>JASTVB010000003.1:0-482765 GCA_031125705.1 Saccharomycopsis babjevae | reverse complement strand
AAAAAAAAAAAAAAAAAAAAAAAAAAAAAAAAAAAAAAAAAAAAAAAAAAAAAAAAAAAAAAAAAAAAAAAAAAACACGCACACATAGAAGAAGACCAAAGAGAAAAAAATTCAACTTCGTTCATTCCAAATATCAAGAAAATAAAATTATACTTGTAATAACCTAATATAATAACATTAGCAGCTGGCCAGTTCGTTTCTCACTACGATAATCTCTTTCCAGCTTCTAACACCACATACAAACCAAGTGAAAAAGCAACTTGTTTCATTGTGATTTTCAGAATATTTTGTTTTTGTTTCCTTGGAATTTCCTGTACTTTTTTCCTATCTATATCGCTTGTCCACAGCACCAAAGCTAAACAAAAAAGCACATTGGAGACTAAGAACCCAAAAACACATAGAAAAACCACTGTTATTCACTCTTTTGACCCCAGAAGCTCATAATAAGATCGACTTGGGACCCCAAAACAAGAAAAGACGATAGAATTTTAAAAAAGCAACCGCTTTCCAAACCCAAAGCAAGCAGCGAAGTCCGCGAACTACTAACTGGTTGATCAGCATTGAAAAAAACCTTTCTTTTCCCAGCTTGTCACCTGCCGTTTTTGTTTTCTCAGACGTCTGACATCTCTCTGCTATCCTGGTAATCCTTCAGTGTTTTTTTCTTTTTTTTTCTCAGTTTGGACAGACTCGTCTCATCCATTCTCTTATCTATTCATGATAATTAATGGATAAAATCATATCCTCCATATTGTGTTGCTCATTTGGGTCGAAGCTGGAGCAAAAATTGTCCTCCACAACATCCTCTAGAGATTCTCTGGATATCAACAAGGTAACCAACAAAGTTGACAAAAGCGATGAAACTGAGGAAGCCGAGTATCATCATAATAACGAAGAAACTGCTATCAAGTCCCATAATAATATCGAAAATCAAGAAATGTTGAATTCCACAAACAGCATCAAAAATAAACAGAATATCATCCACCAGCAGCCGGCGGCTAAGTCTAGTATAGACCTGCAAGACTCTTCAGAAGAGTTGAAGTCGTCTCGCAAGGACTCAAATAAAAATCACCATGACGTCCAGATACAATCAGAAAAGGACACTCAGAATTACTCCCAGCAGCAGAAACACCCTGTCTCTTCTGCGCCTCCTGCAACCCCATCGCAGGAAACACTGCAACAACAACAACAGCAACAAAATACTGAGGCTGCTGATGAAGTATCTCTAGAATACCCAGAAGAACCCGAGTTCGATTTAACCGCCATGCAACCAGGTCAAAAGTTTTCTCCTAGCGGTTGGTTATTGGAAAAAAAATCACAAAGATTCTCCAACAAAAAATGTCTAGTCTTGGATTTGGATGAAACTTTGGTTCATTCGAGTTTTAAATACTTAAGATCTGCAGATTTTGTTATTCCCGTGGAAATTGAAGGACAAGTACATAACGTGTATGTCATAAAAAGACCAGGGGTTGATGAGTTTATGAAACGTGTAGGTGAAATATATGAAGTCGTGGTATTTACAGCTTCTGTTTCTCGATACGGTGATCCATTATTAGATGAGTTAGATATACATAAAAGTATTCATCATAGACTTTTTAGAGATTCCTGCTATAATTTCCAAGGAAATTATATTAAAAACTTGTCTCAAATTGGTAGACCTCTTAGTGATTTGATTATCATTGATAATTCTCCTGCATCTTATATTTTTCATCCTCAGCATGCAGTCCCTATTCTGAGCTGGTTCTCGGACGCTCATGATAATGAATTGTTGGACTTACTACCATTTTTGGAAGATCTTGCTCAAGATGATGTAGATGATGTAAGCTTGGTACTCGATGTTACTGTTTAATAAAACTTGCTGCTACTTTTATTACTATTATTTTATTATTATTATTATTATTATTATTATTATTATTATTATCATCATTATTTTGCCTGTTTTCTCTTTTTTAATTATTGTTATTTTCTGGTTCTCCTCATCCATTCTTCTATCGATTGAAATGACAAAACAATTGGATATTGATCTACTAGACAGTTCTAGCTATTCGATAAAGAAGAATAAAAAGGTTCAACAGTACAGCAATCAAAGTAATAATAATAATAGAGGATTTGAATTGACATGCTTTTCTTTTGTTTATCTACTTTAATCAACTTTTTATTTTTTATCTAATATTTTTGTATTTATTTCAAATTAATCTACATATGTTTTTCGAGAATCATTATATACCGAGCTGTTTGATTTATTCATTAGTATTCTATTGTTCTTTTTTTTTTTTTAATTTCTTTTTCTCTTTCGTTGATTCTCAATTTCTAACAATATATATTGATAAATATTTGTCACCTGTTATCAAAAATTAACTCATAGTGAAGATACTTTGGTAAATTTTAACTTCTTTCAATCAATTCCTTCAACATTGATTCGGCTTCAACTTCTGCATCTTCATCCACCTGAATGTTCTCATTCTCAGAATCCACTCCATTACTCTTCTTTAACAAACTTTTAGCTTCTTCTATTGACCTATTACTAACAGAATACATCAAAGAAACAATATATCTTCCCCTAAAATTTATTCCATTCAATAGGTCTGCAGCCTTTTTAGCACTCGAAACTTCATAAAAAATTACAAAACAATTTCCTTTTAAATGCGGCTGTGTGCCTCTTCGTATCTGTAAAACTTCTCCATATTTAATGCAAAGTTTATGTATATCATCACCAGTGATTTCAAATGGAAGATTTTTGAGAAGTATTATAGGAAACTCTTCCTTTTTTTGACGGCTCATATTTTCAAGTTACTATAAGATTAATTTAATATGATACTTATTGGCTAATATCTGCTCAAAAATATTGGATTGGTATGTTAAGTAGTTAAATTATCTTAAAATTGCAAATCATCTTTCAACTGGATTTAGAAGAACTAGTTACCTATGATTATCATGGTTATCACAGCTCATTTTTCAAAAATTACTTTAACAGCGGTTAGATGCGCTGGTGTTTGCTCCTGGTTTAGCATTATTGTTTATTCTTTTAGAACCATTGAAAAAACCTTAGCTTAAACATACGCTAATATTATAATCTTATGTAAGAATATATGAATAGGCGAAATTATCTTCTCCAGCGAAATCATCAAATCATCTTAATCTACAAAAATTGACATTTGTGATATTTTTTATTAGCAGAGTTAGAACAATAAAGGCTCGCTCTTTTCTTTAGTTAATGTTCCAAGATATGTGAAATATAACTACCGTAGAAACACTACTTCAATAGGTTTAATAGACCATCAATTATTATGTGTTAATGCGAGATAGTTTTCTTTTAAAATGATATGCTCGCTAATCACGTAGCTTAAAAAGAATTTGAGTGCAATTGAACAATACATACATGACAACCACTTTTGTAAAGAGTGTTCACTTCTGTGAGATTGCATATTTTTACATGAAAATTGTTAAGCAAGGATATAAGCAAATTTTTCTTAGTTTATACAAAAAATACAAAGCAAAATAACTCAAATTGTGTTAGGTTTGCTTTACTAAACCTACTTTGTAAAATTGCTAAAAGAGATTGACTCAAGAACATAAAAAAATTTCGTACAATATATGAAAATTTCCTTTTTCAAGTGCCTCATGAAAAATCATCTTATTATCTTATTGTTTTTGATAATTTATTGGTACGAAGTAAATAAAAAAGCTCTTTAGTAGTAGTGCTTGTGGAGGCTTAACTATGCCTTTGAAAATAAATTTAATAATTTACAGTTATAGCAAAACAAACGGCTTTCAAAAAGCTTGCATTAAAAAGATTTTTCTTTTTATTCATTTCAGCAAATGCTCTTATCAACTTAGGTAGTAAATTTAATAATCAAATTGCCTGTAACTAATCCGATTCACTAATATACGAAAGACAATTATTTTTAATCCGATGTAAGAAAAATTGTTTCCTTATTTTTGAGCAGATCTTTCTAAGTTAGTATTTGCTTGCATTATCAATTTTTAAATGGCATTTTGTAATTTTCATCCTCACCTTCTGTTGCCACAATATAAAATGGTAACTTTGTTTACTGATAAGGTTTAGGCAGAGCTATATAGCTATAATTGAAAGGAGTTGCGCCATCTACATTCTATTTCTAAAAGAAAACTAGAAAATAGATTGTTGCAAAAAGAAAAGTTATATTTATCTTGACGCCTTGCGAAATGTACACATAAAATATGGACTATGCATAAAAGCGGCTAAGTTACTGATTCATTTTTGTGTTTTTATTTCAACATGAAATACAAATACCTTTCTAAGTAGTTTTATTTCACATATAAATATACGCAGGTATTCACTTTCAAGACTAGAATCTCTTGGTAAAACTCTAAAATAAAAAGTATAAAATTCACTATTACAAAAATTATTATCATCAATCCTTTACTTCATTTCAAGTTCTTAAAATGAAATTCTCAACAACTATTTTATTATCCATTCTTGCTTCTTTGGGCGCTGCTGCTCCTGTCAATACCACTGTTAATGTTCCAAAAATGGACTTCGATGTTCTTAGAGTTCCTGCTTCCAAAGCACCAACTAAGGGTAGCTTAAGAGGAGTTTCAGTCAAGAATGCTGGTATTACCTTAACTTTGGAGAACGAATACTCGTTGTATTTGACCAATATTACCATTGGTACTCCACCTCAACAAATTACCGTTGATGTTGACACTGGATCTTCTGACTTATGGGTCCCAGGTGCTGGTACAACTTCCAAATATGGTACTTATGACAATACTCAATCTTCTACTTATCAAGAAGATAAAAGCGGTTTCCAAATTGGCTACGGTGATGGTTCTTCAGCATCAGGTGACTGGGCCACTGAAACTGTCAATATTGGTGGTTTCGATGTTACCAGCTTAGAGTTTGGTGATGCCACCACCCAAAATGTTGGTCAAGCTATTTTAGGCGTTGGTTTTAAAGGTAATGAAGCATCTTCCCAAATTGGTTCCCAACCATTCACATACGATAATTTACCACTCAAAATGAAAGAAGAAGGAATTATCAACAAAGCTGCTTATTCTCTTTATTTGAACTCTGCTGAGGCTACCTCTGGTTCTATTTTATTTGGTGCTATTGACCATGCCAAATATTCTGGAGAATTGGCAACCTTGGACATCGTAAACATTGATGATTCAGGATCCTCTACTAATGAAGCTGTAGCTTTCTTTGTTGATTTACAAGGAATTAGCGCCAATGGTCAAGAAATCACAACTCAAACCTACCCAGCTCTCTTGGATTCTGGTACTACTTTAATCTATGCACCACAATCTGTTGCTGACAGCTTCGGTCAACAATATGGTACTTACAACAGCCAAGTTGGTGGTTACGTTACTTCCTGTGAAACTACTGGTAGTGACTTCAGTTTCCAATTCAACGGTGCTACAATTAATGTTCCATTTGCTGACATATTATTTAATACTGGTTCCGGTGACTCTTGTTTAGTCGGTGTTTTGAGTTCATCTTCTAACTACTATATTTTAGGTGACACCTTCTTGAGATCCGCATATGTCTACTATGACATTGATGACTCTCAAATTGGCATTGCTCAAGCTGTATACACAACGGACTCTAATATCCAAGCTGTCTAATTTTTTTTATCAGCAAATTATATTCTACTTCAATTCTTCTATTTTCGGCAAGCCCATAACTTCTTCTTGATCTTAAGTCATTTTAAATATTTTTTAAAAAATAAACTGACATTTATTTATCTTTGCAAAGCATTTCGTATTATCATTTAATTTACATTATTCATTTCGAAGGGATTAATTATCTTTTTTTTTTGTACCACATTTATTATTCAATTTTTTTTATCTCTTCAGATTTAACATTTTCTATGGGCAAACGCAGTTAAAGACAGCTCGTATGAAAATTTATGAAAACTTATATTTAATGAAAGAAAAACATATACATTTTCAGAGTGTTCTAAGCATTCTTAATGATACCATATCAATAGGTAGACATTTTGAAATTAATATAGATTAAATTCTTTGTGTTTTTCAAAAACAAGTAATATAAAATTGGTTTAATAATATTCGCATATAATGTCTGAGATCAGTAGTGTGCTTTTGATTGGGGGTTCTGGATTTTTAGGGCTTCATCTCATTGAAGAATTTCACAATATAAAGGCGAATAGACCTGACATTTATGTTTTCGACATCCGTCCTCCACCTGAAAAGTTGGCTTCATATTTCAGCTTTAACCATCTGGACTTTAAATTTATTAAAGGTGATTTGACCTCTGAAGAAAGTATTACAGATGCATTAAAACAATCTAGTGCTAAAGTTGTGGTTCACTCTGCTTCTCCTATGCATGGTCTCAAGCAGGAAATTTATGAAAAAGTGAACGTCGAAGGTACTGAGAAAGTAATTAAATGCTGTAAAGCTGTCACTACTGTGAAGGCTTTGGTTTACACATCATCGGCTGGTGTGATTTTCAACGGTCAAGATATCCATAATGCTGATGAAAGTTGGCCAATACCAGAAATCCCAATGGATGGTTATAATGAAACCAAAGCTATTGCAGAAAATCTTGTTCTTAAAGCAAACTGTGAAGATTTATTAACTGTTGCACTAAGACCTGCTGGTATTTTTGGTCCAGGAGATAGACAATTGGTTCCTGGTTTAAGAAGTGTTGCAAAATTAGGGCAATCCAAATTCCAAATTGGAGACAACAATAACTTATTTGATTGGACGTATGCTGGTAATGTTGCCTTTTCACATGTTTTGGCAGCTCAAAAGTTATTAGATCCAAAGACATATGAAATAGTTTCTGGAGAGAAATTTTTCATTACCAATGATGCACCTACATATTTTTGGACCTTAGCAAGAACAGTATGGAAAGCAGATGGTCATATTGATAAATATAATATTGTATTGAATAGACCTGTTGCTATCGCTATTGGTTATGTTTCTGAATTTTTTGCGAAATTGTCTGGTAAAGAGCCGGGTTTAACTCCTTTCAGAGTAAAAATTGTGTGCGCATTTCGTTATCATAACATCACCAAGGCTAAAGAAGTTCTTGGATATTACCCTAAGACTGGATTGGAAGACGGAATCAAGTATACTCTTGAGTGGATGGACGAAACCAATTAAATGATATGTATTTCTTTGTAGTTTGTATATAATAATCATCGTCAACATAATTACATTAGTGATCCCGAATGAAATAATTCATCACCATTTTCTCGATCCATCTAATTTATATCTACAATAATTTATTTTTATATGATGTGATTAAGATCTGTTTGTACATTTTTCTAGAGATATATTCATAAGAATAAGAAAACTGCGGAAAAAAGCATAAATGTAGTAAATATATTTTCTTTTGGTCTAAATCCATTAGACTTGAATTGTATTTTGCTCGTCAATTTTTGTAATTTTTGATGGGTTTTGGTGTTATTTCCCTTTTTACGATCATATTTTAATTTCTCTTCCCTTGCATTAGTTTGGTTTACAGTAGAAGTAAGATTTGCTATGGTTTTATTCTTTTCTTTCAATCCTCCCAAAAATGATTTAATAATAGTATCAGTGTCCTTGCTTTCTGAAGGGCTTTTTTTTGTTGCATGTTTTTTCAATCCGTTGGGTCCTGTATTTGGTGGACTTATGTTACCATTTGTTTTCTTAAATGGTAAACCACAAGCATTCACGTCATTTAATGCTTCGCAATCTTCGTACAATACACTTAAAAAGCCTCCACTTGGACTTCCGGGACACAATCCGTAACAATCTCTACTTAGAGATTGCAAAGCACAACATTCACAAGCTAGATCATCAGATTTGCAGTTGTATAATTTTGCAAGAACATCATTTGCACAAGTATTCAATCTTTGTAGTTCTTCTCCCACCTTAACAATTTATTTAAGATTTATTTCTTTAATTTCTCTCAGTTTTAAACATCCCTTGGTTATCATAGAAACAAGGATAGGAAAGTGAAATTAAAGAAACGGTATAGTAATAGTTAATATTAAGCTTTATGTCACCTATTGTGCAGCCCAAGGTCAAAAAATACTTACACATGGTTCTCTTGGATTTGGGTTCATATATGACCCAAATTCAAGACTTTGTTTTTCATAAGAAACCTTACCGTATTTCTGCGAAGCAGAAGTGTATTTTATGTAAATTACTAAAGTAATTAATATATCAATTGTTTTGAATTTCATTATTTTTTCAAGAATAGTCAATTTCTTTATTATTGTTGATTATTTTACAAGTTATGCAAAGCTGTTTAGCGAACTTATTTAGAAGAGCGAGTTTAGTATTGAATACGAAAGACAGAATAAAAAATAATCTTTTTCTGAGGATTATATTCTGTGATAAACAGAATATTTTCATGATTCATGAATTTTAGACTACAGCGCTAACCGTTTAAATTAAGTATATACGTATATATATATAAATTTGAATATGCTTTTTTTAATTTTTACAAATAAAAGAAAAAAAAGCAAATAATAAATTAACCGAGTATTTTTATTTGTCCCTAATGAATAAACTTGTAAATACGAAACCGATGTTTTAAAATATATTAGAATTATATAAGCAATATGGATACGCGTGTGTAATTTATTCGACTTAAATTGGATCAATTTAGATAGACGCGTCAGGAGAAAAATATTAGGAACCAGAGAAAAATTACTAGAAGAGACAAATTTCATTTTTTTCCATGAACAAAATGTTAGGAGAAAAGTATAAATAGCTTTTTAGATAATCAGAAGAAGTAAATGCAGCTAAATACTTGATATCGATACCTAAGACTATTTCAGATCAAGATGCTACTTATGAGCCACCTAGAAATTGTTTCTCATTTTATTATAAGCACCAATATATAGTTATTATGCACCATCAATTATATAAAATACTATAGAAAAAATATCTGTGCTGACTTGAGTTAATTAAAACAGGTAAAGGGACTTGTATTTTTTAACTTCATTTTGCATCACATCGTTTGTATTGTATTTTTGCTTGATATCAAATTCAAATATGTATTTGCCTGAAAATTCGTTTTTCAAGTCTTGGGATAAATCTGGAGCCATTATTGTTGTCTTTACATTCTTATTACTGTTGAATATGAAAGGCGTCTTGTTTTCTTGTTTACCGTTGGTTTTAGATGAAATATTAAATGTAGACTTGGTCTCAACACTTTTTTTCTCAGTTTCTCCGAGAGCCTTTCCAAAAGAGAATACTTTGGATTTAGGTTTTTCTGAATTTTCAACTGGCTTGTTAAAAATTGCTAATGGCTTAAAGTTTTCGATTTTTTCAGTATGTGTAGATTTTTCCAAAGGTAATTTGTTATCATCAGATTCAGCCGGATTTGATTTCGGCTCAATAAATGCGTTCTTTTCTTTTTTATGCTCAGATTTAGTAGAGTTTCCATTCAAAATAATAGAAGCACCTTCATTTTTAGTTTGACTTGATGCTTCAATTTGTGAAATCACGGGTTGATTCTTTGTCACTTGATCAGGTAAACTCTTTTCCATACTTTTGCCGGCCGATTCTTCAATACTTGTAAGTAAGTCATTTTGAGACGCTTTTCTGAAGTTTTTTGCAGACTTTCTATGTTTAGAGACTTTAGAAAGATGTGAGTTTGAATAA
Source organism: Saccharomycopsis babjevae (assembly GCA_031125705.1). Lineage (NCBI taxonomy): Eukaryota > Fungi > Ascomycota > Saccharomycetes > Ascoideales > Saccharomycopsidaceae > Saccharomycopsis > Saccharomycopsis babjevae. The sequence goes on along the minus strand of JASTVB010000003.1, from coordinate 473,162 downwards.
GGATTAATATAGGTAATGTTTCTAATTTTAAGGGAATCTTTTGTTTTCTCAGCGGATAGATCTGATTTATTTGGAATATCAATAGTTTCAAGTAAAGCTAAAGCCGTAGAGCTTACCTTCTTTTCACTATTTATAGTGCTATTGGCTTTATTAATATTATCGTCGATAGGGAGGATGTTACTGACTGTATTATTCGCAAATGATTCGTTTCCTAGTAAACTATTATTATAATCGAGAAAAGTAGAATTACCCCTTACTGCAAGACTTCTATTTGACTTGCTATTTGGAATGCCAATCTTGTAAGGTGCTCCCATCTCAGTATACCTGTAAATTCTTTTTCTTCTTCTTTTCATTGTTGTATTTGAATATATGCTTGAATTCATTACTTGTGTGGCAGTGTTATTCGCGGAAATCATAAAAATAGAAGTATCATTACCAACAGCGTCGATGTTTGATCTCTCACTGATTAGATGGGTATTTTCATTTGTCATACTTTTTTTTTTAGATTTGCTTGGAAACGTAGTTGAAACGTTTGTCTCTTGCTTAGATTCAGATGGTGCCTTTAAGTATTGCAGAAATTTATTGCTATGTGTCAAAAAATCAACTTTTTGTAATGTAGTTTCACCGGTATTTCCATTGTCAACATCAGAGTCCTTGAGTTGCTTTGCAACAGCTAAAATTCCTTCAGATTCGAGGTCTGAAAAACCTTTGCTGTTCAAATATTTTAATAAAGTAGACTTATCAGTGACATTTTGAACATTTGTGGAAGTTGAAAGACGTGCTTCTAAAGATGAGATTCTCGAGGAGTTTCTCGATGTTAAATTGCTAATAAAACTGGCGTCTGGTGGTTGATACTTGAAAGGTCTAGAATTTAATGAAGTTTCCCTTGTATTGCCATTTCTGTCATTCCTTTGATTAAGGTCCACAACAGAACTGTTATTAGCATCATGTTCACTACTACCAGACAAAGTTCTTTTGCCAAAATTGATGAAGCTTTTGACTTTATTTAAAAAAGAAGGCTGCTTTTCATTATCTTTCGAGTCAGTAAAATCATACGGGCCCCTACCACGGATTTTGGGAGGATATACTACTTTTTTAACCATTACGCTTGATTTCCGTTTATAATATTATAGAAACAAAGCTCTTATAATTTTATTATGCCGCTTGGTGTTATTTGATAGTATGTTTTTGAAAAATAAGTTTAAAACATACTTTTCAAGTAGAAATTGAGAAAATAGTCTTCTTGAAACTTCCTGTTGTATTATCATGTATGATTTTTCCTACCTTTTTTTTTTCTTGAATATTTTCATGCATTTCGTTTTTGCAAGAGCTGGGTTCATAACATTTGTAAAATCGATACATATTTCTGTTGAAACAATTTCTATAAACTCCTTAATATAATCCTCTCTTTTATACATCGATAATTTGAAAGAATACTCAATGACAAACCTATACTTCTAAATAACAAACGAGAAAAAACAACAAGTTATTAAATATACAAATAATGTCTAAAATTCAGGTTAAGGCAGAGTTTTTGGGAGGATTAGACCAAATATTTGGTAAAGTCAGGGAAAGTAAATTAGAAGTGACTGAAGGATGCACAGTGAGAGAATTACTCCAGTTAATTGTGAAAAAACATTTGGTAAATGCCAAAGATATATGCATGTTTTTGGATGATGATAATGAAGACATAAGAGCCGGGATTTTGGTCTTGATTAATGATGTTGATTGGGAATTAGAAGGAGAACTAGATTATGTATTCGAAAATGGAGATGTGATTACCTTTACATCTACTTTGCATGGAGGTTAGAAAAGAAAATCATGTTCTTTGCGATCAAACCTGGGCAAGCTTGCAGCCAAGCAAACCCATACCATCCCAGTTAGTTGATGGTACTAATGTTAGTTCAATGAATTCTTTTCCACGTATAACCTTGACGGGAATTTCTTTTTCTTCGAATTTTTTGATGTATTTACCAATTTCCATGACCTTGCCGTTTTTGTTTTTGATTGCCTCTGTATTCTCATAATTTAGTTGTCCAAATTCTATTATTTTATCACCAACCTGAAATGACGCTTTGAATGAGGGTGATCTAGGCAAAACATCCTGCACAAATACAAAAGGGACAATGTGGTCATTTTTTGATTGGGGAACTTGTTCCAACTTGGGATTCTGCACGTTTTCCTGCTTGTTGTCTGCTTTGTTCTGATGTAGTTTTGAGGAGTCGAAATGTTTTTGCAATGAGGTTTCAATGGATTGCATTATCTTGTCAAAGTCATTTCTGAGAATGATTATTCTATTTCTTACATATGTTATACCCGTAATGTCTATATCGTTTCTTGGAAATCCATCAAAAGTAAACAATGAGGTATCCATAGTAACTTGGTAATCATTTTTCAAAACATCACCTAGTCTGAACAACTCATCTTGTAATGATCTCTTCAATTCTAACATATCAGTTATTGGTAATTCTGCCAACTTATAGTTATTTATATTATAGTCTGCGCTTAAGTGCGAGTTTTTATACAAACTGGAAGGGATAGTTTCTTTCATTTTAGGCAGTTTTTATCTCAATATCACAATAGATTCTATGTTTTTGCAAAATTAAAAGGTCAATCATTGAAATAATTGAGTAACAACTATCCCACTACTTCTGAAACTTGCTTTGTAACTTTCAGTATTACAAACTGGGGTTTTAAATCAGAAACTGAATCTTCTAACATTACCCGGTTTTTTTTTGCGAACCAGTGTAGCTAACCCCTCATAAACAGATATTTTTTTTTTGTTTGTTTTCTTGTTTTCTTTTGTTTTGGATCAGATTTGGTGGTGTTATGCGTTCTTATTTTTCAGAAATTATCATCAGTAGAGAAGAACACGAAGAAAATTTATAAAATTTGAAAAAAAAATAGGCAGAATGAAAAATACACATCCAATCAGCATAATACGTGAAAGTTAACAATTGATTTATACAAATTCATACTATATTTGTTGAAGCAGTATCAGGGTTTTCAACACTTAAATAGATTATAAATAACAGAAAGTTTCCAAGAATGAAGTTCTCAACAGTTTTTGGAGTGATTTCTTTAGCATTTGCCTCAGTCTCGGCAGCTACTGAAGAACCAGTTTCCGAAGAACCAGCCAGTTTGGATTTCAAGGTTTTGTACAGTATCAACGGTCAAGAAGGAAGCAATGCATTCCGTTTATTCAATGAGGATGAAATTGAAATTGCTTATCAGTTTAACAATAACCAACCAGAAGAGGTTACCATCATCGGTTTCGCTGGTTCTTTGAATGACGCGGAAACCATGAAGTCTACTTACAACTTAACTGCCAGCTCTGTTGCCCCAGTCAGAGTCGAACCATCTCAAATTGGTACTGTTTCTCAAAAGCTTACTTTAGACGTTATTCCAGATTCCTACATTTTGTCTCCTATTATTTACGTCAACTATATGAATACTATCTACGGTGTTAGCGCTCAAAATTCTTTTGTCACTGTTGAAGACCATTCTATCAGTTTATTCAACCCCGAATTATTGCTTGCGTTAGTGTTGTTGTCTGCAGTGGTAGGTGGAATTGGTTATGTGATTGCTACCGCTTTTGTTATTCCATACTTGAACAAGAACTACTTCAAAAAGAATGCAATCAAGAGTGCTTCTAAATCAGCTGTTTCTACTACTTCTTCTAAAAAGAAGAGTGCTTCTGGTGCTTCTACTACCGGATCAAAAAAGCAGTACGATGCTAGCTGGTTACCAGAAACTCACTTGAAGACTAGATCTAAGAAGAAATAAATCAAGTACTTTAATAAGGAAATTTACTCTCAATAAAATCAATAAAAAGTGAAAATAAGATAATTTATTTTTTTCTATTCGATACATATGTTATATGTATATTCCAAAGGAGTTTTATAGCCTGACAACAAATTAACTCTTAAGTTTCTCTCAATTCAATATATTATTAGTCTTAGCATAATAGATTGTCAGTATATTGTAAACTTGTTAGCACAATGTAAAATATTTAGTCATTCTGATATCGTTTTCAGCTATGAAAAATCACAAAGTGACTTATGAGTAGCGAACTTCTAATTATTTTTGGTTTGCAGGACGCGCAACATAAGAGATAGCTTAAAAATAAAAATGAAAACAAGTAACTAAATAGCAGAATCCAATTCAACAAATAATAAGGGCTTACGGTCATTCATTACAAATTTCTAGGTCCAAGCATAGGTTATACGATTATTTGAATTGTGCAAAATAAGGTTGAGCTAGATAAATTAGTTACTCAGCTTATATAGAGTGGTATGGAAAACGCAGCAGATAACAGTGATCCAATTGCAAGGAAAATTTTTGATGATCTTTGTCATGCCTGCAGAGTTGGTGATCTTACTAATGTCCAAATACTTGCTCCACAAATCAATATCAATCAAGTAGATGAATGGGACTACCTGCCGTTAATTTTAGCACTGTTATGTGGGCATTTGGATATTGTTAAATATCTTCTAGGAAATGGTGCTCTTTGTGATAAGGATACGTTTGAAGGTGAAAGATGTGTGTATGGGGCTTTGAATGATCAGATTAGAAATTTACTTTTAAGCTACGATATGAATACTTCTATGGAGTTAGCAAATCCTTTTATTTCACATATTATAAAACTACAAAGAGATGACTTAGATTGGGTAAAGTTGGACAGTTTGAATACTAAGGATATCGCATTTGATTTCAACGATGAAGAATCGAATTTCAATGACTCAAGTGATTCAAGGAACAAAAACATTAATATTTTGATAGATTATGGAACATCCATGAAGAAAGAAAATAAAGTTATAATAGCTCACAGATTCATTTTAAGTACAAGATCTCCATTCTTTGCCCGGAGATTTAATTGTGATTGGAAAAACAAATCGATTATAAAAGCAAATGATATCATTTCCGACTTGGATCCAACAAAGTTTTATGCAGAATTCAAATATCTAATAAATTTGATATACTTGAATTTTAGTTCTAATAAATTAGATATTTTCAAGCTCGATTATGAAATTTTGTTTGAACTTATGGATATTTTAGAACTTGATATGTCACTCTTAGAATTGGTGAAGTTAGAAACTTCAAACAATACGTCTAGAAAAAAATCCAAACTTCGTAATCAAGCAAGAAGAATGATCTTTGAAGCTTGCAAGAAACAGTTCTCGGATGAATATTCAAACGTAATTTCTCTTTGCTTACCGGCAGAATCAGCTATATCTTGCGACGAGAAAATCAAATTACTTGATTGTTCATACTTTGATACGATAATCTATTGTTTAGATGAAGAATTAAATCAAAAGTGTTATTTCCCAGTGAATAAGGCAATGCTTTTGAGAGCTAGTTATTATGAGGTTTTATTTAATGCAAAATTTCAAGAATCTGTGCATAGACAAATGAACAAGAAATATAGAATTGTTGAGCAACTAATTATCGACGACGATAAAAGCACTGACGATGAATCAAAAAAATTACTTTGTAGATCAATACCTGTGATAGAAGTAAACTTAGCCTCTAAAGAAAACACAACTTTTTTTTTACAATTTTTGTACGGTTATGATGATTTGGATTTTCCATTAGATGCTGCATTGGAAATGCTATTTTTTGGTCATTACTTGGAGTTTGACGCATTGATGGCTTATAGTAGCAAGGTTCTAATCGGTGCTAAAGTTAATAAGGCAGAAAAACTGATCGAGTACGATTTGCCAACTCTTTCATATCTACTTAAAGCCTCCTGGACAACCTCAAATGAAAGACTCAAAGAATTTGTATCAAGATCACTTACTTTGAAAATATCAGAATATTATGATGACCCTATTTTCATTGATTTAGTTAGAGAAAGTGCGTCCATGGTTAATAATAGACATGAATGGGACAGTATTGAATTGATCGATGAAATAAGGTATTATCTAGAAAATTGGAAATATCCGAAGAATTCTGAGCTCATTAGGGAAAGTGTTGCGTTGCAAAAGGATTTGGATTTATTAGAAAAATTACTACAGCAAATGGGATTAGAAGCTTAATTTTCTTGTCAGGAATGACTTGAGAAGTAATATAGTGCGATTTTGAAGAACAAAGAAGTAAACGGCTCAATATCAGATTTCAATTATTTCAAGATGTGGTATTTCTACATTGGAGATAATACTTTCAGCTGAAGATACCTCATTAGATCTTTGGAACTTACCATACTTGAGAGAATCTTTTACCATCATGTTTTTGAAACAACTCCACCCAACAACATTGATACCATGCTCCCCATATGGCAAATTGATAATTTCTAGAGAAGCAGGTGCAAAAGATTTCAAAAATTTGGCTATTAATTTTTTATCTGATTTCATAAAAGTCAACTTTGAAGCAGCTGAAAAGTTATATAATGACTGATTAAGAATTGTCAATGTTTTTAAGCGGGATAGGTTTGACATATATTTTTGTTGATGATTGGCCCAAATATTCAATGAAAGATTTGTTAGAGATTTTACGGAAAATATTGGCATTAAATCATCAATGCGAGAAAGCTTCAAGGTTTTAAGCTTTTGCAATCTTGAAATATTTTGTAGCGAGTTAATCGTTGACCTGGTCAAATCCAATTCTATTAGTTCAGAAAGCTCAAAAATAGGAGACAGGTTTTTAATTTTACACCCAACTAAGATTAATGTTTCTAAATTTTGCAAGTCAACAATTTGGTCAATGCTCTCTATAGGTGTTGTGACAGAAAAATCTAAAAATTTTAGTTGTCTTAATTTAGCAATATTTTTTAGCTCGCATAACTCTGTACCTCTTAATGTTAATTTGTTTAATTTAGGTAGTTTGAGCTCATAATCTATTGTTTGTATGTTAGTTCTGTTCAAATTTAATGTTTGTAAAATATTACTTTCATTAATGTTTTGAAAAGTGCTAATGGGATTCAAACTCAAATCCAAAAGTGTCAAATTTGGTAAATGTTTCACATTGACAGTAAATTCAGAAATTAAGGAGTTAGATAGGTTTAATTGTGTCAATAACTTGAAATTATGTAGTTTGGAAAGTAGATTAGACATATCTGAAATAAGATCCCATGGATGGTTCAATAATTCAACTCTACTATAAACCGAAAAATTGTTAATTTTTAAGGATTTAACTTCTTTAAAGTCCAAATTGGATGGTAATTGGTCTACAGGTGAAGAGACTAGTTGGAAGTTTGAAATTTGTGGCATCACAATGTTTTTAGGAAGATCTTCCATGCATCTATAATAGAGATTTTTCAATTTTTTAAATTCCATCGGTTTTTTAACAGAAGCACTGATGAATGGTGATTTTTCCGCAAATAAGAACAAAGAAACTAAGTTAGGAAATAATTGAGAGTTAATTTTGTCTATGATTCCATTTTTTTTTCTTGAATATAAAAATAACTTTTTAATTTTCGGAAAAGTTTTATTGCTTCTACTTAATAACTTTATATCATTATTTGCAGTAATGCATAATTTCTCCAATGCTGGAAAACAATCTAAATCAATTTGAACTGGCAACAAACTTTTGCTTTCAGAATCGTAGTTTTGGTTATTAAAAGTAACGTGAATTGAATTCAAATTTTTGGAAAACGAATCAGTAAATAACAGACAATTGTCAGTGGAAACATATGCGAAGGATTTCAAGCCCTTTTTCAAGTATGTATATTTTGAAACCTCGGATCCAAAATGCACAAGATTTGGGCATGCGTCAACAAAACTTCTCACTTCCTCTATATTCAAAAACTTATTGTACTTTCCATGAATAGTAATTGATTGAATATACTTTAGAAACGGTACCAAGTAGTGAATGTCATAATATTTTATGAACAAACTATTGGAGGGATAAATCGAATGTGACTCCCAGGTGAAGTCTGCATTTTCATATACGTCAAAAAAAACATTTACATAATGATTCTTAGCGGATTGGAATTGATTTACTGATTCTTCACAAATATTGACAGGCACATATCTCGAGAAATCATTAGAAGGACTCCATATAGAATGAACATTTTCAACTCTTATGGTATCTATTACAATATTCGTAAATAAATATCGACAAATTGTAGCAAAACTTTGGGTTTTTTTAGCGGTTTTTGAACTGGATAATGCGTTAAATATTTGAACAATGTCTTTCTTATCTCTTAAATGGTGCAACACTTTAATAAAAACTTCTTGTGGGATTTCTAGTATATTTGAGTAATTTTTATGAGATATCTTATTACAACTGAGTAATCGAGGCTTTTTATCCAAGTTTTCAAAATTATTAATTGATTTTAGTGTCATTTCTTATTTTTTTTTATTTTTAGATTTATTAATCAATTTCTACAATAATGCTGAATGATTGTTTTACAACAATATCAGTTTGATTGTTGATAATATGTCTATATAGATACAGGCCACCTTGGTATATTCAAGAGGCAAAAATTATAGCAGGTTAGTGCCAATATTCAAATATTAATATATTAATCTCAGCGCTTAAATTTCCAGGAGGCAATAATGCAATTCATCTTTTTGTCTTATTTATTTTGTATATTTTCTTTTGTTACCAAGTAAAATTCTGCATTTACTTACAATATTTTTTTCGAGCTTCCCTCGCATTATCTTTTTTTTTCCAGATGGGGAAATTTTTTATTCCTAACTTTTGAGTAGTTAGTTAGATAGAATAGAACATATTCAATCAATAAAAATATAAAATAACATATATAAAAGTAAATAACAAGTAATTTCCCTGAAACGATTAGACATTTTGAGAAAATGTTAACTTACTTCATGGAGAAGGTAAATCACGTTATGGAAATGGTAACTGGAATGATGTTTATAATAATATCATGCTTTTATTTCACCAAGAATTAACGATATCTTTAATTGTGGAAACTAATTTGGAAGGCTCTTTCAACCAAGAATCAACTACATTTAAGTCAATACTCAACTCATCTTGCGAACTGTCACTGCAAATTTCTCTGAATTTTTCCAACACTTCAATCAGAATATTTCTTATGTCGTTGGTTTTCAAATCAGAAATTTTTGAATTCAATTTTGAGTTGTCATGTTCATCAGCTACTTGCAACTTGTGTGCTTCTTCGACAAATTTTGGTTCTAAATAAGATAAAATCAAATCATTTCTAACCATTTTGGTGTTTTGCAGGTTCTTGGTCTTCAAATCACGCAATAGTTTGTACAAATTTGAGATCCCACCGGTACTAGCCTTAGCCTTATCATTACTTGAATTGAAACCATTATTTTTATTGAGGTGACGGCTATTGTTTGCATAGCCATTGTGATTTCCGCGACTACCTCCATTCATATAATGATTATGATTTCTGTTATTGAAATTATTTTTATAATTATATCCATTATATCTCTTATGTCCGTTCATATTCATGTCAGAGGAATAGTAGTCTCCATCTTTGTTGGAAACAGTGTTACCGTTGCTGTTGTTATACATATATACATTAGTAGAAATTTCGGAATTAGGGTAGTAAGGTCTATTATAAGCGGGCGTGTTTGTAAAGTTATAAGAATCTGAAGAAACTGCATTTTGTTGCCCAGGATGGATCATATTTGCTAAATATGGATTCATGAGTGGGGGAATCATTGCTTTTGAATTTTCATAATATTCGTCGTCAGGAAGCCCTTGACCTGCCATGAACACACCACTAGCATACGGATCAGGAGAAACTACCGAGGAGCCCATAAAATAGGTTGGAATTGGCCCCATAGACATGCTATTAAAGTTAAATCCATTAACATCGAAAGGAATTATTGAGAATTCCATAGAATCATCTGCAAATTGTTTGTTAAGTTCAGCTACAGCATTTTTAGCAGTTTCAAAATCAGTAAATACTATTATTCCATCATCAATATTAACGTTCATTATGTTGCCAAACGGTTCGACTATTTGTTTCAAGAATTCCAAGTTCCAATCGCTTGGTATATTGTTGACCTTGACTTGAGTGCCACTCAGATAGACTTCTCCAAAACCAGATGCAACGCCTTTGTTTAGTGGCATCATAGAAAAGTATGCATTGTTTGGAAAAAAGCCATTTGGGTAGGACATTGGAAATTGTGGCATCATCATTGCATTGCTGCTCATGCGATTCAAATTATTATTGCGGTTCATGTATGAATGTCTGCGTGATCCATGATTATAATTTTGACCATTGTTATGATTATGGTTATTATTGTAGAAACCATTTGCTGTAAAGGGATACGATTTACGTTTTGGAGGTTTGTCCATCATGTTTCTTTCTTCCCTTCTTTGAGCCCTCGATATCTGAAGTCTTTTACCATTGAATTCGTAATTGTCTAATTTCTGCATTGCTTCTAATGCATTATCATGTTCAAAAAACTTAATGAAGCCATATCCTTTCAATTCTCCATGGACAGTCAGAATTTCAGTCTCGGAATGTTCATCTTTATGAAATTCATCTTCTGCATCAAAATCATTGTTTCCGTCAGATGTTTCACCAACCTTGGGCAAAAAGTATGAGTCGATTTCTCCAAAACCTTTAAACAACAGCAAAATATCTTCAGGATTTGATTGTTTGTCTATGTTTTTCACATACAAATTTTTGAAATTCATTTTTTCTAGTTTCAACCTTGCAACTCTTTCCTTTTTGGATATATGACGATTTAGATACAACACCTTATTATTATTCCACGCTGGGGTTGTATCATTTAGTTCCGAAATAGCTGCCCTAGCTGCAGAGCCATTTTTAAAATTTACAAAACCAAAGCCTTTGCTTTTTCCGGTGGACGAGTCACATACTATTTTGCAATCGAGTAACGAGCCATATTTTTCAAATATAGAACGCAATTGGTCCACATTAACAGCTAACTCATCAAGACCTCGCACGTATATATTACCAGGATGTGATAAAGTCTCATACTCCAACACAAATGAAAATGAATTAGGTTTCATGTCTTTGTTTTTTGCAAACTCCTGAAGCTTTGCTTCTATATCTTCGGCATCCTGCTGTTCATCGTAGTGTATTGTGAAAGATTCTTCGTTATTATTTAAAAATTCAAGGCTCTTATTTTGGTCAGCAATAAGCGAGCGGAATTCCTCAAGAACTTTTATGGAATCTGCATGGACAATCAAGCTGACCGGAGACGTCTGATGCGTATCTGTGATCGGGTTGAAATCTTCCAACTGAGAGACTCCAGGCATTGAAACTGAAATAGATCTATATTTACAAGATATCTATGGAAGATCTTGATGGGACAGAAATGATTAGGATGAAAAAAAAAGAAAGAAAGAAGGAAATAGGAAAAAAAAAAATTCAAGGAGACGAAGAAGAAATGCTGGATTTGAAAGAGCGAATTTTTCAGATATTGATTAATATGTTCTTTATCTGTGGGGAATAACTTCAGGAATTTAATAGACCTTGGTAACGAAATTACTTCACTAATATCTGATTTTATACCTCAAGATTCCTTACGGAGTATTGATTAATGAATTGTAACTGTTGAAAATAAATAAATAATTTAATCTGAATGATTTTTATCTAGATTCACGAAACGTAAGGTAGCAATTTTATACATTTATTATAGGAAACAATAGACTTGTTTAATATATAATTGAATGTTTTAACAATGCGTAATACCGATATTTGTAGAACAATATAACAATTAATTAATCTGACTGAAAATTCATATTATTTATAATAACTTATTCATTATTTTAATTAATGTACCAGAAGTCTCTAGACGTTTTTTTTTGTAAGATTTCAATTTTTAAATCTCTATTATAAAGATTTTGACAGGTTAAAATCACCCACGGAAGATACGGAGAACAAAAAAAAAATTTTCCTTGTTGAGAATTTCGGGCACAATTGAATCCGACAAATGAAAATTGGTTGAAATATAACGCTCATATGCACGATTTGAGGATCTAGTAAACTAATCAAATTGGCCAGAGCAGAAAGCTTTAACTCGCTCTGAAATCAACAGGTACAAAGACTGGACATTTAAGATTCAAAATTTTGTATTTTGAGGGAAATATATGAGTGATATATAGGCTATGAAATGTCTCTAAGTAAAATTGATTTATAAAAAACTAGTGATTAGGCCAATTGATACAAGCCATAAAAACGAATTGAATATAAGGGTTCATCTATTTCATTTATTTATAAACAAGACCAGCCTCTATTTTTTCTTCGTTCAGCCAATCTAAATACGAAGAGATCAACAGCAACACTTCAAATTTTTTAGAGTCACCTCTGGGTAACGAGACAAATTTGAGTACCAAATTGCTGATCAATTCTTTGTCTACAAAGTTACCTTCTTTGTTTTTCTTGATAATATCTAAAGCCTTTGTTAAATGTTCGTTGAGTATTATGGCTTCATGACGCAATTTTCCAATCAATAACTGTTTCTCTTTGACCTCTGCCTCGAGTTTAACAGTATTTTCTACTTTTTGTTTCAAGATCCCGATTTGGGCTTCACTTTCGCTCAAATTCAATTTAATAGAATCAGCATTTCTATTACTTAGCAATAACTGTTCGTTGAGCTCAGTATTTTTTGTTTCTAGCTGATGTATCTTTTCGACAAACTCATTAATGTTCGACGTGGTTTCTGCCTTATGTGCTGCATACTCGGTATTAATTTTTTTAATTTCATCATTTTTCTGCTGTATGATATTTTTAAGGCTGTTAATTTCCTCTGATAAACCGTTTTTAACGCTTCTATCCTCATTTATTAACACCAAATATTCTTCAAGCTGCTCATTCAAGGTTCTTATATATGTGTCTTTTGTCTTCAAGTCGGTCTCTAGACTTGAAAACCTTTCATCATTCATCTGGTTAATTTCTTCTATCTGTTTTTCGTATTTCTTGACATTCTTTGTCAAATTGTCGATCGTTACTTTATCTTCTCGATTTTCGCTCAACAATTTCTCTTGATCATTCAACTTGCCATCTTTCTGTTTTAGCTTATCCATTTGCTCCTTGAGTTTCTCTTCTTTTTCTTTAATTTTGTCTTCTTTCTCTTTCAAATTGGTCTCCAATTCTTCAATCTTCATTTTGCTCTCTGCTAATTCTGATTTTACCTCTTTCATATTATGGAAAATCAGTTTCATCGATGAAATCTTTTCTAGAAGGTTATTGTACTTTATCTCGTAGTTCTCTGCGTTTTCTTCACTCTCAGCTAACTTTTTCTGGAGCTCTTCGATAAGCTTCCTCTGAGACTCCACTACTGCGACATTGTCAGTATTGCTGCCGCTGATCTCACTATCAATCACAACATTACTCTTCCCTTCAACCAAAACTTTAGTATCAGAGGCAACCTCTACCTGTGTATCTGACAAGCTTTCAGGTTGGCTATCGCTCACATTGTCTTCCTCATTTGAAATGCACTTTTCTTTAGGAGATTGAGGTTCTTTTTCAGTATTGTTGCTCTGTTTATTTTCTTTTTGTTGCGACTTATTCTGTTTATTATTTCCTGGCTTTTTATTTTTACCCATTTTTGATCAACCTAGCTATCTATATGTGATTGATTGTGGGAAGTAAAACTAAAAGTTAATACTTTCATATCAAAGATTCAAAACATAGTTTTGTACATGAGATGATGATGCTCCAAAAGTACGATTATAAACATATATTTCTTTTTTTTTCAAGCTTGTTGTTCACTTGATCGCTCATTTTAGTCGTCACCATTTTCAGCCTTCAAAATTATTATTTTCTAACCACAACCAAATTGAACAACCACATGAGAGAAACATAATGATGCATTATTATACATAAGCACCATCTACTAAATGTTTTTTTTTTTTTTCTTTTTCAGTCCATCTATTCATTAATAGCATAAGTGATAGAAAGAATACAGAATTCAAGAGTTTTTTCAAAAATAGTGGAAGTGATGTTAATAAGCTAAAAATAAATAAATTAATACAATATATATATATAAGGCACTTTTGTTGGAGAACGGAAAGAAAAAAAAATGTCAGATAGCGAAGGAGAATTGTATGTAACAACTTTTTTTTTAAAAATCAACCTAGCTAGTATATTAAACTAACTGTAACCTACTTAAAGAACTTTACCAGCAGATACATTAGCCCTTCTTCAAGAGTTCCGCAACGAGGAAGCGGATAGATTGGAAAAATTTCAAAAGCTTTACGAGCAAGCAGATGACAAGTTTGAAGAGCAACAGCAGCAAAAGGACATCGAAGATTTTAAAGAAGATTGGCAATTATCCCAATTTTGGTACAATGAAAAAACTGCTAACTTATTGGCAAAAGAACTTCTAGATGGAGCAGATAAAGACACGATAATTTTAGTTATTTCAGCGCCCTCTGTGTATGCTGCTATGACTAAGTTGAGCACAGAGAATAAATTGCCACAGGGTGTCTCATTGGCCAATAACGTCTATTTGTTTGAATTCGATACTCGTTTCAGAGTGATGGCGGGAAGTGAAAATTTTGTTCATTACGATTTCAACCATCCATTAGAAAATTTACCTGAAAAATTATTAAAGAAATCGCACAGAATTTTGATAGATCCTCCTTTCTTATCAGATGACTGCCAAACTAAAGCAGCCATAACTGTTCGTGCGTTGTTAAATCCTGACAAATCACTTAAGACAGAAAATGGGGACTTGCAATATAAATTGATAAGTTGTACTGGTGAGAGAATGCATAAGCTCATGTCAAAAGTTTACCCTGGTATTAAGATTACAAACTTTTTACCTGAGCACGAAAGAGGTCTAAGTAACGAGTTTAGATGTTATGCTACCTATGAGAGTAAGAATTGGAAGTTTGCGTCAAGCAAAATCTCAGAATAATAGCTAGTTAGATAATGAATTTCCAATTTGTTTTTTATTTGTCTCTAAGCCTATTATTATTGGCTGTCTGTAGGTATATATATCTATAAAAATATCATTTTGTTGATTCTATCAAAATTTGAAAGACAGAAGCTTTAGGGATTTATCATTTTCAAACTCTGTATTGAAATTAACTTTTGGTAAATTAACAGATTTATGCTGAAATCTTTCAATACTGCTTTTTAGCATTTTCAATTTTGTTGATTTGAACTCATCATAATCTTCTATTGATCTCTTATTTTTCTTTGCTTCTTCTTCCTCAAGAAAATACAACACATTACCTTCCATCAATCTTTTCTTTCTAATAATCATTTTTCCATTCAAGTATATCTGATCATACAATTGTTGGGGATGAAATTCTTTAATAATATTGCCGTTCTTTTCAAATCTTCTTCTGTCATGTTTAGATATTTTTGTTAGTTTAGATGAACTGTTTTGTGTTGAGTCTGGATAGTGCGACGTGCTAGAACTTGTAGAAGGCAAGTCCTTCGTACTGCCTGTAGAAATTTTGCTGGATCTGGAACCTTTACCGCCACGTCTGATGCTTGCTAATCCAGTTCCCTTAATGGACTCTTCAATTTTTCTCTCCAATTCAGCTTTAGCTTCTCTTTTCAATCTCAACTTCATTGCTCTTGCACTTTCTCTTCTACCCGTTATTGGATGCGTACCAGAACGGTTTCTACCCAAAGGAACAGTATCAGAAACCTCTTCGATTGACTTTATATCAACAACTGGGACAGGTGCAGATGCTATTGGAGTGGTTACAGGTGCAACGGTAGAAGTAGAAGTATCCGGCGGAGTTTTGGCAGCGATCTTAACAACAGGAGTCTCTTTTGGATTTGATTTTCCAAGTGATGACTCTAAATTATTTTTGTATACTTGATCAGTCACATCATCTTCTGCCAAAAACTTTATTCTTTTCTCTTTTACAGTTTCACCAAACTTGATTTCTTCCTCTGTGTCAACATCAAACTTAACATCTGTATCATGAACAGATACCAAAGGGGGTATTGCCAACTTATTTTCCATTGTTTCACTAAATGGATTATTATATATTTCCTCTCTTGTTAGGTTAGTTTCCAAATAGTTATACATCAACCATAAAAATCTGCAAGCTCTTGAGATTGGGGTGGTTTCAAAATTTAAAAAAATACAACTGAAAGGAGCTGCAACAGGATCTGTTAAATTGGTTTCGTCATCAATCTGAGTGTCATCACAGAACTGCTTTGATGTATTACTGTTGATATTTTCTATATCAAAATGTTTGGATATCAAAGGTTCAAAACTGCAAAGCATAAAAATTAGATTTATAACATTAGTTTTTGGAAATTCATTTTGAGGAATATCACTGTTGAACAAGTCATGAAAATTCTTAGCTACTTTTGGAAATTCAGTACAACCTTTTAAAATGCTCTTTAAACGAGGTGTGTCTTGCAAAGTTTTATTATTCATATCATTGAAATCGTCATGAAGTTGAAATACAGGAATAGAGTTGAAAATTCGTAATTGAGATTTCATTATTGGAACAAAGTTTATAGTCGTGTTCATTCGACCAACATTGACCAACAAAGATATCATAGTGGTTGGTAATGAAGCCGCTTTATCAGTTAACAACTTTTCACGCAAAACCTTAGAAACTCTTGCAGATTGGGCCATTGTCTTGATATAAAGATCACTGAATGTAATTTTCTTATCACGATCTGCTAATGGTATAAATGGATCAGTAAAAACTTTCTTATCATTTTCAAAAACAAGCTTAAGAAAATCGTACTGTATGTCTTTTCTCCAAAGTGGTGCCCCGTCAGACTTCTTTATGTGTAATTGCCTCATACTTATCACGGGCGTATGATTAACTCTTTTATTTTGCGGATCTTGCTTATTAGAGCCTGTATTAGTCGAATTGGATGAAGATGCTGATGCAGCAGACTTATCAGAAGAAGATTTTTGCTTGGAAGCACCAGGGGCAGCTGTATTGTTTTTACTCTTGGAAGAAGCAGCTTTTTTAGTTTTACCGGTATGTTCTTTATTCTCAACCTTAACGGAGGAACCAGGAGCCACATCTTTTGAAGGCTTTCCATTAGAATTTTTGGACTTCTCCTTGGCATTACTGCTTGAAGATTTTGACAGCTCAGGCTTATTCTTTTTGTAGGTATATTTCCTTTTTGGAGCATCAGAAGGTTTTTCTTCTTTCTTCGGTATGTCCTTTAGCTCTTCAAGACCAAGGTCGTCGTCGTCGTCATCATCGTTAACAGCATTGTTTTTAGCCTGATCATCAATATCTGAGGAGTCATGAACATCGTAGAAGTCGGGAGACAAAATCACTGGTTTTGTGGATGTGTTGGAACGATTTGAATCAAGAGAGTGTGACAACTTTGGCTCTTCCTCCTTGTTTAGAAGATTGTTCAATCTCAAGTTCGAAAGAGGGGTAGTCTTCTTTTGCTGAGGTTCGCTTAGTAAGCTCGAGATATTGACCCGATTTTGACGAGCCTGGGTTTGTTTAGGGGGTTCGGGATTGGTTAGACTACTTATTGAGATGGTAGAACTAAAATTCTTAGGGGCAGGAGGCTCGCTAGGGCTCATGCTATCATGAATGGGATCGTATATTGTTCTTTTGGACATCTTGGGCGTCTTTTCGTGCAAGTAACTTATTGAATGCTTTTTTGTGGTTGGTGCTTGCTTCGAAGGCTTTTTATGGTTGGGCTACCTTCAACTTGACAAACGGTTTGAAAATTGATTTTTATCGGAAGTACGCTATATTTTCTCTCAGTGGCGGGTCAATTAAGACTTTAGAATCCAATATAATATGTTTTGCTTGGAGAGCTAAGGTGACAACTGGCTCTTACTGTAGCGCTTAATAGACAATTGCCTGTTGTTACCTGGTATTGGATAGGTTTGATATAATTTTTTTGATTTTTATTTTTCATAATCTATGATGAAGAGAATATATGAGTACCGAGATTGGTAGAGAACAGGAAACCAAAAGTATATAAATCTGTACTCGTGAAAACCCAAACACCATACATAGTTTTAGTCATGTGAAAAGCACGTGATTTTTGTTTTCTGCAAGTTTAATATCTGATCGTGTGTATTATTAACTCCGCAGCGGGGATTTAATTACATAATCTGCGAATATGAGTTACCAATCAGTTGCCTATTTGTTTTTGCGTTAATTTTTTCATATATTAAATATTTGGCTTTATTCTTTGCTCTATTGTAATTCTATTTTTGTTAATATACTTTTACTTTTTCTTGCTTTTCATTCTTTTTTAATTGTTTGCTTTCTTTCTGATTCAACATCTATCAAAATGTTTCGCTCTGTTGATTTTTTACTCCCTAGTTCTTACTATCCTAATTTTTTCTGATTTTTTTTTTTTTGATTCAGCCTTTCATAGTTGTGAAATTAAACTGATTTAAATATTAAACTTCTAGCTTTGTTTTATTCAGCATTCTATTTATTCAAGACGTCGTCATTTTCTTACTGACTTGTTTCTTCTTGATTCTTGTTTTCAGTAAATTGCCTTTATTCTCAAAACTTGCATTGATATTTTATTTTTGAGACCCAGATGTTTACGGATCGAAGAATTTTTAGTTTAAAAATTTCGCTTCAAGTATATCAGGTACTAATGTGTCGATCAATTCAATAAAAAATAATTGCGTGTAAAAAGTCAAAAAAAGAATCTCTCAGCTTCAATTGCGCTTCCATTTGTAGTAAATGGTTGCACGATCCTTGTGGCATATAATCTTTCCAAAAATAGTCAAGCACGCGTGTGATGCTTACATGCGGCGTGCATCGTGCGCAATACAAGGCTGTTCACTAACTAACATGCATATTCTCCTGATTTTCATACAGACGATATATTTCGAAGCAAGATGCAAGCAATTCACGGCATGAATGTCAGCAATAAAATTTTTGCGTCGTTAACATAACTTCTATTTTTCATTTTTTTCAAGGTTGGGGGTTTAACTCTACCAATCTAAGTATATACTCATTAAAAAAGACTTCCCACGTTTACCCTGTGAAATCAAGGATACACAATGCTTTTGACCTCAAGAATGCGGATTGATATCCATTTATTGTCTTTAGATATATATGGATACTCTTTGTTTTTTGATTCTTCAAACACATGTCTTCCTCACTAAAAAAATTCCTTTTTTTTTTTTTGTATTTTTGTGAGTTAATTTGTATATATATATATATATATATATATGCCTCATATTAACCCACTATCATTTCATAAAGTAACAAGCACAAAATAGTTTTCAATATCCTCCTTAACCTTTTTAATTTTTTGAGTTTGTATTGCTTCACTTTTTTGTTCTCCTTTTTGATTCAGTTACTTGCAAATTACATTTCTGTTAGAAAGGCCCGAGAAAACAAACAGAAACACATTTTTCGTGCTCTTACAACAAAAACAAATATAAGTGTGTTCAAAAATGGAAAAAAACAACTCCATCGAGGAAAGCATTGCGCCTCACGACGCAATTGTTAAACATTCTAAGGATGAGTTAAAAATTGTTACCAGAGAGGTTACCAGCGAATTTAAATATGACTCTGAACTTAGAAAGGATCGTATGAAAACCAGAACATGGTCCTCTATACTTACCATTGTATGTTCCGGGTTTGCTTTGATCTCTGATGGTTACCAAAACAACGTCATGACTATGCTTAATCGTATATTTGCTACGATGCCTTACACAAAACCCTACTACACCTCCAAAGTCTCAACTCGAGTCTCTAACGCTAGTATTGTCGGTACAATCTTTGGTCAAATTGGTTGTGGTATTTTCTGTGATTACTACGGAAGAAAATGGGCTATTGTCTGCGCTACAATGATTCTTGTCTTAGGTACCGTTTTGTGTGCTGCTGCTCATGGTGTTACTGTGGATGGTATGTTTTGGATGTTGACCGTTTGTCGTGGTTTGGTTGGTATTGGTATCGGTGCAGAATATCCAGCCTCCTCAGTTAGTGCTAATGAGGCTGCTAATGAGGCTGTAAAGAAGAGAGGTGGTGTTTCTATTCTTGTCACCAACTTACCGTTGTCATTAGGTGGTCCATTCGCCATTATAATTTTCTTAATTGTGTACCAAATCACTACAGAAAAGCACTTGGATGCTCTTTGGAGAACGTTATTTGCCATTGGTGCCTTCTGGCCACTTTCTGTGTTTTATTTTAGATGGAAAATGTCTACTGGTGAATTATATAAAAAAAATGCTATCAAGAAGAAGGTTCCATATTTATTGGTTTTAAGGTATACATGGAAAAGATTATTTGGTATTTGTGCTTGTTGGTTCCTTTATGATTTTGTCACCTTTCCAAACGGTGTTTTCTCATCAGAAATTATTTCCAGTCTTTTGGGAAAGACTAGTAACTTAGAAAAAACTGCTGAGTGGACGTTGTTACTTGGTGCCATTGCTATCCCAGGTGTTTTTGTTGGTGCCTATTTGATAGATATTATTGGAAGAAAGTACACATTAATGCTTGGATTTACTGGCTATTTAGTTTTTGGTTTAATTATTGGTATTGGTTATGAAAAGTTGAAGAATATTATTCCATTGTTCATTATTTTCTATGGCTTAATGAACTCTTTAAGTAACTTGGGACCAGGAGATACTTTAGGTTTAGTTGCTTCTGAGTCCTTCCCAACTTCCGTTCGTGGTACATGTTATGGTATTTGTGCTGCCATTGGTAAGGTTGGTGCCGTTGTTGGTACCCAGTCTTTTCAACCTATCAGAAACAACTTGGGCCCAAAATGGACTTTTATCATCGCTGCTTTATGTGGTATTGCCGGTGTTTTGATGGCATGGGGTTTTGTCCCACATTTGACTGAAGATGATTTATTAGAAAACGACATCAAGTTCAACAACTTTTTAATCGAAAATGGATGGTCTGGGGAGTTAGGTACAGGCGAAGAGAATGAAAAAGTCATGATCAATGAAATCAATGATCATTCAGACTGAGCGATAAAGTTCATTAAACCTTTTTTTTTTTTTAATTTTTTTTTCTAATTTTGTTTCTTCTAGCTTTTGTTTTTGTTACTTTCTTTTTTTTTCTTGATATTTTTCGTTTTATGGACTTGCATTCTTGACTGGTTAGTTAATTATTTAGTTAACAGGACTTGACTATTATACAAGTGATTGGTGTACCTGACTTAGGTTGATATTCGAGCATTTAATGTGGATTTTACTACAAATTTTAATCAAAAAGCTGAATTATAAATCATATTTAAGAAAGCTTGCAGTATTAGCAGCCTGAAAATAAATAATAGACAATCACAAAAAATAATAGCAAACATGTAGACATGTGTGCATATGCGTTTTTATGAGTAGTTTTGTATATTTTGGGTTCACTCTATGTTGAATTTTTTTAAGGTTTAGGCAGACAATTTGGTGTAACAATGTGTAAATGTATTGGTGTGTGAATGTTAGTACCTAATTACAAGAAATTTACTTGTTAATGGGCAAGTACTTAAAAAAAAGGGAAAGGAGAAAAAAAAAAAAAACGAAACTGATCAGCAATTACCATGCTAAAGCGAATAAGAATCACGACCCTACTATCTTTCTCACACGTTTAAGAATTATAAGCCTAGGTTTACATAAACTTGAACTCCGCAAAACTTAGCAGAATATCTAGTTTTAGGCTGAGACATCAGGGACATATTGAATTAAACGACATTATGGAGGCGGCAATTAGAGAATATGCTAAATGCTTAGAAGGTACCATTGACTTTGAGGGCCAGAAGAAAGCAGAAAATACTATGGATAAGATCCTACAGTTTGCCGCGGTATGCGGGTTTGTGGTAGGTGTAATGTGCCAGAACATTCAATACACTGTGTATATATTTGGATTGGGAATAGTTGTCAGTTTCTTGTTGGTGATACCACCATACAAGATGTACAACCAGAACAACTTGGAATGGTTACCTAGCCCGAGCTTCAATGCTGACAGCGTGGATTTTGCCGCCGATGTTTCCGGAGATGCCGCGCAGGTAGAGGTCGCAACTAAGGACGGAAAAGTTAAAAAGTAGCGATGTCGCCTACGCTGATTGGTCCGTATGTGGTAGTGCGCGTCAGATTTATCAACTCAAACCGCCGCCACCATTTGCTCCAGAAATTGCAGAACTGGCTGCTAGTGAGCGACCAGCATAGGCTGGAAAGACGTCGTCATCTAAAATGAACAAACATCTAAGAGACTATATTATACGAAATTAACATAAATAAGACACAAGCAAAAGAAGCCATGTTTATCAGCAAAGCAAGGCATGTTAAATACGTTAAACATATTCGCAATTGCTTAATAAATTATGCAAAATAAGTCAAAACAAATATGTTCAAATTGTTTGATTTTTCCAATTGCAAGTAAATTTAAAGTCAGCTAGTCTGAAAAAGCCCAATATTCGAATTTTTGCGAAGTCATATACCCCAGAAAGATAGATCTGAAGTAGTCTGTCTATTTGTTGTGGGATCAATTGTGTTCCTGAATAGCTGTAATAGCTGTTTTTTACTGAGTAAATTTGAGCTACACGGGCATGATGGATAGGCGCGTCTGTGCGCACATCTTCTGCCGTACCGGAATAAATTTGGGCTCACTATATATATAAGGATATATCACGTATATTTTTATGGCACCTTCGTACATGGCGGATGAAAAATTGATTCGCTGTCTATTTTTCTATTTATTTTCTGCTGTCTTGTTAGCATTACTCATTTTGTTTATCTTTGTTGTTATTATTAATTTTTTTCATTCCTTAAGAATGGCAAAAAACAAAAAAAAAAAAAAAAACCACACACATAATTTTTTTTGTATAAATAAATGCGGAAATTCCTGATTTTTTTTTTTTTTTTAAACGCCTCTTCTATTTTTATTTTTTTTTTCACCGAAATAAAAAATATATATACACAAATATTTTATTTTCTTTCTTTCAATTCAGTTATTCAAGATTGTTTATCTGAACTGGTTCAAAGTTAAGCAGGGTAACGAGTAAGTGGAACATATTTTTTTGTGTGCGTCTAGACTTATTCTGAAAAATCAAATTGTTTTTATCTCAAAGTTAACTAGCTTGGCGCACTATTTTTCAAAAGTGAAAAATACAAAAGAGTTATACAGATAAAATTTTCTTTTATTTTCTAGGAAATTTCAAAACAAAAAAAAGGTAAACAAACAGTATAGACGCGTCTTATTTATCAGGTTTCTTTTCATTAGCCCAGAATTACTATACGTTTATATTAATTTACCAGAATCCCTTAAGTTTTTCTTTGGTTGCCATTGGAGTGCATAGCGCTGTCAATCGCCCTGTCAATTGTTCTTGTCCCACTAACAGCTCTAGATCAAAATGTCTCAGGACCAAGTCAAAGAAGAAAAGACTGCTGCTGTTCCGGATGGTGTTTCCACGGATTCCTCAAAGCAAACAGAGTCTAGCAAGGTGACTGGGACCGACGTGCCAGAAAGTTCTGGCGCAAACACAGAGACAGCTTCTGCTTCAAACGCAGAAGAGAAAACCCCAGCTGTCGTTGACCAGCATCAAAACGAGTCCACTAGCGGCTCAAATGGTGTTGAAGAAAAGCCGTCGGAATCCACCAGTCAGGAAAAATCAACCGGTGTCGTTTTGAAAGAAGACGGGACTGCAGACACTTCTCGAATGATTCCTGCTCCGAAACCTGAGATTAAAATCGTCGAAAATATCCCGTACGCTATGCCAGAACATGAAAAAAAATATTTGATCAAGTCGTTGAAGACCATTAAACGTATCAAAGACGCCGCACCTTTCTTGGCCCCGGTAGACATAGTTCAATTGCAGATTCCGTTTTATTACAATTTCATTCCTCATCCTATGGATTTATCAACTATAGAACATAAGCTTCTGGTCAATGGATATGAGTCACCAAAACAGGTCCAAGATGACTTTAATTTGATGGTGAATAACTGTATCAAGTTCAACGGTGAAAAATCTGGTATTTCAAGGATGGCCAGCAATATCCAAGCCAGTTTTGAAAAGCAGTTACTTCATTTGCCTACAGGTAACTCTAGTAACTCCAAAAAAGCTAGCAATAGTGTTGGTAATGGTGCCAGAAGAGATGTAGTGATAGGTACAAACAGCAGACCCAAAAGAGAAATTCATCCCCCAAAACCAAAAGATATGCCTTATGATATAACACCGCGTAATAAAAGATTGCTGGCAGATTTGAGATTTGCTGCGCAAGTGGTTAAAGAATTGAGTTCTAAAAAACATGAAGGTTACAGCTACCCATTTTTGCAACCAGTTGATCCTGTAGCATTGAACTGTCCCCAATATTTTGAGTATGTCAAGGAACCAATGGATTTATCCACAATTCAAAACAAATTACAAAATAACTTGTACAATTCTATTGAAGATTTTGAATACGATGTGAGTTTAATCTTCAAGAATTGTTACATCTTCAATCCTGAAGGAACTCCTGTAAATTTGATGGGTCATAAGTTAGAAAACGCCTTCAAAAAAAGATGGGCAGAAAAGCCACTTCCTCCACCAGTCAAGGAAGAAGAATCTGAGGATGATAATGATTATGATAGCGATGATGATTATGAGGATGATATAGATGAAAATAGTATTAAGGTAGATGAAAAAGCAATTCGCCAGTCTGTTGTGAATAATCAAGCAATTATGTTTCTAGAACAACAGATTGAAAGAATGAAAAAAGATTTAGAAAAGATGAAGAAAGACGAATATGAGAAAGCTAGAAAGAAAGCTATTGCATCTCAAAAAAAATTGATTGCCAAGAGAAGATCTTCTGGTGCATTAAAAGGAAACAAACAGAAAAGAAGTAGAAAAGGAGGAAAGGCAGGTGGTAATAAGAAACAAAAAACAGTTGAGTTAACATTTGCCATGAAGAAAGAATTAAGTGAAAAAATGGCAGATTTAAGCGACAAGAAACTTCAACATGTCATGAAAATTATTAACGAATCAGTTCCAGATTTGCCTAATGAAAATCAAGAAGAAATTGAGCTTGATATGGATCAGCTTGACGAGTCGACTATCTTAAAACTTTATAACTACGTGATTCCAAAAAACGTGTTGAAAAAGAACGGTACTAATGGAAGAAAGAAGAATCAAGGCAATAAAATTGATATATTGAAACAAAGATTAAAGGAATATGATGATACTCAGAAACAAAGTATCTCCAGTATGCAAAGTGATTCTAGTGAAGGTGAGGATGATGATAGTGACGAAAGCGAAAGTTCAGAAGAAGAGTGAATAATTATTGTCTTAGTATATTTCTCATTGTCTATTATTCTGGAAAACGAATAAGAAACATTTTTTTTTTTCTGTTAGAGAAAAAAGTTGAAAGAAAAAGAAAACCTTCAAGTTTTTTGGTTTGATTATTTCTTTGTGTAAATAAATATGTAATATATATTTGTATTCATTTGTATAGATGTATAAAATAATAAGAGGTTACCAATTAATAATATTTTAAAACGAAAAGCCAAAAAATTACCTAAACCAAGGAAACTTAAGCTGACAATCTTTCTTGAAGTACATCTAGACTTTTCGAAACACCACTTAATATCTTCTCTAGCTCTAATACAAGAAGCTTCTTCGGGGTGGAATCCAAAAAAACAGAAGCATTCAACGCTAGTGGTTGACTCAAAAACGATGGAATATCATTCTCAACGTTTCTGCCTATACGACTTTCGGATCCAAGAATATGTTTTGAATCAGCAGTAAATATGCTATTTCCACGAGATTCTGATATGCTACTGTTTGCCGTATTAGAATTATGAGTTCTACGAATCGACAGTTGTGCCAGTAGTGGCAGCCCTGCTTGATGTATGTTTGGAATTTGTGGTGGTTGAGCATGGATGACACTAGCAGATGATGGAGCGTGAGTAGGTGGATTAGATGTACCCAACGATGAAACAGTAAAATTATTACCTACATCAAGAGTTGATTGCTGCTGCTGTTGCGATTTATTATCCAGAAGAGTTATCGTTGTTGGTGTTTCCTCAAATTTAACTTTATCCATGTGTTGCTGCATTTCAGAAAGATTTGAATTTTTTCGAGCCGCTAGTGGGGATACTCTGCTCGGAAGCGGCAGCAGTAGCAGCAGCGGGGCTTCAGGATGAGGTAGATCCATCGGATTTATCTCTGAATGTTGCTGTAGCGGATTCAGTCTGAGGGAATCTTCAAGAGTGATCTCGGTTAATGGCGTCATTGTTCGTTGACCTCCAAGCACAGCGTTGGTTGAGTACCCAAATTGGTTTACATCTTCATCATAATTCGGCATATTATCGAGCTTGAAGTTATGGAGGTTTCTTCTCAGCAGAAGCTGCAGCAGAGAATTATTCTGAGATAAATTGTTATTCAGAGCAGAGCCTTGGGTTTGTTTTTGCGAACTTCCTGAGCGTGTTATGCTAGAAGATCTTGATGCCTGAGGAGACGGAGAAGCAGAAAGCAGATCTGCAGTTTTTTTAGGATCTAATGATGGAAATTTTTTAGGAGATGGTGAGTCTGAAATAGAAGTTTTAGGCTTTTTAAGTTGAAATTCAGAACTTATATCATAAGAAAAGAAATCTGCTACGGTATTATTACCATGAGGTTGAATATTGTTATTGTTATTACTGCCAGTTTGCTTATGAGTAGCGTGCAGTAATTCAGCAGAACTAGGAACTACTAAATCTTTCATATTATTGGATGAAGAAAGCGAGCTATTACTGTTAGATGGTGGCGATATAGAAGCCTTTGCAGCAATAGTATTCATCTCTTCAACAGTTGGAATCTCCACTGTACCAACAGTTCTTGTTGAGTTTGCTCTATTCAAAAAATCTGTTGGTGCAGGTTGCTTATTAGTTCCAATCATACTATCTGAAATTAAAGCAGAGGAACTGTTATTATTCGTATTGCTTATAGGATGTTTTATTACGTTTGTTGGATTACTCAGATGATCAAGAAATGAAGCAGAAGCTTTCAACAGCGGAGCTTGGGGAACAGTAGATCCATTAGCAGCAGGCAGATCTGTAAATTCAGAAATAGAGTCTAATGATGTTTCTGAAAAAAGTTCCATTAATGATTTTGGTGGTTTTGCGGATGTAGCAGCACTGCCTGTATTTGATGTCACTGCTTGCGTATTCAATGCCGACAAGTTATTATGAAGCGTGCTATTATTATTGATTGTACTATTGTTGAAGGTATATGTGTGTTTATTCGTATTGGTATTATTAATATTATTAGTTCTATCAAAAGTCATTTCATCAATGTAGTCTTGAATATTTTTATCATTTAGGGTTTCTGTTGGTTCTTTATCGTTAAATTGGCCAAAACGTGCAATATCATCAAGCGCACCATTACCAATTCCATTATTATTTGTAAAATCAAATTCATTGTACGTTATATTGCCAGATTCATTGATATTATTGACTTCAATATCATTTTCCAAAATATATTCCGAACTATTCAACGAATCAAAATCCCACTTTACATCTAAGGTCATTGCATTACTAGAAGTAGTCGATTGACTAGATACGGACAGTCTTCTATTATTATTTTCATTCAATATGGCTAAACTGTCTCTTGATGCTTTTCTTTCTCTCCAAATCAAATATCTAGTGATAATATCTTTCAAAATCGTTACGCTGGAATTTTTGCAAGATTTGATAAATTTACTTTTCAATAAGTCGTCTGCCATTGGTCTTTCTTGTGGATTTTCATCTAAACACAACGCTACAAATTCTTTAATTAGTGGGGAATATTTTGTACCCTGCAATCTTGGAGGCTTATGTTTAGCGATAAGTTGCATTGCCCATTTAGCATCTTTATCACAGTAAGGAGGATTTCCCGTGACCAACTCATAAATTGTGATCCCCAAAGACCAAATATCAACTTTATATGAGTAAGTTGCGCCTTCCAAGATAACCTCTGGTGCCATCCAATAAGGAGTTCCTGCCATTGTAGATCTCTTGTTGTTGTTAGAAGTAAGTTGGGCAGCTACACCGAAATCACAAAGTTGTACGTTACCTTCTTTGGTGACCAACACATTGGCAGCCTTTATATCTCTATGAATCACACCTGCTTTGTGAATGAATGAAAGTGCGACTAGAAGTTCCCTGGTTATAACAGCTATGTATCGTTCCTCTAATCTACCAGGCTTAAGCAAATTTCGTAAACTTCCACCAGCACAATATTCCATGATGATCCAAAGTTTTGTGCCTTCGAGAATCGAGCCGTAATAATGGGTTACATTAGGACAATTACGCAACTTTGAAAGAAAATTGACTTCAAGCTGAATATCCTGGATTTCTTCCTCATTTTTATCAACGTCCAACACCTTAACTGCAAGAGGTTCATTTGGTCTGTTATGACGATATGCTTTATACACTATGCCGAACTTTCCTCGTCCTATTATCTCTTTGCGTTTGAAAAGCGCAGATGGGGGCAATTTTCCAGAAGAGGACAGAGTGGAGACTGTAGAGGCATTTTTCAATTTTGAAGACTGCTGACTTCCAGACGGTATGTTCGAAGAAATGTTAGAGGTCAACAATGAGGTAGAAGATGAAGATGGGGGTGCTGTAATATTTGAAGAAGACATTTTGTTAAGAATCAAAAACTTGGTTCCCACCTCTAAGAGCAAAAATTATACTAAATATTCGACCACTGGTACGAATAATTGATTCAATTTGCCTGTTGATCTGCTTGATCAGTACGTTAACTTTGGTGATTCAGCCAAGTAGTTAACAATGTTTCTTAATATTTAGACGAAAAAATAAGTAACGAACAAAAAAAAAACGAGAAGTGGCGCAAAATTATTTAGCATATATATTTACCAGTGCACATATACTGCCCGTTTTAAATCAACAGATGTATCAAGTTGACATTTAGAAGGCTTACAATGACGCCATTGATATTTCTTACAATCTGAATAATTATATATTGAAGACGATGGCGTTGTATTGTTGTTCAGTTGGCTTATTTTTATCACATCGCCTTGCAAAGAAAACAAAACTGGAATAGGAACGAAAGTTTCAAAACCGACCCATGCTGTGAATTGGTTATTGGGACCTGCTAGAAGGTGAATCACGAGTATTTTGCTGGAGCGTAATAACCCATTAATTTCACTACAACTGCTGTTGAATATATAGTATGCTTTTATATGTATTGTTCAACTTTATAAGAAAAACTGCACAGAGAGCGCTAGCTACATATCGAAGAAAAAATGAATAAAGCATATATGATTGACTAGTACACGGATATATCTTCAGTGGCTGTTCTTTGATTAGAGTCAGAGCCAGTGCGGTCAATCATGATCCCAGCTGAAATATTATTAGGGCTGGAAGCTGCATAACTGCGTAGAATGAGGTTCTGTTTTAATAAAGTAACGTAATCAATATCGTTGCGAAGCTTGCCATCGTTATTCAAGTTCTTGAAAAATGTATCCCATGATGCAAGCGAGACAGATGGGTTGGAAAACCCACAAATATCACAGAAAAATGAGAGGATTGTGACCCATTTCGCCAAGGCGGACTCATCAACAAACAAGGAATAATCAAGAGCCTTCAAAACTTCGGCTTCACATGTTCTAAGCTCGGAAACAGATAACCCGGAAATAAGCGACCAGGATTTAAGGTTGTAAGTTCTGTCAAAAAGGTATTTGCCGCTGAGGATCAAGCAAATAAGAAATGTTCTTCTAGGGCAGCGAAGAGTCGAATTTCCACTCGAAGAGGAAGTGTCTCTTGTGTACACTGTATCGGACAATCTGACTAGATAGTGAAGAGCAAGTTGCAAGGTCAAGCGGCAAGTCTTGGATCTTTTCAACAAATGGGAAATGAAATTTGTAAGTTGGAGTTCTTTAGTGGAAGGCTGTTGCCAGAGCAATGTTAGCAAGGTTGAAGAAGTCTTGACCAATGTGATCGGGTCGAGCTTCGATGCAGACTGTAAGACCTGGGAAGACATGAAATATTTTTTGTGAACAAAAATCTATGAAATAATACCTCAAAAAAGTTTAACTAAAACAAAAATAGAATGGAAAAATGACGATCAAAAAGGAAAAATTATACAAGTATTTTTTAGAAAAAGCAAAGAAATTGAAATAAATGATTATAAAAACCCCAAGAGTAACAAAAATAGTATCAAAAAAAAATATATCAACGATATAAAAAGAAAAGTAACCTTGATTCAAAGAAAAGATCTAACTTAACAGTCCAGAGAATAAAAAATATGATAAAAATACAAAGATGTAAATGACAAAATGAAAAAAAAAGAACAAAAATTCAATAAAAAAAAAAGAAGAATAACTAATATTCGGTTGATTTGGCTTGATTTATCTAAAATATGACAAAAATAATCCTAGATAAGGATGATTAGTAAAGTCAATTATTTAAGTGTTTTATAGAAAAGAATCATGTTGAAAATAGTCAACAGCAGATTCGCATTATATTTATATGACAAAAGAAACGGCAAGCAAATTAGTAGCACCACCAATGTGACTCATCCGCCGGCCATAATTTCAATTTTTTTTGTGTGTATGACCAAATAGCTCCGCTTTTGTCATGCAAAAAGGTGTGCGCGTTATTATTGCCACATTGAATAGTTTAGCAAGTGACCATGTATGAACACAATAATAGGTGAAGTTTGAGTCATTTCGAAATTACACATTGAACCTTCATCGAATGGCGTCAAATGTGTCATCAATCTCGAGATGTAAGAACGCCCTTTGCTCCGTAGTGACAATTTGAATATTGAACGTATTTGTAAGATGATTAATACTACTTTTTTTTCAAACAAACTATCTATGGTTCATTTATATTAATGTTAAATAAACTAACAACTATACAATACAGAAAAAATATAACATCATTTATCTTTACTATTATACTACAACTTCCCACAGATCACCCTCCCAATCAACTCCGCTCAATTCCTTGCTCTTTACACTCCAGTCAACTTCGGTATCAAACCATTGATAAACTCCTTTGGTAGTGTTTTCTAATTTTTTGAACCAGCTAAACATGGTTTTGTGGAATTTCCATTTTCTGCTATATAATTCTTTGAAAGCACAGTACTGAACGTAAGTACCGTTGTCATTATTGTCAAAATCAAACACAGAATTCATCTCGTTATCCTCCTTGACCAGTTTATGACTCTTTTCCATAGATATGCTGGTTGCTTGGTAATTAGGATTGCTTCCATTGTCATCACCGTAATAGAAAATGTAGAATAATGTCTCCGTAGACAATTTCTTAAATAGCTCTTCGCTGTTCATCGCGTTAACCAAACAAAAATTGTGTTGATTGTTCATTCCACTACTATTGTTGTTGTTACTTCCAGCACTGACTCCATCTTTTTTCAAATCACCGTTGTTCTCAATTCCGTATTCAAATGTAGGATAATCAATCGATGTAGGGTGTGGCTTTGATGGATAATAACTGAATGGCTTTTCAGAATCCACGGCATCTGGACAGTTAATCAATGAATTACTTATGTACTGTTGAAGCTCGACATTTTGCATGACTGGTGTCATCTCAATCTTGTGATGGAGTAAGTCGTCAAAATCATTTTTATGTTGTTCAAAACTTGGAATCAAGTCATCAAGACCAGGTAAGTATGTCATCACCGATTCCTCCTTTCTTGCATCGATATTGCTGTCATTGATATCACTGCTATTTAGCGAATTCAACACTGGTGTGGCTGTTCTTGATGGCAAGTTACTTACGCTTCCATTGAGAGCAGCGGCCATAGTTGCAGAGCCAACACTGGCACCAATAACACTGGCAGCAAAACTTGGGCTCTTACTGATCTTTGCAGGCGAAGTAGTAGGCGAATTTGCATTAGTGGCATCAGCAGAAATGATACTTGTGTTACTAACACTTTTTTGAACGACATCCTTCTCCTTTTTACCATCAAGATGATTATGAAGCAATGCTGAATATTTAACTTCAGTCACTTTAGGAATTGGCGCAGGTCTCAAATTATTCAACACGGAAGGAGTGCTTTGATGACTGTTTGCAGTACTACTGTTAGTTGGTGTAATGTTGCTGCTGGCAGCGATAAAGCCATTGGCTAGTGTTACGTTTTCCACAGGAGTGCTTGTTCGTGGAACATCTTGCTTCTTGTTATTACTAACTGCAACTTTACTAATTGATTCGCTGAGTTCATTTATTTTATGATCAGTATTTTTGTTTGCATTCTCAGTGGTAGAACTTGGAGCAGGTGTCACAGATGGAGCAGCTGTGGTTGACACTGGGTTTGTTGAAGCCCCAGCATTCTGATTATTGCTATTACTGCGGCTATTCTGCTGTTGCTCTAATAGGGAAGTTTCATGGTTTTCTTCATCAAAATTTGCCTCGTCATCACTGTTGGCAGATACAAATTCTCCTACTGTGCCAAAGGTTGGCTCAACCTCATCCAATCCTAAGGTGTCATAAATTGTATCATCGTCATAAAAGTCCGGATCTTGGTTGCTTTCAATGTAATAATTGATTGAATCCTTGATTTCGTTAATTTGTTCAGGTTCGACCTGTCCATTTTCTAAATATCTTAAAATGACTTCCAACTTGCTTAAATGCCAATTGTTTTTCTCCATACATTCTTCAAGCGAATCAACTTGTTGTTGTTTAGACGCAGAAAGTTTTTTGTTCTTCTTAACAGACGATTGAATTTGTTGGATCTGTGCTTCCAATGTTTCGTTTTGCTGATTCAACTTATCTATGGTTTCGCTAATGAAATCTGAGCATTCCAACTTTTCTTTTTCTCTAGGATCCAATTTTCTTTCCATATTGAGACCTTCTTTGGAGAATGCTTTCGTTTTCATATCTCTTTCAACAATTTTGAATCTCTCCATCTGTTTCTCGATCTTTTTTCGGTATTCTAATAGTGGTTTTTTATCTTTCACCTCATTTCCACTCAACCAATTCTTGATCTGTTCTCTTTGCCTTTGCAACTTCTTAATTTCTTTCTTCAAGTCACTTTCTAACTTGTCTTTCTGCGAAGGATTCTCGCTTGAGGTGAGTTTTTCATAAAGATAATCAAATGCCTGTAATCCTTCATTGACCCTCTTGAACACTCGATCAATTTCT
Source organism: Saccharomycopsis babjevae (assembly GCA_031125705.1). Taxonomy (NCBI): domain Eukaryota; kingdom Fungi; phylum Ascomycota; class Saccharomycetes; order Ascoideales; family Saccharomycopsidaceae; genus Saccharomycopsis; species Saccharomycopsis babjevae. The sequence goes on along the minus strand of JASTVB010000003.1, from coordinate 440,303 downwards.
TGTTGTAATTTCCTTTGTGCCATCATCTTGTCCTTTAATCTGATCCACTAGGAGGTGGTTTTCTCACCAAAATAATGCTAGAAGTTTTTGCTTAATTTCTTCTCAATGCTCCACGAAGGAACTTATTTAAATGCTATAAAATTTTCTGAAAAGGTTTCTTCTTTGAAATTTTAAAGTAAAGTATCAAGTTCTGAGGGATTTTACTTCGACTATAGTTTTTGTACAAATCTATCAACTTTTCTGTTTATCTCTTTTTGCCTACTCCTAACTCGCTTTGAATATATATTTATCTATTCAACCTCTTGTGTATTCAAGTATATAGCAGTTTGTTTTAATTTCCTGATATGCGATGCTTGTTTTCTATATGTATCTTACTTATAAAGTTTCAATGCAAATTCCCATATATAAGCAATGTAATAACGAGTTGGCCTTTCTTTCTATGATTTTCTTTCATTTTTTATCAGTTAAGCGCTATCCAACATGTAACTATGCCTACCCTAGAAAGAATGCTATTAGTGTATAGAAAAAAAAATTTTTATTCGTACTTTTAGTGGCTTGGTAAAATTAGATTCTCAAATGAAAAAAAAAAAAAATGTCATCACATGCTTTTCACGTGATTTTATAATATCATTTGTTTTTGCTTTTTTACTTTAAGCTTACTTATTCATGTTTTATTACTATAGTAAACCAACAAATATCAGCATACAACGTAGTTTAAGGAAATTTTAAAACTTAATTTATCTGTAATGGTTTATGTGTGAAGTAACCGGAAAGCCTGTAGAACGTTACTATTTATAAAAAAAAATTCAAAGAATAATGATAAAAGAAAAAAAAATCTATGATTAAACCCTCTTGTCCATCGATCTCAACACCTTAGCAACTGACAGGACATCAACCATCATATCAGAGTCAACTTCTAGCATTTCTACAAGTGCGCCAAAATCCATATACTTAAAGTTTTCATGACGCAGAAGCGTTTTGTAGGCGTCTTTGCACGGAATAAACAACTTATCCTGTTTTCTCAAACTTCCACCTCTAGGCACACCAGAAGCGCCAATCACTGGCAAAGCAGGAAGTGTCGACCCATTTGTAAGAAGGCTATTTCTTCTGGCTCGAAGCACAGGAGGAAGGGAACTAAGCTGCGTTACGGGTGGCGATGGTGGAGGAGCAGCGCGTTCGTGAGAGACCTTGGATGCCACAGTTGTGCAGAAAAGTGTAGACATTGGATCACTTTGACACTGTCTGCAAGTACCTGGGTCTCCTGTGCACCCGTCATCATTTTCTGCATCTTTTCTGCCTCTTGTCGCACCGATATTTGTGCTTGAGGAAAACAGGGAAACCGAGGATGCGGCAGAAAGCGGTGAAAAAAGATCAGGAATTGTATAGGCTCCTGGAATCAATGGCTTCAACTTGATATCTTCTCTCTTGGAAGTTTCAGCAACAGAAGACGCGGTGGTGGATGAGATTTCTACCGCATTTCTGGAAGTGTCGTTGGAAGTGTTTACATTATTGCAAAGAGATCCACTTGGAGATAATTTAAGTTCTTTGGATGCCTCCCTGCAAATACATGGTGAATCCGCTGAGCAAAATCCACACGGATCAAACGAATTGTCAATTTCCAGATTTATTGTCATCACTTCATTTCCAATGGAGTCAAACAAATCTGGGTTCAATGCATCGTTGCGCTTTTCTATTCTCTTATTGTCTTTGATGTCAGCTCTGGCCACTGAGGATATTGCCATTTCTCCAAGCTTTTGATTCAACGACTTCTGTGTATTACTGTTTTTCGAGCCCTTCAAAAACATTGAGAGTTTTGCCTGTTTTTTAGATATTCCATTCTTTCCTGATTTAAACTTGTTCGTGAAGTCAGTTTCCTTTGAAATAGGGGAGCTGACAATTTTTTTAGAATTATTACGCTTCTTTAAAAGTGATGGTTTATTGGACACAACCTGTTTGGCTTCATATGATTTTTTCATATTAGGTATGATGTTTGTAAATTTACTGCCAATATTGTTCGGGCTAGGTATAGACTCCGAAGGTATATCAGCTAGAGGATCAAGAGGTGAATTGCCAGTAAATGGGCTACTTTGAACAGAATAGGGACTTGCAGAAGCAGATAAGCTTTCAAATTGCAACTGCTGCTTCATTATCAAGTCTGCATTCTTGGTAGGTTGCTTTATTCCAATTGATTCGCAAAGACATTCATCTTTCAAACAAACACCACATGAGTCATCCACATACTCTGGAGACGCATGTTGTGAGCTTGGAGTGGGCAATGATTCATTGTCATTTATTAGATCAGTGTTAGCGTTGCTGCTAGAATTTGAAATAGTGGCCATCGCCCCAAATTTGCTGTTTGAGGTTGTTATGGTAAGTGGTATTGTCTTGCCAAGGTCCTTTGATGCTTGAGAATGTTTGAGTTGGTACTGTTTCACTTGCGATTTTAAGGATTCGATCAACGATTCATTCAACTCGCATTTCTGGCAACTGTTATTGCTAATACTGACTGCCGCTTCCTCGCTGCTGTTTGCGACTACCAACGCTGTGTTTTTGCTTTTGCTCAACAACAGGTTGTACTTCTTGGTTAATATGGAGTAGTCATTGACCAAATTTGTGTACTTTATTTCTATTCTGTTTCTTTCGCTTTTTATAAGTTGCAAGCTATCCTCCAATTCGTGAATCTTATTCGCCTTTCTTTCTCTGAACGCTCTCTGCGCGGCTCTGTTCTGTGCCTTGCGTTTGGTTGTTGGCGTATCTAGCGACGGCTTTCTTCCTGGTTTAGGTCTTGGTGGCAATACCCAAGTCTTCGAGGTCAGAAGGCGAATGGGTTCGGTGCTGGACATCTATTAATCGAGGGTAATTTAATCACTAGTAGCAATATCTAGAAACAACAAAAAATAACAATGGGGTATTAATTTAGTAGAATACTTGTGTCTTTGAATATTAATCTTTGAACACTAGTTTCTTTGGAGGTAATCCTTTCAATATTAATGTCTTTGGATACTAGTCTCGTTGTATATTAGTCTCTTAGAATAATAGTTCCTTTGTATATTAGTCTCTTTGAATACTAGTTTCTTTGCACATTAATCTTTTAGACTACTAGGTTCTTTGAATATTAATCTTTTTGAATACTAGTTTCTTCGTGTTTGCATGTATCGAAAAATAAGTATGCTATCAGATAGTAGTCTTGTTATAATTGCAAATAAATGCCTATTGATTCGTTTTCAAAGATTTAAATGTTGCCAGGGGATTTCAAAGTATAATTATATCGAAAAATTAACCGCAGTGACTAAATGTTATGTAATAGATGGAAAAGATAAAAAAAAAAAAAAAACAAGAAAAATCTACTTACTAAGAAAAATGAAGTTAAAATTTAGCTAAAAACAGAAGAAAAAAAAAGAGAAAATAAAAAAGAAATTAACTTTTTTGTCTTGTTATTTTCACTCATGCACCAGATAATAACTGTGGTGCAATTTCAATGTCAAACATGACGCACCCCTAGTTGTATGATGAGCCACCAGTCTACTGCAAATGGTGATATATTTGGCCAGTATATTCAAAAAGCTACGGTCTCAGTGTATATATTTGCGCACAGAGGTGTCAATAAGATCCGTAGTTCGGTTTACGAGACAACAGGAACATCTTCAACGAAACTTCTTTAATGAAACCTCTTTAACGAAAACTCTTTCTCTGACGAAGACTAGCAGGTGAACATATTATGTATTTTTTCGTACTCAATGACAAAAAAAATATATGAAATCCTTTTCTCTGAGAGACGAATTACCAGCAGGGACAAGTAACATCTCTGAAATCTGAGTAGAAAATCCCAAATTACTGAATTGGACACTTTTTTCAGTAAATGGTGTTGAATTATATGAGTGTAGGTGTGGGTGTGGGTGTGTTTCCGCTAGAGAACCGCGAAATATGCCCGTAGATTTGCATACTAATCTGCATTGACACTGTCTGCAGCGACATCTCCTACATTTCTATTTTGATATCGCAAGCAAATCAGCAACTGCATCTATAGTTCGAGCAATCAGTGTATTTATTGTCAATAGACGTGTTTTTATTTGCTATTCTACATCCTGTCGAGCTAACCTTAAGGAGTTTCTGGAAACTCTTTCGGCTAATCAGGATCCCGCAGTTACAAAGAATTTTGGCAGAAATTGCTAACATACGCTATTTCAAACATACAAGAAAAAAGACTATATTAAAAATGGCTGAATAGCCAGGTCAAATAACCGATTCAGAGTCTCGGAATCAACCGTATGATCAACAACATGATCAATGGGACAACAACTAGTGCTATTGTAACATATACATAAAACCAAAACCCGTACTTATTACCGTATTCTGTAGTATATTTCTTCAATCCCTCCATGATTACGGTAGCATTGCTTCCCACTTTTTCTAATTTCTCATTCGCGGTTCCCAACAATTCCTGGTCTTCGTTCAACGAGTCATTGAAGGTTGTCACGTTACTCTTTAATTGGCCAACCAATCCAAGCATATCACTCAACAACGATTCTTGCCTGTTCTCATGCACCTTATTTTTCTCATCTGTCGTGCTACTGCTGTTCAATTTCAAATCTCTTGAACTCTTTGAGAGTAATCTGTTCCGCAACAACGTCAAATCATCATCTTTCTGTTCTGAGACGTTCAGATACCCGTTGTTTTCTGAAGGCTCTTTGATTTTTTCAATGCTTTCTTCTTTATTCTGCAACAACAGAGAGCCTGGATCTTGGACTTCCTCTGCTAACGCCTCTTTTCTTTCTTTTTCTATTTTCTGTTTTTTCAATTCTTTTGCTCTTGCGGCTTGCTCATCCTTGATTCGAAAAATTGATTCAAACTTAAACTCGCTTAACTTAGAGTCCAATTCTTTCAACTTTAACTTATCTTTATTATTGCTCTGGACGCCTCCTCTCTTGGACTGGCTTACCATCGTTCTTCGAACATCAAAAATGTCATATTCCAATGAGTTACTCAATATCACATTCAAAAACTCGCCGTTGTCACTTTTCCCATCTTGTAGCACTCTTTTTTCTTCATTTTGGCCATTTTCCCTAGAATTATTAGAAGCTGTAATGAAGTCTTTAGTAAGTCTTTCTAAATTATTGAGAACTACCTCTGTCATTTTGTGATATTGGCAAAACTATTATAATATTTTTGCGCTAAGATAACTCCTCTTCCAAACTAACTGGCGTAATTTTGCAACCCCTAATTTTAAAGCTATAACACAAATCGAAAGTGGTGAAATTTTTTATTCCTTCCTTTCAATTAAATTTGGCCATAATTGGTTGCTTCTTTATGTCCATCTAGCTGATCAAGCTGAACTTTGTCATTTAAAATACTCTTTTCGAATATTCATATTTCTAAAACAAGTAACTTGCAGGCTTTTCCTTTTTGAAATACATAATCTAAATATATGTTAGGAGCACCTGGCTTAGGTTGCGAGCTCTGCAAAACTACATACTGGTTTTGAGCGTTGAGAGTTTTAAGATGAGTCTTTTTTACCCTCCTCTGATCTTTCTTAGATCTCTCACAAATATGAATTATACTCTAATATAGTCAGTTGCTTTGTATCGCTTGTATAGTAACAGTAAAAGTTCATGTTTAACTTGTCAATAGCGCCATTTAAAATGTTGCTTTCAGAGTAAAATTAGTAGAATTTAAAGTTTGTGGCTGAAATAGTAAGAAGCTTTTTATCAAGAGTTGCTTGCCAAATTCGAAATTTCGTCAAAAAAAATTGTTCAACTATTCTCTACACGATTATTGATTGATTGCACATTGGTATATTGACCATCAATATACCAATGATTCTAAAATGAAACTAATGTATTTTTTTTCTTTTTTGCGTTTTTTGTAAGAAAAAATAATGAAATCAATAATATATCGATATATATGTATAATTGTAAAACCTAAAAAATTATTGGAACTCCTTTTTTTGTCTTTCCTGCAAAGTAACGGCAATTTTTTGTTGGATTTTATAAGTGTCAGTATCCACACTGGTACCCTTAATGACAGCAACTCTCATTGTAGCTAATAAATTGTGAGCAGCATTAGAATGGAAATAAACACCACCACTAAAGGCTTTAGTGGCATCCTTACCATATGAAGTACGAATCAATGATACACCACCTGGATGTTCATCAACAAAGTTGGAAACATCGTGAACGATACCAGAAATCAAAACTAAGCCACTCTTCTTACCATCGCTATCCTTTTTACAGTTTTCGTAAAATTCTTCAATAGTCCAGACAGGAAGTTGCAGTAATGGAGTACCCCAGTTCAAGGAAGCCTTCATACGGTCCAACTTCTTCTGTTGTTGTTGAACCAAACCCTGTTCAATGGCATTTTGGGAAAAGGTCTTCAAGTTGTATGCCAATCCAAGTTTGCTTAAAGTCCAGATGAGAATCTTAGTTGGGTCGTATTGATACCATTTGATGGCATTTCTGTAGTCTGTTGGAAATTCGTGGTGGAAGTTATGGTAACCTTCACCCATTGTGACCAAAGCAGTCAAGACGTGGTCACGAGGAGTACGGGTATCATCAAATGGTTGTTCACCAATCCAATGAGCCAAAGAATTGACACAGAAGGTAGCTTGTTGAATAAAAAAGGTACGGAAAATACCAGCGTAAATAAAGCCACCCAAGTAGTCACCGTTAAAGAAGTAACCACAAAACAAGGTTGGGACAACAAAAGCAGAAAACAACATGATGCTGAGGTAGTGTTTATGTTGGAAACGGACGACCCAGTCATCAGCAAGATCAGAAATGTCTGCACGAGCACGGAATCTTGGGTTAGCCTTTTCAAGCATCCAACCCATGTGAGAGAACCAGAAACCTCTAGTGGCATTGTAAGGATCTCTGTTTGTGTCGACGTATCTGTGATGGACTCTGTGAGAGTGACCCCACCACTTGATGGAACCTTCAACAGCAGAAGCACCAAAGAAAGCAAAGAAGAGTTTTGGTAACAAAGTTGCACGGTAAGCCTTGTGGGCCCAAAGTCTGTGGTAACCTGCGGTAATTGAAAGTCCGCCAATATAATAATAGATCATGGCAAAGATTGCAGTGTTAAGATGGAGCTTCACATTGTGGGCATACAAAAAACCAACAAGGGGGAAGAAGACCGTAAGGTAGAAATTGAGCCAGTTGATGTGCTTGTACCAATTGGAAAAGGTCCAAGGCTGTTCGGAAATGTGTTTTTTGTTCTTGTACTTCTCACGTTCGCGCTGGTCTCTGACCAAAAGATTGTCCAAGTTTTCAGCAGCCATTTCTTCGGCGGTAACGTTGACAGATTCCTTATATCCCATGAGCTTGGAGGCAATGCCGCCTGCAACGACTCTTCTGGTAGGTTTGTTGGTGCCCGCGGCAACAGCGGTCGCACTGAAGATGTCCACATCTTCGACAACGTGAGAATTGGAGGAACTAGGGGCAGACATGACCGTAATGAATGTTTGTGATCTGTAGAGCTAAAATAGTTAAAGCTAAAAGATGTAGGTTAGCCAGATGTTGGAAACGCAAAAGGGCAGATTAACAACAATGGACGAATCAATTAAGGGTTAATCAAACAATTAAACAGAAAAAGTAACAGATTGTGGAAAACCAAAAGTTTGAAAACAAAATAAAAGAATATTAAGAATAAAGGGAAATAATTAGGGAATATATTAGTTTATAAATAATGTGTTGGAAAAGATTGATTTGATTTGAAACAATCAATGAATAGTGATGGTTTTTATACAAGAATGACTTTTTTTTATTGGGTAAGATAGAAAAAAAAAGAAAAAGAAGAAGAAAAAATAATTAATGTGTATATATTTAGTAACAAAAAAAAGTTTGCCCTTAAGAAAAACTAAGTTTGCTTGATTACTCTCACTTAATTTTTCATTGAGCAGTTAGACAGAATTGTTGTCGTATTGCGGATCATCACAGAGCAATGAATGTTATGCAGATATACTACCTGGAGCAAGAGCAGGAAGCACAGAGAAAATAAGTGGGTGGGCAGCCCAGCATCGGTAGGATTCCAGTCTAGTTAGCCCAGGAAACAAGCTCAATGCCTGTTGCAGCAGCCGGTGATTCATCTGGTGGGCAATATGTCAACTCAACTGCAGAGCTATGGCGGTGGCGCAAAAAATGAATAGAAAAAAAAAAGAAATTATCAGGACAAAAATGTTGAGAAATTAAGGGCGATGCGATAATCTGAATCTGAATCTGATGGGGCCTGGTATTTGTCGCGATTTGCGAGGGTGAAAACTTAGGAAAGATGCTGGGAAGCAGCGCTCCGAGAGAACTCCGGAGAACTTTTGGTGGTGAGACACAGCCCGTACGAAGTGTTCATGGGCGGCTGTCGATCACGAAACATCCCTGAAGCAGCGGCAGGTCATCGGTTTGAAAATGCCCCACAACATGCATCAGTTCGGAAGAAAAGCAAAACTTACACATACATTCAAACACTGGGCTGTGTGAAAAAATAATTCACATTTGGCAAGTCCCGTCTAGGTGCGCGCCTTGCTGGGTGCTTGCGTGCGAGCTAAAACAAGAGTGAGAGTTTGTGAAAATATACGAAGATCTGTCAAAAAAAAAAACGAAATTTGCAATCGATGTGCGTAGCACCGTGGTGGCCACCAAACGCAAAGCTTCCTTTTAGGCTAGGAGCTGGTCCGGGCTGTTTCACAGGAAAACAGACAGGCTCCCCAGGGGAGGGTCTGGTTGTTTTGCGTATTCTGGCAGACAGAACAGAAAAAAAAAAATGTTTTGGTTGGAAGAGATTCAACAAAAATGTTACTTCGCAGAACTTTAAGTGTTCGCGTGCGCAGAGCATGGGTTTGTTGAGTTTCCAGAGCTTCTGTCTGTTTTGTTGGGTGATCATGGCAGAAGTAATGTTTCGAGAAAGCATCATCAATACAAAATATTGGCGGCCGTATAGAAACCAGCCGTGCACGCAACACATAAAGAATCCTCACCATTCCAGTATACGACACGCGAAAGCATGCCAAAGAGCAAGACTCAACATGTTTGATTGACTTTGAGAAATACATAGACCTTGATCGTTCCATCTAACAGAATAATTCAATAGATATGGAATCGCAAGAAACAATGTCTGGTAAATATAGTTTCAAAGCAATCCTTCCAGAGACTGTTTCTGTAGTTGAAAAAGTAACGCGGATTTGTAGATAATGTCTCAAGCGAACCAAGCTTGCTGGCTCCAATCGCGTGACAGCTTTAAGACAAACAGATTTAAAAGTAATTACAGTGCACCCTTTCAGCGTTCTGCCGTTTGAAGATGATGGTATTTTTGTAGATATTCTAAAAAACAATATCATTTGTTCTGAATATTTGAGAGAGTGTATGGTTGAGTTGATGGCAAAGCTTGCTTGTTGTAAGAAGGAGGTTTTTTTAAAAAAAATTCAGTTTATTTGCGATAGTTATAAAAGAATAGGCGTTGAAGATAACCATTGACTAGAAAATTTTGGGAGTCTTGAAAGTTTAAAATGCATAAACATTGTTTGAGGGTGAAGTAGTGATTAAAATTGATAAAATGTGTTCGAAATGTGAATTGTAGAAGAAAAAAAGAGGTAAAATTTTTGAAAGTGAAATTTTCAGGAGTGTGAGAAATGTAGGGTTGTGGCTACATAGTTGATAATGGTTTAGATTTTACATAGTAGGTTTCTTGGATTAACTATTTTATTATCTCATTAAACACATAAAATTAAAGCCTACTAATACTGAAGAATCGAAAATTACCAATGAATAACTAAAAAAAAATATTAAAAATTTCCCCAACATTAAAAATTAACACTCAAAACCTTCAACCTTCGACCTGAGAATAGCCTATTTCAACACTCTTTTCTAGTTTCAAGGACATACTTCCCGAGAAAATTCGATTCTCGATACAGTTGCACTTCCAAACGAATGACTCATTCTTTTCTTCATGAGCCCAATATTTTTCGGTTTTTATGCAATGGGTTCATACAAATATCAAAGGCCTTACTCACTACCTGCGAAATTCGCATCTTCTACTGACTCACTGACTGATATCACATACTTTTTGGCAAACAGAAACAAAAAATTACCCTCCAAGAATTCTATCTACGATGTTTCTCTTGTTATCTTAAATGCTGTAATTAACGCGTTTTCATTAAGAATCCCAGTTTATATCGGATATACGAAAGAAATAAATTGGGTCAATGTTTCTTTTTTCTTTAATTGTCCTCGGAAAAAGTTTTCTCCGATGAAGCTTTGTTGTATTAGCAAGGAACCAAAGAAAACCTAACAAAGGAAACGAGGAGAAAAAAAAAAAACAGTGAAAAAAAAGTCCAGAAAAGATCTCGGATCATCTTTCACTAAAAACTTTAATGAGGAAACGGCGCCTTATTTTTAGTGCCAAAACGCAAAAACACAGAAATATTTTTTTTTGGAAAAGATCCAACTGGCATAAAGTAACGCTTTTCTTTATTTATTTACTGGGGTACTTGAGCCAATGACGCGGGTACACCACGCTCCCACGCGCACTTTATTTTTATTTTGCCTGACGGAAATTTCTGACGTTCATTCCCCCAGATTTTGGCTGCACTCCAGGTATGCCGTTCGTGAGAAGCTTTGTTTACAAAGGGTTTTTCCTCTTCTGCAACCCCACCATCCCCATGTAATTCTAGACTCTCATATCAACACTATATGTTATGCAAATATTCTAACATATATCGCTGGCTTCCGCTGTAGTAATCATTAATACTTGCGTCTGACATCTGCAAACGCCGAACTAGAAACAAATACTGGCGCTGTCGCTACCCAGGCCTTGCTGACTGTCTGCTAATAATTTAATACAAATAAGTACACAGATATATTGAGAAAGAACGTAAATACGTTTGTTACACAAGGCGCTATCTTGTGGGGGTCCCCGCAAAGTACAACATGACAAAGTTTTCCAAAGAAAAGCCATCAGCGCGAAACTACATTGATTTCTTTGTCAGGAACATTCAAGCAGCAACAAGAATAGAGTAACAAGAAAACAAAAAATCAGAAAGCTGGAATTACTGTCATCAACGAGAATTATATTCTTGAAGTAATTCCACCCGCATTCAGGCCCTCTGTAAGAGTTTTTGACCAGAATTCGTCTGCTCTGCACAGAGATAGACAGCACTGTATTGCGCGAAACGCTATTCTTGGCCAGCTTCTGTCGCCAGATCATTTAGCGCTTATTTTAATTTATCTATTTAGATTAAACTTTATATTTTACTATTTCTATTAATAAAAATTACTTCCAGGTTTTCTGACCCCAATATCTGGAGAAATTAGGTTTTATTTGGAGACAGAGCAACTAGTTTTTTTTTTTTGAAAAACAGTTATGCATTGTGACGCTACTAAAAAACCGTGTACATATGCAGATTTTATAGTGGCATTTTTGCTGTTTGCTGAACAAATTTTTCAAATCGCCTTTTATTTTAGATTAATTTAAAGAAAAAAGAAACATCAAAATAATATCGTTTGGTTATTTTCGGTTTATTTTGCTTCTTTCATATGAATTTCTAAAAGATTCTCCTTGCAAGCCATCATTTCTCCATATTTTTCATGAGATTCAAACTATCGTTACATATTTAGATTACATAATTTTTTTGCTTAGATTTTTTGCTCATTCTAGATTTTTTTTATCATTTCTCTTGTATAAATACGTCCAATATCTCCACAGTTTCAAAACTTATGATATTCAGATTAATAATTCTGTTCACAACCAATCAACAGACCAAATTATTTAGAGTTCTTACAATCAAAGCTAAATATTTATATATATAAAAGTCTTTTACAATAAAGACCTCAGCATACAGATCAAAAACTGGTGCTACACTGCTAACTATACATCCCACTCCATCTTTCATCTTCTGTATTTTGTTTGCCATCCTTCTATATCTGACCTCCCTGCTATTCATAAAACTTTCTCTTTTTAATCATGTTCCTGCTTGTGACCTTTCTATCATGCATTCTCATGCTTAGGGCTTCCACAGCCTTGGTGATCCCTAACACTGATCACCAAAATCAGAAGAACCAGATGCTGCTTTCCACAAAATCGCTGTTGTCCATCATCAATAGGGACAACTTTGACGCTTGGCTTTCTGAACAACCCGAAATTTCCTTGTCGCACATTCTTGACAATATTGGGGGTGCTCAAGATAGCTCTAACTCTGAGCTTTCGAAAGGGGTGGTGGTTGCTTCTCCAAGTAAGGAGGATCCAAACTATTTCTACCAATGGACAAGAGATGCTGCTTTGACTATTGACTCCTTAAATTATAAACTTGCCGCCGTCAAAAACTCTGATATTCACTTAGCCTCTGTTGTTGAATCTTATATTAACAACACTTATATTGTGCAAAGAATTTCTAACCCATCAGGTGATTTCGAATCTTTGGATGGTTTAGGTGAAGCAAAATTCTTCTGTAATGATACCGCATTTGAAGGCGCTTGGGGAAGACCTCAAAATGATGGCCCTGCATTAAGATCAACTGCTATCATGAATTATCTATCTTTGGTTAGAGAATATAACAATAGTGAACTCATTTTAGGTGGTGCCGAAAATTCAAATTACAAATCGGTTGATGATATTTATCAAAACATAATCAAACCTGATTTGAAGTATGTTGTGAAAAAATGGCAAGATAAGGGGTTTGACTTATGGGAAGAAATTTATGGACAGCATTTTTTTACTTCCTTAGTTCAATTAAAGGCATTGAAAAAGAGTTTTGAAGTAACTTCTTGGTTCAACGAAACAGACGAAGATTTCTTGAAAGGGATTGAAGGAGCCTTCACCGCTTTGCAAAAATTTATCCAAGATACTTATTACAATGAAAACTTGCAACATATTTACGAAAACCCTTCTGTTGATTACAAATACGGACTAGATATTGGTACAGTTATTGGAAGTATTGTGGCTCACTCTGATATTTTGAATCAGAAGGAATCAGACTCACAATATGTTATTCCAGGTGACGTTGACGATCCTTTTGTGCTAAATTCTTTTTACTTGTTTATAAATGATCAAAAAGAAAGATACTCTTTGAACCAAAACAGTGACTCGCTTGCATTAGGAAGATATCCAAACGATGTTTACAATGGTCATGGTACATCTTTAGGTAATCCTTGGTTTTTGTCTAACGCCTATGCTGCGCAGTTCATGTATAGAAAACTTAATAAGTTATACTCCAACCAACAAGGTTTCAATATTTCCAAATTGGAGTATCCTTTCTACAACACTTACATTTACAATTTGACCCAATTATCATCCAATTATAATGGCGACAATGAATACATATTCTTTGATTACATGTCAGACTCTTTCAAGACATTAGTTAATCACGCATTCAGTTTTGGTGACTCCTATTTGAAATTGATTTTGCAACACATCACTGATCAAGGTGAATTAAGTGAACAATTCAACAGAGATAATGGTTATTCCGAAGGTGCTAGAAACTTGACTTGGAGTTACACCAGTGTCATCAACGCAATCAGCGAAAGAGGTGAATTGTTAACCCATCTTCAATAAGTTTCTTAATTCTACTAATATATGTAGCCTTAGGGTGAATCCTTCATGTTTTCGGTTAAACATATTATAAAAAACTTTATCAATAATTCCCCTCCATTTCTATTATTATTATTCCTTTTTGACACATTGTTTCTCCAAAACATGTGAGTTGAGTTCGTAAATCACTTTATTTTGTTTTTGCATATTTTATTTCATTATTATTTCATTTCGTTCCGTTTTCCTTATATTATCATTCTTAGTTTCATTAATTTAAGTCATTTTTCTAAATCCAAAATGGTTTGTAGTATTTAGCAAATTCAAATAATTACGTTTAAATGGATTCAGCATATTTTAAATAATTGAGATTCTTTTGAAGCCAAACGCGTCTTTTATTTTTTTTTATTTTGAAATTATTGAAAGAAAAAAAAAAAAACAAAGTCGCGTCTTTTTCTCTTCAATAAAATTCGTGTTGAAAATGACAATTATAAAACGGAAAACACTCAGAAAAATCTTAATGTTGTCTTTTTTACAAAACATCATTCCCTATATCTTAAAACAACTATTTTTTTTTATTTGAAAAAACATGAACCAATATTGAATAGATAACAGGATATTGTTTAAACTAAAATCAGTAACAAGTAGCTGGAAATTCAACTTGTAATCACAGAAATGATTATCAAAATTCAGTATAGTTTCAGTAATAATGAAACTCTCTACATGCATAAAGTTTCAACACGAAAGCTTTCAAGCTCACAAATTGAGAACCTTAGGTTTGGAATTATCAAAACAAATCAACAAAAATCGTTATCGCTATCTGAAAATTCACAAAGAAACTCTACTGGTGATCACAAGAAAGGCAATATTGATGAAAACTTTGGATATGTTAGCCTACGGCAATGTGTCAGAATGCTTGTTGCTTCTTCACCAGAGTTATTTAAAATTGACAACTTTGTGATACCGAATAGCACCAAATTAGAAGGGAATGGTTCAAGAGGTTTACCAAATAATTCCGAAAAAAAGGATTTTCACGAAAACGAAAAAATCGATTATCAAAATTCACATAGCAGGAAGTCCAACGAGAATGATAGCAGTATTGGCCAAATTAATATGAGAGAACAAAGTCTAACAAAAGAAGGCGCAGCAGATTTCTCATCAGCACCAAAATTTATTATGGACAGGGTGATAGATTATTCCGTATATAACAAGGATTTTTTGGAAGTAGGAAACCCTCTTACCGGCCATGGATCGATGAAACGGCTACTAAGCAACAAGAAGCTTCTAAAGCCAAAACATCATCATAATCATAGTAATATCAATAGTAATATTGCGGAGATTCTCAAAGATGTAAATCATGACAACTTGATAGTGGGGCAGTTTCTGAGAACTTCAAATTTTCTATTCAAAGATACTGATGTTGATGATGAAGAAAATGAAAGTGACACTGAAAAAAAAGATACGAGGACTCGCAATAGTGACGATCAAACTAGTATGCTGAATAAGATAGCTCTGATTTTCCATAATGATAAATATTCTCTTATAGTAAAGTTGAAATTTATCGAATATACAAGAGATTTGAATTACAAATACGATTTCAATATAGTTCCTTCAGAAGTTCTTTCCAAATTAGTATCAAACAATAACCAACTAAGGAAGCATTTGCCATCACATATAGCTAAATCTCATTTACGTTCTACGTTGAATCGTAATGTTGACAAATTGAAAGCACCAAAAGCTTCGAGAACACTTTCATTACCAGTATTCAATCAAAACACCTTTGACCCAAATAAACAGAAAGTGAATAACAAAAAAAAATCAAAATTACACACAAATGGCCATAGAGTGCTTAGTGGCACAGCACCTATCGCTACTAGAACATCTTCCATGATTTCTGTACCGCTAATACAAAACAATTCTAATTCTTCACCACCTACTTATGAACTTGAGGAGGATAATAATCAACCTCGACTGCAGAAAAGGGCTTCATCACAAATGTTTTCAAATAGTTTGCAAGAATTAGGTGGCAAGAGTAATAATGATGATAGAAAAAATTCTCAACTGCAACAAAGTAAAGATGAGATGCCACCGCAACTGCCTATTTGTGTCAATTGCAATGCTACAAAATCAGTAAGATGGGCATGGTTTTGCGGATCAACCAATCCTACCCTTTCTGAAGCAGAAAAATCAATGGAAGGATTATTCTGTAAAGAATGTCACGATTATTATAGGACAAATGATAAGTTACGTCCACAGAAAAGGAAAAGAAAGTCTTCTGTATCGTTTTCTTCAGATGCTAAGATAAAAAGTTCACTAGCTGATATCAATGGGAAAAACAAGTCCTCATTGAAAAGAACTACGGCGATCAAATCTGCATCTATTGCGGAGACTTTGGCATTTAACAGATCAAATATGGATAAAAAAAGAAGTAAAAAAATTGTAAAAACTAACAAAAGCAGCGAAGACATTAATAGGGCTGATTCTGCAGACATTAACAATAATTTGTATAAAATTGATAATTACAATAACACTTCATTACTGCAAATAAGCAATATGCCTACATTAGCTGCGATGAATATGAATTCCATTATTAGCGATCCTTATTTTCAAAACTACGAGGATGTTATTAATACTGGGCAGTTAGTAGCTCTTGATATGAATGATAATACACAACAAAACAACAAATGGATCAACGATCTATTCAAAAATGACTCAAATGAATTTTCAGCTAGTGGCGCAGTTGAACAATCTGATTCTGGCCAATTTAATAATTTTAATAATACTGGGAATATTGAAATAAATGAAAAAGAAATTGAAAATGCTTTGCTTTTGAATTCTATATTGCTGGATATGAAAAATTATGATGGCAAGAATATTGATGAAAAAAGTATAAGTCATATCGAAAAGAAGAAACCAAAAAATGGTGGCAATTCTAATGAAGATGAATTACTTCTAATGTGCTCGTCAGCAAGCTCTTCTTTACCATCATCTCCAGGATTTTTGGAAACAACTCAAGCCACAAAACAAGGATAAAAAAAAACTGGGTATTTTTTAATCTCTATGTATTGAGGAGAAGTTCCATAAGGAATGATTTGTTGATCGACGTTGAAATCTATCAAATACTTCGAAGTATATATTTACCAATAAATTATATAGAGCAAATGTGATTATCAATCTATCGATCTACAATTTTTTAAATATTAGGTATTTGATAATTATCAAATAAAGCTTTATTTAGTCTATTTTTTTCATTTTTTTTTTTTTTTTTTTTTTTTTTTTTTGACTTTTAAAAATTAGCTGAAATTTCCATTTAAATTTAATATATTCAGGTTGAAAAGCTTTTTTAATTTTTTGTAAAAAACCTATTTGAAGTAGAAAATAAAATAATGAGTTATATCAAACTCACAAAAAATAGTTCTTTACTTATAATTTAATTAATTGCTGATTTTTATTCAAATTAATGATTAAACACTAAATGTAACTAATTGCGAACCCACTTCCAAATATTAGCTTTTGAATCACCAGAACCAGTAGCGAACCAACCATGATTTGAAGTTGAAGCATTTGAGCTATGAACTGAAATAATAGAATTTTTATGACCTTGCAACATAAAAATAGCCTCCGTAGTTTCTTTATCCCACATTATAACTCCTCTATCTTTAGAGCCCGAAAAAATATAATCATTAATCGGACTTACTGATAAAACAAAGTCATAATGACCGACGTAAGTACCTTTACACACAGGGGAGGTTTTCACATCAGGATCATCTAGCTTCAAATCCCATAACTTAACTGTATTATCTAATGACCCAGTAACAATTTCCCTACCATTACTGGTGAAAGCAACTGAATAAACAGAATCTCTATGCCCGTTTAAGTTAGCGTCACTCTCAGGGTCGATTTTTTTACAAAGTTGACCATTAGATGCATTCCATATACGTATACTTCGGTCCAACGATCCCGCTGCAATATATTTCCCCAGTGGATCAATGGAAACTGTGGTAACACCATCATCCAAAGGCAAATCGGCTATAGGAGCTGCAGTTTCTATATCCCAGATCTTTACAGTACGGTCGCCACTTCCAGAAGCGAGTCTTTTACCGCCTGTTGATGAAGAGGAATTATCTGGGAAAAATTCTAGAGAATAAATATCTTGCTCATGCCCTTTGAGATATTTGATAATAGTCTGAGTAGTAAGATCCCAAATACGAATAATACGATCTTCTGAGCCTGTTGCAAGATACTTTCCATCAGTAGAAAAGCATAGTGCACGAACATACAGGTCAGGAGCCTCTGAGTTATCAGATTTTGAATTAACTATCGATGAATCAGAATCAGCTTTCACTACGGCAGTTTCGGTTGAAGGAGTTGCAGCATCGGAAGATTTAGCAGCAGCAGTATTTGCTAAAGCTTTTGAGGTAGAATTAACAATATCGTCGTTTGTGTCATGATCAGTTTCATTGACCAATGTGTATACAAGCTCGCCTGTGTTTGCATCGAAAACCTTTGCTTGTCTATTACAACCAGTTGCAAGATATTTTCCATCATGACTAAATTTAACCGAACAAACAATTGAGTCATGGTCAAAACTATGTGCGAGGTCCACATCAAACTTCGAGTTTTTAGGGTTGGTAAGAGCAGGGTTGAAAAGAACAAAGTAATCAGGAGTTTCTTTTTTGATAGAAGAAGGAACAAGATCTGGGTCAAGTTCTTTAAGGAAGTCTGGAATTTCTTTGAAATGAGAGGTTTTATAGGTAGAAGCAACAGGAAGATGTGACTTTTCAGTTTTCATTTCAGTATCAACATTACCACTTACAGTCAGCGGAGTATGCTGCTTTTGAGTTGTGTTATTGTCCTGCTTTATCGG
This sequence comes from Saccharomycopsis babjevae, assembly GCA_031125705.1. NCBI lineage: Eukaryota > Fungi > Ascomycota > Saccharomycetes > Ascoideales > Saccharomycopsidaceae > Saccharomycopsis > Saccharomycopsis babjevae. Next base: position 421,933 of record JASTVB010000003.1, on the reverse strand, counting down.
TGGCGGAATAGGAGTGTTTTGCAGCTGCAGTAGTGGCAACTGTTGGTGCTGAGTAGGTCTTGGAACTGTGGCATGTTGTTGTGGAGGAGGAGCAGGCGCAGAATTTAAGGGAGGTCCCGGTTGTTGATAGGTGCTGCCATTGTAGGAATATCCCTGGGCCTGCATGTAAGAAGACGGTCTGCTTTTGGTTGGAACAACCTGAGGAGCGGCAGCAAGTTCATTAGAGTGATGACCAGGATGCTGTGGTTGAGATTGATACTGATGATGATGATGATGAGGAGGAGGAGGAGGAGGGGTTGCGGATTGATGGTGCACAGGTTGATGAATAGATTGCGAATGTGCACCGTTGCTTGTAGAAGCAGGAGCAGCAGGAGCAGGAGCAGCCGGAGCAGTGGCAGTTTTATAATTCATCAATTGCATTTCCCTATCATTAAGCTCTTGCTTCAAAAGAGCTATCTCTCTCTCTAAATTGTCCTTAGTTACTCTGTGGCTTGCCTCTAGTTCAAAAAAGGATTTTCTCAATTGTTGGAGCTCATGACGACTGACAGACCGAAGGTCTGACTCGTTTGTCTTGAGCTTGTTGTACATCTCTGAACGTGAACTTTCGAACTCCGAACGAATCATGTCAAAAAGATCCTCCAATCGTGGGTTTGGCACGGTTGGTTGTCCGGAGACCGGTTGCGGGATCTGTTGATGAGACTGGGATTGCGAAGGGCCTGCCACTCCAAGATGCTGTTGCTGGGGGATACCACCCATTTGTGGGAGAGCGGCCACAACTCCGCCTTGTGGCTGTACCTGTTGTGGCGGTGGCTGTTGGTGGACTGGGTGTGGTCTGTAGGACATGCTTTGATACGACGAAGGTTGACAAAAGACGTGAAAAAACGGCTGTTCCGCTGTCTAGTCTTTTCTTTTTTTTTGTTATTCAAAATTCTGGATTCAGTCTGCTATGGAAAGCTCCTGTTGAATACTGTTATACTGAATGGTTGTTGTGGAGTTCTGTTGTTCTCGATTTTTCACTGGCTGCGTGTATCTTTCATTAATATACAAACAAAACAAAAAAAGTCTGAATAGCACCAACAAAACTAAATTTGACTCCAGTAAAGATTGGGGGCAACACAAAAAAATCTAAATATTCTAATTGATCTGTATTTTTACTTTCTGTTGGCTCACAATTCAGGCAATATACCTATTGTAAATGCTGATACGCTAACTAATTTTACTGTTGAATATTCAACGTCAGAATTTGTGCCTTAAAATAAACACATAATATTTTTGAAATAGTTATGCTACATAGTTTCATTTTTTTTTTATTATATTCTTTTTTCCTGTTTCGTCTTTTGTATGAAAAAAAAAAAAACAAAAACAAAAACGGGAAAAAATCTCTCAAGTGCGCCTAGAAATTTATGACAGGCAGGGTTACCCTATGAAAACAGGATACGGAAGCTCCGGACACGGATTTCGGAGTAGCTGAAAGCGGTAATTCTCAGGTTGTATCTCTATTCATCGCTTAATAGCAAAACAAGACTGAATCATAGGTACGGAATAAGCTTGGTTGATGCTAAAATAGACCACGGAGACCAAAAACGAGAAACTTGTGTGCAAAGCGGGGCTGCTGCAGAGCCAGAACAACATGTGTACTGTAGCTTTCTCGAGACAGTCAATCAGCCAGAAACAACCTTTACAATCGAGACAGTCAATTTTATAAACAAAATCCCTGTGTGAACATCTTCCCTGCAGGATCCTCCTAGTTCTTTGTGCGATGGTAGAGTGGACTTATCTTCTTTAGCTGTGGCCTCTGTTTCCGCGCTTTCTTATCTTCTTTAGCTGTGGCCTCTGTTTCCGCGCTTTCTTATCTTCTTTTGCTGTGGCCTCTGTTTCCGCTGCTTTCTTTTTCGTCTTCTGCGTCGTATTCGTGTCTCTGTCTTTTGTTGTCGAGCAGCACCGTGGTGCTGCTGCTCATCATGGGAGAGCCAGGACCAGCTTCTTCGTCAGTGTCGCATATATCGTCTGCCTGTCCTTCGTTTACAACCTCGAGTTCGTTGTTGTGTTCCATCATAATGTAATCGTCGTCCATCTTTTTCGTTGAGCTGCCGTCTTCGTCCTCTTCATCACTGTCAGGGTCAAAATGTAGCGAAGAGCATTTTGATATACTGTCGAATATCGACTGTAGTCTGTCCAATCTGGGACCAGAATGGAAATGTTGCAACAACTCGTTGTGGATCAAGTCAGCTCCATCTTCTTCCTTCGACGGCGTGAGCCACACCTCGTTTACTATTTCAGAATGTTTATCGGTTTTTATTTGCAAATACAAAGAATCTCCCAGCTTTGCATGCAAAATAACGTCAGGAAACTTGTGTTCGATGCCAACGTCGTGCTCGGTGAACCAAAAAACAAGACATGTGTCAAGCACAAAGACGTCAATCACCGCATCGGAGCATGGGGTATCGCCCGTGATCTCAGAGTAAATGCTCGTGTTGGTGGATATTCTCCAGTTTCTATCCCCGCCGTACAAAACGGGGTTTTCCTGGAGAGCAAACTCCGCTGGAGTGGACTGCTGCCAGTCACGAAGCAATGTGACATTCTCAGCTGTTGGCTTGACATTTGTGACCGACATTTCAAATTTCAAAAGAATTAGCTCAATAGACCGTGACACGGAAAATGCAATGAATCAATGCTAGTTGAAACACACTAAGGTTGATAAGCAAGGCCAAAAAAATATCGCCAAGTTTTCTCTTCTTTTTTGGGGGTCTATCCAAAAGGGGTTTCGCTCATCAAATGATTATCCTGAATAGCTTGAGATTGGATTACCCTAAATGGCTTTAGCTTGGATTGTCCTCAATAGCCTTAAAAACTATCCTGATAGTTCAGCGAATAACAATAATCCCAAATAGTTTCGCAAAATCTAAGTGATTTGGAAAAGTTTTGAAAATTATACTTTGATATTTTCAAAGAGCGAAAACTTAGTATTCTGTCAATAAATTTATACAATTGGATTAGTGGTTATCAGTCTCGCCCGATATTCCAATCAAAGCATTCCTGTTCATTTGTGGAAAGCTTGTCTCGTTGACCAGCTAAAGCCTGTCCCCCAACTTATTGAGGATGAACTAGTACATTATTTATTTGAGACACAATTTTTGCAGTTCTAATGATTCAATAATTGCGCAATACCACTTGCTCATCGCTTAACTATAACCTAGCAACATTAAACCCTAACACCCGTGCGAAGTCTCTTATGAAACCGAACATTTATAAAGCCAAACATAAAACAAAATGTAAAAACCAAATTTGAAAACCAAACATTCATAAAACCAAACATAATGAAAACTATAAAACTCTAGAAATGTAAATCCATATGACATAGCTTCAAAAACAAACCCAACGTTTATAGAACTGGACAAAAATCTATCCACACTGTGAAACAAAAATAACCCTGAACAAAAGAATCATGCGTCAAAACAGCTTTACATACATAAACTCAAACAGCACAACACTTACTAATCCAAACATGTATTAAACAGTAGCCAATTATATACAGGGCACATATGCGTAGTCACATGACTCGCTAATAACATTAGTAACAATTACTAGAATACATGTCAGTGTGATTTTTTTTTCACTATTGATACTATAGTATAGAGGCATTTTGGCCCCACAAATAATCAAGTGGATATTCTAGACTGAATGTGCTTGATTTTACTCACTTGATAATAAAGCTGGCTACTTCCGGATCTTGTTTTGGCAACTTTTAGCAGCTTTTAAACAATTTTGACAGTTTTTCTGGCTATAGTTTTTTGCTATTGTATTTTATTTTGCTATAGTATTTTGGTCTAGTTATTAGGTCCAGCTTTTGTTCCAGTTATTCACTATAGTTTTGTTTGGTATAAAACAAACAGCTGCAAAGAACCATGAAATTCGACTACTTGCTCCCTGTGAACGGGAAATGGAGACAAGACATCACTGCCTGGCTTTCCGAAGACGTCGCCTCGTTTGACTACGGCGGATGTGTCGTGGGGGATGCCCCACAGAAGGCCAATTTGTACTGCAAACAGGCGTGTGTGCTCAGCGGAACCGTGTTCATGAAGGAAGTGTTTTCGCAGTGCGGAATCACCGAGATCGAATGGTTTTTCGAGGACGGAGCCGAACTAGACCCTTCGGAGTCCCCAGATGGGAAGATCGTTGTTGCAACCATCACAAACACCCCAGTAAACAAGATTTTGCTAGCCGAAAGACTTTCTCTTAACATTGTGTCCCGTGCAAGCGGCGTAGCTACACAATCTAATGAGACCATTACATTGGCCAGAAAACACGGCTATACAGGTATTATTGCAGGCACACGGAAGACCACCCCAGGCTTCAGACTTGTAGAAAAGTACTCCATGATTGTTGGGGGCTGCGATCCTCACAGATACGATTTATCTGCAATGATAATGTTGAAAGACAACCATGTATGGTCCGTTGGGTCTATCACAAAGGCAATTGAAGCCGCTAGAAAAGTCTCTGGCTTCAGTGTCAAAATTGAGGTAGAGGTTCTGTCTGAAAAAGAAGCAATTGAAGCCATCGATGCAGGTGCTGACATCATCATGTTGGATAACTTTTCGAACGAGGGATTAAAGATCTGCTCTGCTAATTTGAAGAAGAAATACCTTGGCCAATCTGCCTCCAAGAGCTTCTTGCTTGAATGTTCTGGTGGATTGAACACGAATAATTTATCGTCCTATTTGACGAACGATATTGACATTTTCTCGACTTCTTCCATTCACCAGGGCGTGAAAACCATTGACTTCAGTTTGAAAATTGTTAAATAACGAAAAAAAACACAAAAAGTGCTGCTTCCGAATTATGAACACAAATCTTTTTTTTGCAGCTTCAGTAACTGATGTGTTTTAGAGTTAGTTAGATTCTTTTTACGTTTAGATTTTCTATATCCTTTTTATACAATTACTAGAGGAGAAACACATAATCACATACAAACTAGAAACTTGTAGATAAAATAGTACCATGAAACATGATTCTGTATCTGCCGAAATTCTAAACTGACAACTCACTTTAACTACCTAAAATTTTCAACAGTTTTATCAGTTCAAATTTTGCTAAATTTGTTCACCCAAGTTTGCTATAATTTTACATGCCTATATCTTGTTACGACGTTCCTAGTTGATATTTTCATTTGTTTTAAAAAAAACCCATTGTTGCTGCCTGTTTGGTTTCCAAAGGTAAATGATGTCTTTAACGCTGTCTTGTCTTTCAAAAATCCAACCACCGAAACAACTGATCACGAAGTTTGAAACTTTCACAAAATTTTCTATATTTTTGGGCCCTTTTCTCAGTATTTTTTAACTCTTTTACTGACGTCAATCTTTGCAAATTTCATTTCTTTGGAAATTATCAACCACAATAGTAATATTAAAGCTAGTTTTAAATCTATGCATGTGCCGTTAGAATCCGCTCCACATTCTAAAGATTAACACCCCGACATCGATGTGAAAAAGAAATAAAACTGCATGATAATTTGTTCGCACCTACGAGTTTTTTCTTGCATTATAGGATTTGAAAAATACTATTGGTCGAGAATTCAATAAAACTAGACCTTATACCTATTCTGAAAACAATAAACATTTCAAAAAGTGTTTGCATCAATATTGGAGAAAATATTTGAAAAAATAGCTTATCACAAACCTTTAACATCAGTTTGGACAGAAAATTTGAAAAAGGTTGGATTTTACACGCGAAAAGGTGGCTTTCAAGTATCAAAATACCACGGACAGTTGTAAATAAGTGTTATTTTTATTAACTTGTTTGTTTTTCTTTTGTTTCATTTTACTGTTTCGTCTTGCTTAACTTTTTTTTTTCATTTCGCTTAATTCTACCCTAACAAGTTGGTTCTTTTAATATCGATAAGCCTAAGTTGTTCCCAATAAAAAAAAAAACAACCAGAAATGAATACCACATCTGCAACCCACGGCTTGCAGCAATATCAGATTTCGAACCCAGTGAATGGCAGCTCCAGTAGTACGGATAGTCAGATGCATTCAGAAAATCTACAAAATACATTACAAGAAAGACATCTCAATGGGGGATTCCAACATTCCAGTATATCTCAGCAGCACATAGCTCAATCAGAGCTCCAGCCTCAGAGCATAGGAGTGCAAAAAAGCAATATCACCACGCTACCACATTTACCATCCATAAAGGGTTCTGCTGATTCAAACGTACAGCAGGTCTCACAGCAGATATCAAATATACAGCAGGTCTCACAGCACATGCTTAGCATGCAGCAAATGCCAAATATACAACAGGAAGGCCAGGCAATGCCGCAGATACAGCAATTGTCAAATGTTCATCAGACAACGCAGCAGATGTTACCGCAGTCCGAGACCTTGCCAGCTACGGCTGCTGTTGCTCCTGTAACTGCAAATATTGCTGCCCACTCCACAGCAGCCATGGCATCGACAACGGCAACAGAGGAGCCTTTTTATGTGAATGCTAAGCAATATCACAGAATCTTGAAAAGAAGAGTTGCAAGGGCAAAGCTTGAAGAATCATTAAAGGTTGCCAAGGGAAGAAAACCATATTTGCACGAATCAAGACACAAACATGCCATGAGAAGACCAAGAGGTCAAGGAGGCCGGTTTTTGACTGCTGCTGAGATCGCACAGTTGCAGGAGAAGGAGAGAACTGATGCAGATGCAGCTGAAAACACGATCCAGCAACCTAGTGATGGAGTTGATGCTGCTGTTAACGAGACCGCAGGAGGGATTTCGGTGGAGAAACAGGAGAAAGTGGTTTTTGAAATTCAGCCTTCAAAACAAAACAACGATTTTTCGGTGCAGAATAAGAAGACCTCTGATACTGAAGCTTCCGGTAACCATATTGTGAACAACGATACAGCCGTCAAGAACATGCAAAACAACAAACAGAATGGTGCTGCTGATCATGATGGTGCCAATATAGGAAGTACCGTCAACGGAGAAAGCACTGTGTTAGGCCACTCCGAATTAAGAACTTGATAGTGAGTCAGAAAAAGCTAATCCGTTCGTGTTTGTTTGATTATGGTTTATCGATATGTCTTACATGTTAAGTACAGTGTTTGAATGTGGGTTATGCAGGCTCGTGGATAAGAAGAAAAATCCGAAAATTTGCAAAAGCATTAATTGAATATCTTCTTAAATTATCGATATCGGTATTATTTTGAAACGAGAAGCTTTACACTAAAAGGGAACTTTCCTGGCTCATTCTCTTTGAGTGAAAGTTTGTACCAACTGTTTTTTTGTTTCTCCGATCCTTTTTACCCCGAAGTTTTTAAGTTATCGTTAGTAGGAATTAGATCGATTTTTCAAGTGTTCTATTTTTTTTTCTTTTTGAAAAGACAGTGTTTTGCTCGAAACTTCTTGTTAAAATGAACTTTTATCTATGTTTATTACTTATCATGTTGATTTTAGTCATCATGTTGAACCATTTTGAACAGCATAGATGAAGAATCGATGATATTCATGGCTCTGAAGTGCGTATATTATAAGTAAAGTGAGTATTGAAGAGTCTTTAAAAAAATAAAATTTTTTTCACATTCAATAGGAAAAAAAACAACGAAATTACAATTTTTTTTTCTTGCAAGATGGAATCAGTAAGGGCTAATATTGTATCATTTTGGATCTCGTTATTCATTTCCACTTTTATGGATAGCTGGCTTTTATCTAGATTTACCATATCTAAATATATACATATTTGTTTCTATAAATATAGATAAATAGTATTTTGAGATTTACATATATAAGGGAATTTATTCGATAGTAAAAATGTCTGAAGAAACCAAGCCTGTCGCTACTACCGCTGCTGAAACCAAGCCAGCTGAAGAAACCAAAGCCCCAGCTGCCAACGTCTTTGCTATGTTTGGAGGTAAGAAGGCTGAAAAGAAGGAAGAAAAAAAAGAAGAAAGTGAGGAAGAAAAGAAAACCGAAGAGCCAAAGAAAGAAGCTTCCACTGAAACAGCCGAAGAAGAAGTAGATGTTCATTTTGACCCTGTTGTCAAGTTGGAAAAAGTCGAAGTCAAGACCAACGAAGAAAACGAAAACGTCATTTTTAAGGTCAGAGCTAAATTGTTCAGATATCATGCTGATACCAACGAATGGAAAGAAAGAGGTGTTGGTGACGTGAAATTTTTGCAACATAAGGAAACCAAGAAGGTCAGATTGTTGATGAGAAGAGATAAGACCTTGAAGGTTTGTGCAAACCACATCATTTCTCCTCAATACAACTTGACCCCAAATGTTGGTAGCGACAAATCATGGGTTTACAGCGTTACAGCAGATGTCAGTGAGGGTGAGCCTGAAGCCCAAACCTTGGCCATCAGATTTGGTAACAAGGAAAATGCTGACAAATTCAAGGAGGAATTTGAAAAGGCCAAGGAAGCCAACAATTAAGGACTTCCTAGTATATGCCCATCTAGTTTAATTTGAATTATCGTTATATATATGTGTTTATCCGTATATATGTATTGCATAAAATGAGATGAATATTTAATAGAAAAGTATGACTGAGTTTTTTTTTTTTTGTTTTTCGAATTGTAGGTAACAAGACAATCCCTCAATAACAATGAGCTCATTTTCATATCCTTTTGAGGTCATCATCTGCTTAATTTTAGGCAGGTTCTCGGATATGTTGGATAAAACTTGACAGCAATTGAATTATAATAATGTTTAATAGTTTTTATTGAATATATATGTATGTATATATTTCTATGTAGTCGTAAGTAGGAGGTGCAGTAAAACTTCATCTTTCAGCTTGTTCATCGACAGGAACAGCAAATGGACCAGACAATTGAATGGCAGGCTCATTGATATTATGATGCATATAGCTCAATACACCAGCTCCCGAAGTGTCAAGTAAAAATCCAGGGTTGATGTTAATTGGTCTGCCCAACCAAAGAGCGACAAAGCATCTCAAAATATGGCCATGTCCAAAAATGACGACATCACATGGCTCATCTTTTTCTAATGCCTCTCTGTGCAACGATCTAATTTTCGAAATTAATCTGTTTAAACGAATAGTGACTCTGGAATAATCTTCTCCGTTTTCACACCCGTCGGCCCAAATGGTCCACTTGATAGGTTCACCTGTTTTGATATCCAAATGCTCGACCAATCCCCTTTTCTTACGTAGGTCAATAATTTCATTAGTCTTGAGTCCTTCGTAGTCGCCATATTCCCATTCTCTCAAATCGTTATCAATCTCGAAAGGAATTTTGTCCGCTTGTTCTTTGACATTTCTGAATATCAATTCTTTGGTGTGAATAGCTCTTTTTCTAGGCGAGGAAATGATCAACTTGACATGCTTGATATCGATTAAACTTGTGTTAGAGTCTCCCACTAGGACTGAGCCAGTAGCCATTGCTTGTTTCTCACCGTATTCTGTTAAATCGAGATCTGTAGAAGAGGTGTACTGGCCTGTTTTGGACCATTCTGTTTGTCCGTGACGAACGAAGATGCATCTTGGGGTTGGAGCAGTAGGCATTCTTTTGTTCTCGAGCTTTTTTAGAATTTAGAAAGAAGTATCGTAAGGGGCAAACTAAAATTAGTAATCAATGTAAGATTGTCGTTCAAGTATTCTGAAGAGAAACTAGTTGTAATATTACTTTCAAGTTTCGGAAAAATTTGTAATACGTTTAGTTTCTCAATTTTAAAAATAGAAAAAAAAAACGTTAAATGCAACTAATGTATGACGGAGATCGAGTATTTTTTTTCTATTAGTTTTTTTTTTTCCAATCAGATCCTCTGAGTATATATATATATATATAAATATAGATATAGTTGCTATGAGAGAGGATAAAGGTTAGGGTAATCATCCTCGATCAACTAGTTTGCTATTTAAAAATTCTCCGACTGGCCATTCAGCTATTTTCCTTGCAAGAATGTTTGCTACATATTCTTTTCTTTCAGAAATATAGAAATTTCATTCTATATTTTTAACAAGTTGTATAAAACGGATAAAAAAGCGATTAAAATATGAGACTAATGAGGAAAACGTATAAAAAAAAGAAAAACGTACTAAGAAGGAAGAAATATCAAAAAGGAAACGGGACCCAAAAAGGAAAAGGGACCCAAAGATATAGATGAAAAGTTTAAAACTTAACAATTCCAGTTGAATACTATTTCTATAAGGTACTGACATGGAAAACCAACTGTTGCTGTCGAAGGTGTCTACTGAATACTTCAAAAATCAGTGAAGAGAACCATATATCATGTCTTTTATGGTACTGTTGAACGGCTAGAATGTTTTATAGTGTGGTTTTTAAGAAAGCATACAGTTAGCAAATATTATGCGCACATATGATAGTGCTCTCAAAACCAGTAATTACCATGCATGATACGTTTCATAATGATAAATAAGCTATTTATTATGAAGATCTCAACAAATTGAGGAAATTCACGTCAAAGGGTTGTCTCTTTGCCAAAATATTTCTGAACCAGTGCAAGTTTTGGTATTTGGTAATTTTATATATTTATAGCATAGCCATTGAAAAAGATACTTTCCTAATAATATTGGAAACATAGCAACCAATAAAAACCTTTAAAGATTTGACTTTTGAGTCCAAGGTCTGTATCCTGTCTCCACAACTGCTACCACTAAGCATCCTTGTATCTCAAAAAGCAACCATATAATAAACCAAAAAACGGTGCGAAAACAAGCAACCAAAACACTTTTTAATTATTATCTTCTAGAAAACCCCTCTCCCGAAACTTTTAGCAGTTCATCGACAACCCGCTGAACTTATAGATTCAGACCAATTTCCTCGTTACCAGTTCTTTCAACACTCCATAATCCATGTCTTTAACCATCAGAACAATCCTCATATCGCTAATACTATTTCTAATAAACACAAATGCACAGGTAGGCTTTTACGACAGAGACCAGTCGTCTGCAGTGTCCCCATACAGAGTAGACTCGTTACCGTCTTTCTCCAAGCTAAACGACCTACCAGAAATGTATGCTGGCACAATAGATAATGATAACTTCTGGCTATTTCGCGAAAAACACAATTTGAAAGATAGCTTGATAGTGTGGTTTGGCATAGAGGAAGCAATCAAAGGAATGGGTCCGTTCACCACAGATTCCAAAGGATTTAACCTCAACGAAGAGACCTGGCTAAAAGATGCAGATTTGCTATTTGTAGATTTGGATATCGAGACGTATTTTTCAAATACAGATTACGATTTCTGGGCCAACTTTTTTACTCCGTTTCTATCTAGCTTCTCTTTTTACAAGAACAGAAAAATATATTTAGCAGGCGAAGGTATAATGGGCGGCCAGCTAGTCCCTATGATAGCCAATACCTTATTGAAAGACGCGGTCAACATGGATGGAATGCTTGTAAACAACAATTTCAAAGACATCAATCTCCAAGGAATAGTAGTGCAGGACGGAAATTTTGATCCAGTATCACAAAGTAAGTTTTTAATTGAATTCGGAAATGATAATTCATTATTGAACACTCAGACTGCATCTCAATTCTCAGACTACCTTAATAGCTGTAGCAATAACATGAACTGTTTTGTTTTAGCATCCGACATGTTTTTAAATATTACCAGACCTACAAGTTCTTCCTGCTACAATCGATTTAATTTTAATGATAACTCACAATCTTTCCCAGATTGTGGTTTGTCAAAGGATACAACAACCTATCTTTTTTTCCAGGATCAGGATGTTTTATCAAAGCTTCATTTTCAAATTAACATCAGATACATTGCTAGCGGTGACAACGCTGAGCAATTAGTTAGCTCTGTTATTTCAGGTGAATATTCGGCACTGTCTCAATATTTGGCAACTATTTTGCAAAAGGTTCCAGTTTATCTTTATAATTCCGATGAAGACATATCAGTCAACTATATAGGTGCTAGGGATATTGCTAATTCTTTGGGGGGTGATTCGTTCCTGTCAATGTCATTTACCAGTTTGCAGCTTCAAGATAATTTTGTTGCACAATTTAAAAGCGAAAACTCACTAGCATTAGTAGAGGTACCACAATCATCAAAGTGGATAAATTGCGATGCGTCTAATTTAGCAAGAGCTTTGATTCACTCTTTTATATTCATCGAAAATTTCAAGAAAGTATCAGAGTCAGGAACAATATACTTCATAGTACAGGATTTGGCAACAAAATTAGTACATCCCGATTTTATCACAATATTGTCCATTGGAATTGCAGGTGTTTATATTATTTTTGGATACGCTATCTATAAGAAACTTTTTATTGACTCTGAACCTATTTTCACATCAAGCGAAAAGAAAAATAATGATGACCAGATCAAAGCTGTTAATATAGAAGATGTTTCTGATAAGAAAATCAATCCATTCGAAGACTCAAATGAAATTGCGGAAAATACTAATATTTGTGAAGGCGTCGAAGGTGTAGGTGAAACAGATTTTCTTAGAAACAACAAAACAGTCGATGTGAATGCTTCGATTGAGAAAATGAAAATGAAATACGTAAAGAACATACCCTATAATAATTACAGTATTCCTCAAAGATCTAATACAACTATAAATTCTTCTGTTAGAAAAAATATTAACAGACTGAACTCTAGCAGAACTGTGCGTCCATCCCGTCAAGGATCAAATTATTACCAGGGTAATTCCTATGTTTCGGTTTATCAAAGTGATTATGCACCAAGTACTATTGTAGATTCTAATAACAGTATTTTGCAAGATGTTGCTTCTTTTACCGACCAAAATTTAGAGGATTCCAATCTGACCAAACTTGAAAACCCTTTTAACAATACAATCCCTTCAGTGGATGATCATTATGCTGAAGATATTAAGTTTTCTGAGTACACTGGTAGTATTAACGAAAAAACACCTTTACAGAGCGATTTTCATGGAGAAAATAGCGAAGCTGATAATGTTTATGATAACAGACATTCATTGAAAGAATATTTGCAGAGAAAAACAGTAATCAACTAGTAAATTGTCGCTATTACTTATTTTTTTTTTGTATTTTTAATTTGTTATATTATATTATATACTTTGATTATTCACAATCAATTTACTATCTATTTGTACAATATCAATAACGGTAAAAATCAAAAATCAAAAAAAAAAAACTCTTTTATTATATTTTAGGGAACAGTTTTAAAACAAATTTAATAAATCATCGCTTGGCTTGCCTGAAGGTGGTTGCTGCTGCTGCTGTGGAGGTGGAGTGGAATCGTTCAAACTTAGATTATCTAAACCCTTAGCAATTCCAACATTGTTAAAGAGATCCATGATCTCTGTATTAGTTTTACTAGCATCATTGCTTCCACCAGATGATGCATTATTGTTTGAATTACTATCAAAATTGAATAAGTCATTCAATTCATTCAAAACATTTCCTGTATTGGCTGAACTAGTATTCGTCATTTGGTTGCCGAATAGTATATCATTATTTGAAGCTTCATCATCATCATCAAAGTCTAATAAAGTTTCAGATTTTTGAGCGCCCTTAACAATTTCATTCTTTGCCATTCTTTGAAGTTCATCAATATTTTTGTTAGCAATACCATTTCTATTGTTATTTTGTAAATTTTGAGCAACTGCGGTGGATGGATTATGATAAATAGAACTCAAAGTACCTAGCTCTTTGATTAATAAGTCGACTTTCTCTGGACTCATCTTTGGAACAATAGAGTCAATGACGGGTAATGGTTTCAAAACAATCTTGTTAATGATATCATTGTTTGTACTAGACAATAAACGCCAATAGATATATGCTCTATCTCTAATATCCAAATTGGATGATTTTTCGGTACAAACGGTCAATATTTTCTGTAAGTACTTCTGCAGAATATCTGTTGGCTGAATAATATTGATTCTTACTATTGTGACTAATAATTGTAATTGTGTTTGATATTCTTCATCATTGATGTAATAGCTTTCAAGATCTTCATCTTCATAATATTTTTTTAATAAGTTAGTCAATTCTAACTTACCAAATGATAATGGGTATTCACCCATCAACCAAATAAAACTGGAAATAGCATTTGGATCGTCCAACTGATCATGATAGTTGATCAAGATAGGAATAGTTAATTTCAAAAATTTCTCATAGTTAGGAAATTTTCTAATAATAGAAATTAAGGCCATGGTAACATCATTCAAGACATATTCATTTCTTGTATTTATTAAGTCGAGCAAAATTTCAATACCTTTATTAGAAGCTACTTCGCCAAGCTTAATTGATACTTGAGCAATAGCCTTAATAGCACTTTTCACAAACTCATAATCAATCTCCATGGAATATTCCTTCAATTCGTTGAATAAGATTTTGTAGTTCTGCATACTTGCTAGTCTAACCATAATTTCTATTTTCTCTAATTTTAAATATAACGGATCATTGTACTTAATATAGAAAATTCTCAATTCCTTACTTAACAAATTAGGGTATTTTTCGAGAATAATTCTGATATTTCTTAAACTGATGAATTGTATTTCTGGAGATCCTGCTATCAAGGAGATTAGAGGAGCAGATAGTTTCTTTAAAGTTGAATTATATTCTTCTTGTGAAACTTTATCAATATGTGTTAAGATTGCCTTTATACTTGATAAAACAACAGAAGGATTGGCATGCTGTAATTGAGGAGTAACTCTTTCAATGATCAAAGAACTTTCAGTTGCGCTTGCATTGAGATATTCACTTAAAGCAGTCAAAATAGTAATACGGCCCCATTCAGTGCTCTCATTTAACACCAATAAGATTTTTTTCAAGAGTTTAGAATCTATCACAAAAGCGTGTTCTGACGGGTTCAATTGATTGATTTCGCTCAAGGCATTGATTGCATTAGAAACGACTGCAGGGTTACCATCATCAATAAGAGATTGCAATTTTTTTAGAAACCCTTGTTCTATGCACATTTCAGGATTCAATTCGTACAACTTGGCTACACAGATAGCTGCGGTTTTACGGACATAAGGGTTCTCGTCATTCAAGGTTCTCTGGAGAGGTATATGAATATAGTCAACAATTTTGTTAACTCTGATGTATCCCATAGTTCTGATAGCCAATGCCCTTACTAATGGATTTGGATCTTCTGTATCCTGAACAAAAGTATTGACCGCTAAAACTGCCAATTCCGGGTTCGTTTTAGCATAGTTCATCAAATAAAGATACACCAACTTTTTTTGCTCTAAGTCTTTGGTTGCAATATTCTTCAAAACATCAGGAAACAATGCACTCACATCTTTGCCAACAGTCATGGCTTTAATCACTCGTTTTATACCTTCTTTTCTTTCGTAGGCATATTGCGAGACCAACGCAGACTTCAACTCAAGGGTTTCTCCTTTAGCGACACCGTTGAGCATCTTTTTTATTGCTTTCTGTACCGACATTTTGTTGCTTATTATTTCTGAAGTACTGTGGGGAAAAGTAATAATAAGGAATGCAATAAAATTGTCGAATCACGCACAGTTCTAGAATATTATCAACAGATCTAACACGAACTAGCAGAAATAGGTATCTAGCTTTACGTTGAATATTACCTGATAATATCTGTTTTGTATGAAAAGAACAACAAAATAGAAAATTATGAGAAAAGCTGAAAAAAAAATTGAAAAAAAAAAGTTAAAAGAAAAAATTAAGGTTGCGAGCCCAACTCTACGGATCAGGGCTCAAACAAGCAATACCTTTCTTTGGGATGTTTTCAAATTCGAACAATAATTGTCAATAAAGCTTATTATCATGATGGCTTCATTCACCTATATGAGAAGAAAGCCTCTACAAATCTACAGATTGTAGATAAGGATTCAATTTTTTTTCATATATCAGATAAATTAGATACAGAAACATACAATACTCTTCAGAAAAAATTTTATCTGATTAAATGTTGAAATTAAGATTAAAATAGTAAGATGAAAAACAAGATTTCAAAAAAAAAAAAAAATAGGACAAAAGCAAAATATCAGGAAAGTAAAGATCAAGTCAAAGATCTAGTTGGATGTAGGGAAAAGCTTTCAAGACAAAACAAGCTAAAATATCCATTGCCTTTCTCTTGCCCCTGAAATCAAAGGTGTACTGACAACCAACGTGGAATAATTTCCTGGTTAGTGCGCACTATCAGGAAAACAATAAGAACAGTCAAGAACCGTTATCAGTGTCTTTTTGTTTGATAAACGGTGTGCTTATAAAGTGTAACTATTATCACTTAGTGTAACTATTATCACATAGTGTGGTATAAAACATAAATGTCGCCGTATGTTGGCATTCTTCTTCTTACTAATGTATGTGGGCGCCAAAGCACGTCGCCCGGAGCAAAAAAAAAAGTCTACCCAAAATTTCAACATTGATGTCTATTTTTGGAAAACAGAAAAATTACAAAAAGAAATTATTTTTTGCTGCAAAGGTGAAAACGCTAATAATAAATGGAAATACTCCGAAATCTGAGCGGAATTATCCTTCACATAATAAAAACTATATTTTTAGAAACCCAGCAAGGTGAAAACTATTCAAGCTTCCATGAAAGTTAATATTGAAGCAGAAACCACAATTAATGCCTTCTCTAGATTCCCAATTGAAAAGCTTATCTTTTACTTTTATTTTTCCAAGGCTTTTCACTTTTTTTAATTCTGATACTGCTTATAAGATTGCTGCGTCATAAAAATTCAGGCATTTGATGTTTTCAACTATAAAAATGGACTTGAATCCACTAATTCAAGTTAGGGGACTGAAATAATAATTGTAATTTAAAGATTCTACTTGTTATACCAAATCATACCTTTTCCTCTTTTTTTTCTTGAATAAAATTATCAAAAAAGATGGTTTGCACTTCAAGTATCTTTTTGGCATTTGCTACAGTTTTAAATGCGGTTTCAGCTTTACCATTAACCGCTATGGTTAGACAAAATGCCACAAGCAAGGCTGCCACCTCCTCTAATGCTGCTTCATTCGCTGTGAAGACCCTTCCAGGTCTTGACAAGATGGATTCAAAATTTGTGCCTGAAATGCACGCAGGTTATATTGAAATTGATCAATCTACTGAAGAAGACTACTTTTTCTGGAAGTTCTCGAAGAAGCACGAAGATAGTAAGGCAGACAACAGATTAATTTTCTGGTTCAATGGTGGTCCTGGTTGTTCCTCCATGGATGGTGCTTTAGAAGAAACAGGTCCATTGACTGTCAACGATCAAGAAGAAGTCGAATACCGTGCTGGTTCATGGTTAGAAGATGGTAACTTAGTCTTTATTGATCAACCAATAGGTACTGGTTTCAGTACAGGTAATGAGTATGCCTCCGAATTGAGGGGAATTGCCGATGATATGTTAACCTTTTTGAAAAATTATTTCGCCATTTTCCCAGAAGATGCCAAAAAAGAAATCTATTTAAGTGGTGAAAGTTATGCTGGCCAATATGTTCCATACTTTGGTGCTAAAATTTTAATGGATGCTCCAGAAATTAATTTGCAAGGTTTGGTTTTAGTCAATGGTTATATTTATCCTGATGTCCAAGATTCTGCTCTTATTGATTTTGCTTATGAAAACCAATTAATTTCCTCCAGTGGTGTTCAAAGAGCTCAAGACGATGTCAACCAATGTTTACAAGATATTGAAGCTAATATCAAAGAATACAGTTCAATTTACAGTCAAATGGAAAAATATGGTGAATATCAAGGTTCGGACAATAATATGGGCTCCAGTCAAAATAAGATAAGCTCTGACAGTTGTACAGGTTTATTATATGATGTTTTACAGCTCAATTATACTGACAATGCTCCTGAAGACCAAAAATGTGTAAACATGTATGATTTCGACTTAAGAGACTCTTATCCAAGTTGTGGTGGAAGCAATTTCCCAACAAGTGAATCCCGTCTCACCAGCTTCTTGAGAAGCGCTGATGTTGACCAAGCCTTACATATTCAAAATGGTGTTAAATGGTCTCAATGTTCATCCAGTGCTGTTTATAATGGTATTAAGAACACCTACTCTTACCCTGCTTTTTTCAAGCTCCCATTTATTCTTTCTAAGATAAAGGTTATGATCATGGCTGGCGAAAACGATATTATTTGTAACAAGAAAGGGTTGGAAACCATGGTTACTAAGTTGACATGGGGTGGAAAATCAAATGCAGGCTTTAGTGATTCTGTTAAATACACAGATTTCCTGGTTAACAATAAAGTTTACGGTACCTTGAAGGTTGAAGATAACTTGTTTTTTGCAGGCGTTCATGATGCCAGTCATATGGTTCCATATTCTCAACCAATTGCTGCAAGAGGTTTATTGGACATCTTCTTAGGTAATTACAACTTACAAAACGGTCAATACGTGGCTCCAGATCATGGTGATTTTTAAATCCGATGGCAATTTAAAAGCTTTTAAACTTTCTTCAAATTTTTTTATGACACTGGATAGTCATAATCTTTCCAATATTCTTTTCAAATATTCCTTTCGTTATTATTTTAGTTCTTTGAGTGATATTTCATTATTTTTTAAATATTGTAAAACACAATATACTTATGTTTTTGAGCACATGTAATTGTTAATTAACCTATTATTTTACATTAAAAAATATCATATGTTATTAAATTAAATTTCGTATGTTTTTCTTATAAAAACAAATTTCACATAGAATGATTCTGTTGTCATTAAGAAACTCTCATAAACTGCCTTTCTTTACGGAGGGAATTGGATTCTAGTATGTCTGACAATAAATTCAATTGATATGTAAAAGTCAACCTCTTAATTTTTTTTAAATTTATTAAAATTTTTCGCTTTAGAAGATTTTGATACAAGTATTAGGAAATGTTCATTTTAACCTTACATGTTAAATACAGTCCAATTTTATTACCAACTCACCGATAATACAAAAAAAGAAAAAAAAAGAAAGATAAAAATAGTGTACAACTTCAAGTTCTGCAGTTTCAAGTGTTATACTTGAATGAATCTCTTGATTTTTTTTATGAATCTTTCCTCGTTATTAAAATCAGATTAAGTTTTTTTTTTTTTTCGCCTTTTCCTCATAGGAAAATGTTTTCTGCATGTTGAATTTTTTTTATTTTAATCAGCATGCATATACTCATCCAAGCTAGTAAAAAAACAAAAAACAGTGTTAGACTTTTATTGTAAAAGGCGCTTGTTCAATTATATATAGATAAGAATGTATACTTATAGAATTATTCAGGTTGAATTGAACTTTGACATAACCTAAAAATCCGATATGTTTTGTAAAATCAATTTAATAAAAACGGCGTTTCTTTAACTAAACTTAGTAATAATTTAATTCGAAGAGAGCTTCCACCAAAGGAAAACTAACCAATGTGAATAGGAAATGGTTTCTTCGTGAATATATAAATCAAGATCGGTTTCCTTTCTTTTCAGTGAGAACATGAGTCTATTTTTTTTCTTTTTTGATTAAATCTGTTTTCTAATATCTTGTAATATCGAACAATATCTCTTAATATTCAATTGCATTCTATAATGTACGCAAGAGCTATTTTTATTTGTGCTTTATTAGCACTTCTAAATGGTACTATTGCAGCACCTTTAACTTCAATGCTTAACCAAACCTCAAACTTTACAACAGCTCAAACATATGAAGTTAAATCTCTTCCAGGAATTGATAAAATGGATCCACAATTCGTTCCTAAAATGCATGCTGGTTATGTCAACCTTAACGATACAACAGACCTGGAATATTTTTTCTGGAAGTTCTCGAAGAAGCACGAAGATAGTAAGGCAGACAACAGATTAATTTTCTGGTTCAATGGTGGTCCTGGTTGTTCCTCCATGGATGGTGCTTTAGAAGAAACAGGTCCATTGACTGTCAACGATCAAGAAGAAGTCGAATACCGTGCTGGTTCATGGTTAGAAAATGGTAATTTAGTGTATGTGGATCAACCAGTAGGTACTGGTTTCAGTACAGGTAAAGAAGATGCCTCCGAATTGAGGGGAATTGCCGATGATATGTTAACCTTTTTGAAAAATTATTTCGCCATTTTCCCAGAAGATGCCAAAAAAGAAATCTATTTGAGCGGAGAAAGCTATGCTGGTCAATATGTTCCATATTTTGGTGCGATAATCCTAAATGAAGCCCCTGAGATCAACTTGCAAGGTTTAATAATGGTAAATGGCTATATATATCCTGATGTTCAGGATTCTGCTCTTCTTGATTTCGCTCTTTCAAAAAACTTAATTACCGAAAATAATTACAGAGATGCAGCACAAAATATTCAAGCATGCCACAATGCAATAAACCAATCGCTTGCCAGTTACGGAAATTATTTTGCAGAATTGGAAAAATATGGAGTGTTACCAGAAAGCTTTGGAAACGATGGTAACAACAATACCAAGGTAAGCTCCGATGAATGCGCAGGCTTATTGAACCTTGTAATTGAAATGAATTATAATCCAAATATAACTGCTTCTGAGCAATGTGTTAATGTCTACGATTACAAAATGAGAGATTCTTATCCTAGTTGTGGCGACAATTTCCCAACTAGTGAATCAAGAATCACAGATTTCTTGAGAAATAAGGAAGTCGATGACAGCTTGAACATCAACGAAAAAGTCGAATGGTCTCAATGTTCATCTGATGCAGTATACGATAGTCTTGTAAACATTATTTCCTATCCTGCCTTTTTCAAGCTTCCTTACATTCTTTCAAAGATTAAAGTGATGATTATAGCTGGTGAAGACGATATCGTGTGCAACAAATTAGGTTTGGAGAAGATGATATCAAAGCTAGCATGGGGTGGTAAAACAATTCCGGGCTTCAGCGAAAATTTGAAATACACCGATTTTGCAGTTGATGGGAAAGTCTACGGAGGTTTGAAGATGGAGAACAACTTATATTTTGCTGGTGTCGAAAACGCAAGTCATATGGTTCCTTATTCCCAACCTATTGCAGCAAGGGCATTGTTGGATATATTTCTAGGAAATTATACTATGGAAGAAAATCAATACTCGGCTCCAAACCACGGAGCTTTTTAGTTTTAATAAATTTTTGTCATTAAAATGTATACATGATTAACTTCATATTTCGATCATTTATTTTTTTCAACTTAGGGCTTACTTGTTTAATTCTTAGCTGCTACAAATAATTTCTTATTTAGCAAAAGATGCTTCAATCTATTGTGATGTAAAACTTTCTAATTCAGATAATAAGAATATTCTCTGCAATAATGTTAAGTAGTCTAACGTCTAAAAAAATTCTTTAAATCATCATTTAGGTTTTTTTAAAGAAAGTAAAACAATCCAATAGATATATCACATCTTCTCCAAAAAATAAAAAAATAAAAAATACGACTGTATAACCTTACACAAGTCTCAAATAATTATTTGAAAGTCTTTATTTTGATGTTTTCTGAATTATGTTAATGCTATGTTAGAATTTAAAAAAATGAAAATGTGAGATGTAAAGTTAGAAAAGCAAAGTAGCAGACTATTATTTTTTCAATTAAATACTTTTTTTTTTTTTTTTGAGAATTTTGAGAATATCAAAATTTTCAAAAAATTTCTAACAAAAATAAATACTATGAGCATTGGACTAACTTTACATTTGTTTTGTAATTATTAACATTTTGTTATAGTTATCATAAACATAGTTTTCATGTTTCTTTTCAACGTCGAATAAGAAGATATAGCATCAAGAAGGCTAATCAGAAAACTTAGACAATTTCTAAACATCAAAGAAAATCAAAGTATTAGGATTTGATTACAATTAAGTAAAAATGTCTGCTAGAAGATCCTTGTATGGCCAATCATTGCTTAGAAATGGACAGTCTACGAATTTTGGAAGTATAGAGCCACAGGAGAGATATTTTAGTTTAACAAAAATTCAACCGGAAAAAATAACGGAGGATGATAAATCAAATAAAATTACTGCTGAAGATTCAGAAGAGGATGAAACAAAATTTAATTTTTCTGTGAACACATGGATTCCAACGTCTGAACCATCGACAAAAGCTGATAGTGATGAGAGTGATTTTTTGAATATTCAACATTTGTTGGAAGCCAAAGAAGAAGAGAAAAAGAAACACGTGATAATTAATAATGGTTCTGGGTTGAGTGCTGCAGATATCAGAGGTGCTGTAGGTGTGGAAGAAGGTATTTCAGGGTTAAGTTCGAGTACAGATAATGCAACAGCATCCAAAAAACAGAAAGACGTGAAAGAATCGCAAGAGAAAGATGAAAGCAATACTGTTGATGCAGTAAGTAAAGATGTGGTAATGGAAGAAGGAAATGATGCCTCAGATGAACCCGCTACTATGCAAATAGAAGGTAATATAGAAGCTTCGAATACACCACAAATACCTAATAAATTGGCTTCTGAACTGAATACAGACCACCTGAAAGTTGGTGAGCAGGCATCAGCTGATATTGAAATGATAGATGCTGATAATGAACCAAAAAAACCTACAGAAGAACCTACTACCACAAATTAGATGTCTAGGGATTTGATGAACTAGTGAACTGTCATTGGTCAATCATTGAAAAGTGATTCATATGCATTTATTATATAAATATTTACAAGAAGCTAGTTTATTTATTATTTCAAACAGAGCGGAAAAATACTCTAAAATAAAAGGAAAGTCTAATATCAATAAATAGAACAAATCATTCAATGACTTTGACCTATTCTCCAAAATAACTAGACGACAATATTGGTATCATTTTTTGCTCTTTATAATCTTTTTTTGTTTCAAATTGTTTCAATTATCTATAGAAAAAATTTCTGTTTTACCAAAGTCAGCAGGAGTTACATTTTTATTACCCCTCTTCAATGTAATTTGCTTTGGTTCTAAAATGGGTTCACTACTTAACAAAAATGTGCCATAGTGAACACCAATAGTCTTTGAGTTGTTCAATATTTTTGAGAGCTCAATAATTTCGTCTGGAGACGTGTGACGACATTTGTTCCATTCAGGACAATACTGACCGATTGGAGCCATTATTAATGATATTTTGTCCCCATTTTTGAGATACTTAGATTTTATGCCCTCAAATAATTTTTGTTGGAAACCGCTATCACCTACATGATAAAATACAGGCTTGTCATTTTTAAATAAAATAAATGAGCCCCATAGTGTGGTATTACTATCATATAACTTTTTTCCAGACCAATGCATAGCAGGCACACATGCTACTTCCCACTTATTATTGGGTTGCCTCTGATTTCCACTATTCAGAATTTTGATAAGTGCCGTAATATCCTTCTTTTCCCACCAGCTCATTTCTAATATACGCTCATCCTTGATACCGTGCGCTTTTAACTCTTTCAGTACGCCAGTAGGAACAATCCATAAACTGTTGACGCTTTCTCTTAATCTTTCGATGCTGCTCTCTTCTAAATGGTCTGGATGATCATGACTAACCATTATTATATCAGGATTTGGCAAATCATCTAGCTTACAAGGCAATGGAGTTACTCTTTTAGGTCCAAATCTATTAATTATATAATCTTCAAACACCGGATCTGTCAAAATGTTTAGGTTTGAGATTTGTAAAAAAGCAGTTGATTGGCCGAGCCAAGTAAAAAGTATTCTTTTATCTTTAGGTGGCAATAGCTGTGATTTGAATTTTTCATCGTACAACCAATGATTATGGATGAGCTGTTGATTGGGCTGATAAACAGGCAATTCGTCTCTAAATGAGCTTTTTTTGATGGTATCGAAATTTTCAAAATGAAATAGTTTGCGTATTTGGTTAATAATGAAATGAAAAATTGTCTCGTGCTCGTACTCACGAAAGGGGTTCTGATAAATACCAAAAACTTTTAGAATGTCAAATTTTTGGACTGGATCTTCCATGTTTTCTCTTTCTTTGATCTTCAAATTAGTTTTATACATCATGGTCAATGTATAAAGAGAATAGGAAGATACCAACCCTATACATATTTTTGATTTCAATGATAACTTAAGTGCCCAAAACATATTTTATACTTCTTATTCGAGCACCCTTTTTTCTATCAACCTTAAGTATTTATAATAATCTGAACTTGGAGTATTCAATTTCGATGTAATTACATGTTTCGTCAATCATGAAGTAGCATTTGAAATTATTATCATATTTTTTTTTGTTCGAATCTCTCAGTAAAATACGATGATGATGGATCGGTCAGCTATCAGTCGAATTTTTTTTTTTTTCTTATTGTCATTTCTTTTATTTGTTTTATGCAGTCAGAAGGATTATACTAAGCTAAAGGTGTTATGTTGCAAATATGCTTAATCATGTATTCAAATTGTCTGTAGTTACAAATGTAAATTCAGTTGAATTCTAACCAGGTGAAAAAAGGGTCCTGTTATATAACAATGCAACGTTTCTTAAAAAGATACTTACTGAGTTGACTTGCTATATTTTGGTTTTCATTTCTTCGCACAACATATGATTCTAAATGTTTTCGAGAGCCTATTATCAAAAGCCGGTTCTTTTTGATATTCGATTGAATACGACGTATCAGGATGTTATAATATTGAAAAATGGCACTTCGAATAATCAATTAAATAAAATACAAGGAACTTTAATAGTATCAAATACTGAACCCATTTATATAAAAAAAATCAACTTGAAGTTAGTTGGAACCTTCAAGTTGGAATTTTATGAAGTTTTCGGAAAAAACCAGCATACAATTCCCGTTAAACAGGAAAAGGTTATATTTGAGTGTATTTGGAATAATTTGTTGACAGATCCAACAGGAACAATAATTACAGATGTTAATGAAACAAACGCAACTACTATTGAAAGAAATTGCAATGATTTGGACATAGCAAACCAAAATAACGATGTTGATTTACCGCAAAACGATTCTGTTAATAATAAACAAGTTTCTGATATGCTGGCTTCAAACCGCAAAACTAATGGTAACTGGAAACTACAGAGAAAAATTTTTAAACTAGGTAAGCAAAAACCAGGTGTTAAAGAGGCATGTGAAAACGAGGGAACTGTGGCTTTCCTTAGCAGCTCAAGTGATACTGATGTAGTGAAAGATGATTTGCTAAATGTTAAGAATGGCTCAATATTCAAAGATCAAAAGGGGTTTTTAGTCCCCGAAGGTAATCACCTGATTCCGTTTGAGATATATTTATCTTCTGAGCTTAATGAGACAATTGAAGGCAATCTTGGGGGAACTTTGTTATACATTTTCCAAAGCAATATTTATTACTATAAGAATAATGGATTTTTCATGAATTCAAAAAATGAAGATACCAGTAAATTTAGGACGAACAAATATATAAGAATTTTCAAAAGCATCACCGAGGAGAACCAACTTGTTCCAGAATCTGCTCATTATGCAGAAAATATCCCACGAACTTTAAATTTTGAAATTACTTTGCATAGCAAATATGTTTCCGTGGGATCGCAGATTAGTTTGAATTTTAAATTAGTTAAATTGATCAAAAATTTGAAGGTAAGAGGCCTTACAATAAGTTTAGTTGAATACTTTTCGTATAAGGGAGTTAAAAATGAGGTTTTTAATGATAAAAGAAAAATCATAAATCAGCTGTATGGTGATTCTGAAATTGATCTAAACGCAAAGCAAAGTTTTGATTTGAAATTGAAAGTTCCTAATTATTTGAAAGATGTGACCCAGGACACGAATAGCTCATTGATTAAGGTGAAGCACAAATTGAAGTTCAAGTTGATTCTTAACAATGAAATAAACATTATTCATAGTTTTCCTGTTATTCTATTCATAAACCCTAATGTCGATATTTATGGAAGATATGTGGCAATGAATGACCAAATGAAGACTCATTTTAGATCGATACGCGAAAAGTTATTTGATGAAAACGTAATTTCAATCAATGGTGAAGAGCTCGATCCAAGCACCTTACAAAGTCTTGATTTTTCTGATCCTTTATTTCTTAATAATGAAGGATTTTTCAACAATGAAAACAGCAATAAGATTTTGGCAGCAATGGCACCTCCAAGATATGACAAGAGTAGGTATGATCAGAAGGTAAATTTTAATAATGACGAAGACGTTCTTAGTGAGAATGATTCATCTACTGGTGACGCACACAACCAAAATGATATTTCCAATTCTGTTATTACGGATGAAGCAATAAACAGTGAAATTGAGTTAAGAGTAAATAGAAAAAGCGGAAGTGAATCGCTTACTACAACCTCTCCTTCTGTTTTACAGCTGTCTCGCGATACTGACGGTATCTCTGAGAGCCTAAGAAACGTCAATATTGAGGAAATGTGCCAGGTGCCTACTTATGATCAAGCTATTAAAGCTAAACAAAGGAGACATCAAATTATTTCTCCAAACTATGTTGAGTAATTTGTCCGTATATAATTATTGTTCATCAATTGCATTTAAGATATCATTTAAAAAGAATTATTCTAGTTTTCATTTCATTACATATTCTTGATCCAGGGTATTTTTTTATGATTTTTTAAATCTATTGTAGCTTTTGACTACATATTATGATTGCTTCGCAGAATTTTTTTTTTTACATAAAAGTCTAAATAATAAACGTTTTGATATTAGTCAAATTATACTTTTTTTCATATCATTTTTCTACTCGCGCATGCATTGATGAAAACGATGACTAAACATGTGTACCTGTCGCTTTATCTATAATTTTACTTATATTATCATATATTTGAAAAATTAACCAAACAAAATCATATGAGTTGTGTTCTACAACATTTTCGTGATTAGCACTATATTACGCGGACAATCAAAAATTTAGAATAACAGTAGAGAGATATTATAAATGATGTTCAACATAGAAGACAAGTTTCTTCAAAAATGCTTAGAGACACAACAAGAGGAAGAGATATATCCAGGAAAATGGAGCAAATGGCTCAAATTTTTGAAATTAGTAGTGCAGAACAAAGCTTTTGAGTATTCAAATTTCGAGAAGCTAGTACTAAAGGAGCCAAGTGACTGTTCTATTGTAAGCAAGTATTCTAAATTTGAAACATTCAAGGTAACCCTGCATGAGAGTGGTTTATCGGTGAACAATGTTATACTAAATACATTGAGAATTCCACATTCATTACTGGGATTTGTGGAAAAAATTGATCAAATAAATCTTGAGAAGAACAGTGAAAACTTGAAATTTGAAGATATGGAGGTTAAAGTACAGTTCTTAAAAGAACTAAAGACAAATTTGAAAAGTCTTCCGGTGGTAGTTGTGGTTCATGGATTAGGTGGGCAAATGTCTCAATTTGAGGATTTATTTTTACTATTATCACAGCTGTGCGAAGTATTCGCGGTAGATTTGCCTGGATTTGGCCAATCGCGATTTGATAAAAATCCTGGAGTTACTTTAAGTAAAAATAATATGATAACGAGCAATCAAATGAAATGGGAGGATTACAACACTGACAGAATTGTTGAACTATTACAGAACGTAGTTCAAAATGATGAAAATTTAAAGGATAGAAAAATTATATTGGTAGGACATTCTATGGGAACACATCTTTGTCTCAAACTATGTTTGAAGTTGAATCAGATGCATCAAGCCAAAAAGGTAGAGTCTATGATCTTGCTTGCACCTCCAGATATTGTCAAAAATGTAAAGCAGAATAGTGGAAGTATAAAAACAAGAATGTTTTTATTCTTGTTTATGTACTTTCCTGCATTATTTAACTTGGTGAGATCATACGACAGACTTGGAGGATTCAATTCTAATTCTATCAATCGGATGGTTTATAATGATGCGTCGTATTATGTCAAACTTAGGCAGATACGGTGGAACTTAGACAGTGATTCCCATGCATGGTTAAGATATGTTAGTGAGTTCAATAGGGTGACACAAGAACAATTTATAGCATGCATAAGCAAATTTAAAGCAAGTGAAAAACCAAAAATGCTTTTATTGTGTGGCGATCATGACCCTGCAGTGAAAGCTTATAGCCGCTTGTGCGAAATTTGCGATGAATTAAAGGTTCCTGTTGAGAAGAGAAAGATTCTTGACTGTGGACATTCCATTCTTTTAGAAAAGCCAGAACTTACTTGCGGCATCATAATGAAATTTCTAATTAATAACGTGGATGACAGACTAGACCCATCATTTGTTTTAATTTTGAAAGCTATTTTGAATGGAGATAAATGGGGATTGAAAAATTATGAAAAATGGAAGTCTGTTCAAAATGTGTCTAAAGCAATTATCAATCCCAGCACTAAGCAAGTAGCTCCTATTGTTGCGATGAAAACATTGAGAAACAATGACGATGAACACTCACCAGAGCTATTGGAAAGTGGAAGGTCTGATATTGCTGCTATTATTGATATTTCTGCTACAGGAACCTCTGATTCATACGATCCTAATTTGTTCAAAAGAGTACGATACTATAAACTTGCAACAATTTCCAAGATTCCGCCAGATGCTGCCCTAGTAAGAAAGTTTAATAAGATGGTAAATGCTGCATTAAAAGATATCAGTGAAAGCGGTCAAGAAGGCAAAAAGGTTGCAGTTCATTGTCATTACGGGTTTAACAGAACCGGATATTTAGTATGTTGTTATTTGGTGGATTGTTTGCATTGGGATGTGTCCGATGCTATTGCGGCCTTTAAAAATGCAAGAAACCCTGGAATCAAGCATCAGCATTTTATAGACGAATTGTTCTTGAAGTATCAGTGAAACCTATTTCCAGTGCTGTTAAATATGCTAATATTGTTGTGTTAGCCATTTTATCTTTTATTGGAAGATTTAAATTATAAAAATAGTGTAATTTTAAGAATGTATTTGATCTCTCCAAGAGGCACTATTTAAAGTATATAGTTACTTTGACCAAATATATATATATTTCATATTCTTAGAGGATAATTTTATTTTTGATGTTGTTTAATTCTTGATATTTTTCAATTATTAGACTCTTTATTTACCTGTATCCAATATGCCGATTTAGTTTACCATAGAATTGGTACACCTTGTTGTAGCAACATTAGATTTTATGCACCATGCCATATCTGGATTTCTGCAGAAAAAAATTGAACATGCAATCAAAAGACATCGTTTCTTTTTTTTTATAATTTGTTGAAAAATATTAAGTACACTGACTTGAAAATCCATTATGTCAACAAAGAAGCTACAAAATTGAATAACAAGTTCTGAAAAATCTATTAGTGATCTAAATTGGATGATCTATGAGTTTATAATACAAAAAGGAAAGAAAAAGCATGTGAAAAAAATCTATTCTAAAAAAATGGAAATAACAATAAGCCAGCTATTGTTAGATTCTTTAAGGTCTCATTTTCTTTACTTTTTTTTTCTATGATTTAATAAAAGACAAAGTTTGCTGAACCCTTAGTTACAGTAACCGTGCATCCCGCAGTACCATCACCGTTGTATTTACCATTGGCATAATCACAATTACCGTTGATAACACTGTTATCATCTGCAGCAACAATTTTCACACTGTAATTAGGTGGCGTTTTATTATTAGGGTTAGGAATGACTGACAAATAAGTGTTGCCGTTAGTGTAACCTGCACCTAAGACAACAGGGGCCCAGTTACCTACACCTGCAGAGGCGCTTCCCCAAATACAACCTTGTTCAACATCTGTACCAGCATTGTTAACGTAGTATTGGGAGGAAGTTTGCTTTCCTTCCCATTGGTAGTAGGTGGCTCCATCGACAACCGACATTGGCTTTGAGGAACCTGCAGTTAATCTGGTAGGAACAATGATGTTTTCAGAACCTGGGTAATCAGTTCTGCACAATGATACAACATTACTAAGCTTGGAAACAGCGTTAGCAGTTTGCTTTCCCCATTCACATAAGTAGTCGGTATTGGTATTTGTTCTGTATAATTTACCATTCTTACAGATTAATCCACCTCTAGACTGACCATCCGATGGTTGGGATGATGGCCATTGAGTTTTGGACATACCAGCTTGGCATGCGTAAGAACAATAGTAGCCTTCTTGACAGTTGCTGACAGTGTTACCGGCATCATTTGTAATAGAAGCCCAACCATTGTAACCGAGCCAGCTGAGGGCAACAACACCATTACCAGTAGGAACACCATCAGAACATGAGACGACACCATCCACAAATTTGTTTGTTGGATCAACGAAAGAAGCCAAATCACCATCAATACCGCCACTAGAAGAAGAGGAAGGAGTCAGAGCTGAGCTCAGTTGAGCGGCAGTTGAGGAAGCTGCTGAGGTACTCGAGGCTGATACTGACGAAGCAGCAACCACGTTTTTGTCTACGAGGCTGGCGCTAGCAACCAGAGAAGCGGAAGTTGATTTGTCTTCATAAACCCATTTGGTAACTGTTGTGACAACGGTGTGGGCTGCTTGTCTCTTGTGTATGTGACGAGGTTGTTTAGGAACAACTGTTGCAGTAATCGGGCTCGAAATGCAAAGTAAGATCAAAGCCAAAAAAAAGTTTGGGCTGTACTTCATGATTGACTGGGTATATTCTAAAGTTGATTTTAAATATCTTTTTTCCAAATCAGTGTGATACTTGAAGAATTTGTGGTTTATCAAGAAATAAATTTTAAACTGGATTGAATTGAATTAAGTAATTTGAAGTCTTTAACTCTAACATCATATCAAATGTAACTCTGAAATCAACATAAATCATTTGCGGAATCATAAGTCCCTTATATATGTTCTGCTGATGTTTCGCGATGTTTGAGTTACTATAAAGTTCGATTTTTATTACAGGTAAGATTTGATTTTTTTTCAGTTTCGAGTTTCAGAATCTTGTCATGCAAGAAATATTCGATTGATTTTTTATGGGTGCATGCATGCATGTGAATTTTAGTGTTTTCAGGTAAGGCTGCATACGTTCTGAGATATAACAGAAGAAAAGGATCCTTACAATTGGATAAGATGAAACAAAGAATGCGAACAGGCTAAGCTCAAATAAAGCATCGATGATGGGTACCTCAAGCACTCTAGAAATAGCAGAATGCTGAGATTATGAGCAAATGTTTTTTGCAAATATGAATGATAGAAAAGTGATTACCCTTATGGATTACTATAGCTCGAAAATGTGCAAGGAAATTCGAGTTTTGAGTTGCTTTGGACACAAAACGGCTGGTGGATATTGCGCGACAATGTTTGGGATACATTACTTACCGTTCTTTATTTATATTTGCAAGTCACAGTCAGCCAGGCAATAAGATTCTACATGGTCGTGTATGGATATCAAGTGAATGTGTATTATAACAAGGGTTTTCTAAGATAGGCTCAGGAAAGGTCTGTGCCTATGCTCAACTGTTGATTAGGCAATAAAAGATTAACAGAAAAACGTGAAAAAAATATTAGATTGTGAATATAGAAAAAAATTAAGGAAAGTGAAAGGGAACAAAAAAGAAGGGGACAAGTAACAAAATAGAAATGAACTATTGTATTTGTGCTGTGCCGGATATAAAGTTTTGCAAATCTTTATGTTTTTTCAAAACCCTAAGGGCTTGCAGAGCAATACCAAAAGACAAAAATGATAGTTTCAATCAGGTAAGCTTGGTATAATATAATAAAAAAACATGCATTTCACACACTCAACAAAAGGCTTTGTATGTCTGTTCAATAGATTATCGACTGAATATCGAGGAAAAAAAAATTCTTGTAAGCAAATTTCGATTTGACGTAAGACTTAATTATATTTCAGATTCATCATCCTTCTTGTTTCTTCTGACATTGAAGAAGGTGATGCCACCGCTTCTGGTTTGTTCGGATTTGACTACAGGGGCGGTAGTAGATGCTACGGCAGCATTGGAGGAAGATACAACAGGATCAATTGGTTGAGCGACAACAGGCTCTGGAACTTCGGCACCAGGAATAGGATTTGCGAGGTATGGATCGTCAATAACTTGAGTTCTTGGAGGGTTTGTTTTGGTGATGTAGTTGGAATTTTCAAGGTCCATTTCATTTTGGTACTTTGACTTTGCTCTGACGTAAGATTCTCTCACACAAGCACCAAAAGAGGTGAACAAGACAATAAGGTTACAAGCAGAGGAAGCCCAAAGGAAACCCATCATAATAGGGCCAATTTTACCTTCAGGTAAGTATTTCTTGGCTAAAGCAATACAAGCAGTGTACAAAGCTGCAGTTGTGAGGGTGAAGATGGCACCAACGAAAGAGAAAAGAGCATTGACTTTTTGGATGTGGTATGAGCATACTGAGAAGATGGAGATGATCAAGTTGACGGCAGAAAAAACAGTGGATGCTAATAAAGTACCCCAGGCGACTCTGGACAAGTAGTAGAAGGTATCTGAGTTGTTGACGAAGAAGTCAGGAACGTGGGTGGTGGTGTTGAAGTTGTGGATAGGAGAAATTGGAATGGCTGGACCCAAGTCAGAACAGTTTTTGGTGAAACCGTCGACCATTTCGCAAACACCCCAGTATGTCCATCTGGTGATTGATGGGGCACCGGTGATATTCATGGTGTTACCTTGAACCCAGTAGAAATGGTTCAAAGGAGTGGATGGGTTCTTGGAACTACCTGACAACATGATGAAGATAAGTAACAAGGTGGAACCTGCTAAGAAGAAGGTGTCCACAGTGCCTGATTTGAAGTGTAAATTAGCCATTGTGAGGGGGAACAAAAATATGCTGTAATGGCGTCTGCTGGATTGAAAATAGTAGGATATATGGATCTCAAAGGTGGATTGAGAAAAGAAAGGGGATGGTTATTTAGTCAGAAAAAATTGTCAATTCAGAGAAAAATATATCTAATTCAGAAAGTATTCAATTCAGAAAAACAAAGGTATCTAACTAGAAAGAAATTAAAAGCACTTAATTCAAAACGAAAGATAGTAAGTCAGATATAAAGGGTTTTCAGTTACAGTGAAGAAGATTTCAAAGACAAAAAGATTGGAAAATATACAAAACCAAAAAAAGAAAAGAAGAAAGGAAGCGAGAAAAGTTAATAAATACAATATAAATTTGTGCAATGATGAAGCAAGACGATAGTAAATGCTTAAAGTGTACAAAATGCTCAAATTCAGATGAGACTAAGTAGACTGTTAAACAAAATATGGGTTGTTTTTTTCATAGAAAATCTGAAGTTGCTGAAGTTCTCTTACAAGAATACTAGTGAAAAGTTAATTTTAACTGTTTTTCTTAGAAAAAATGTATTTTCTATATGTAAAAAAAGCAAAAATATGTACAAAGTATAAATAAAGTAGCAATAAAAAGCTCAAAGAAGAATTATCCATGAAAAACTTCTGTTATTTTTGACGTTGCATACATGAGAAGACTGTAATTGTATGTAGACTGAACAAGAAGAGAGAGAGAAAAAATAAAAAAAGAAAAAAATTTTTCTTTTCAGCCTATTATGGGCTAACTTTTCCCTGTATTACTTAGTCTGAGATTGTTATTTTTTTTTGTTTTGGTTTTGTAAGCATTGCCCAAAACGGTAATAACGGATTCCCAGTTGAGCTGCATGTATATATAGGGGCAGTTTCTTAGATCTTTTCAGAGCGCAACCCACAAATAAGGTAAAAGTCAACGCTGAAGATACTGTTGCTGTGAGAACTTCTAAGTGGTGCGCTTATTGCGCAACTTGGAAGAGTCCGAGATACCCTGGGGCTATCAATAACACAAGATTGTGCCTAAGAGCACCTCATATCTAGCTTGAACTAGCAGCGTTTT
Source organism: Saccharomycopsis babjevae (assembly GCA_031125705.1). Lineage (NCBI taxonomy): Eukaryota > Fungi > Ascomycota > Saccharomycetes > Ascoideales > Saccharomycopsidaceae > Saccharomycopsis > Saccharomycopsis babjevae. The sequence continues at coordinate 388,407 of JASTVB010000003.1, read as the reverse complement.
GTCTAACGCAGCTTATGCACTTGCCAGTCTGTGAGTTATTTTTTGGGGGAGTTTTAATTTCTACGTATATTTCCGTACTGTCCTGCCTTTGGACGCGCGTTGGTGTGTATTTTGAGCCCACAGATGCTGCAATCGAACAGCAATCCATGTGATAAAAAAAAACGAAAGTTGTACTGCGCCAGAGCATCAAAACCAAGAGTGACCAGCCGACAAGTTACAACTATTGACGCATTGCTTTATAGATGACATCATTGCATCGAAGATTACTTGTAGCCGCAAGCTTGGGGCATCTTACAATACTATTTTTTGAAATCTATGTGGCTGCATACATTATTACATTGATGAATTATGTTCTCTGTACACTATAACATTTTTGCATTATATTGTTTATACATTGAAACATTTTTGCATCATATTTTTCCACACATTAAAACATTTTTGTACTATTTTCTTTATACACCAAAACATTTTGCATTATTTAATTTTTACATTAAGACAGCTTCACATCATTTTTCCTAAACATCATATCATGAGCGGCAAATCTCACACCCAAACCCCAAACCCCAAACCCTTCATCAGGTTTAACAAAAGGCCTTCCGGGTGCATTTTTTGCTCGTTTTTATGCCTGTCTGCCTGCATTTTTTTCCCTGATTTCAGTTTTTTTCCTCGTGACCCCGGATTAAAATTGTAACATATTATCTGCATATACACTGTTGTGGTTTCGTACCACACATATTCTCTTATGCTAACACATGTGTGGCTGATACAAAGTGTCGTACTACCACCATAGGGTGGATTCGTTCTATTAATACTCTTACACCATGCTTTGGTATAAATACCGTTGCCCATCCCTTTATAATTTCTGTTCCTCTCTTTGCTAGCTTTGTAAGAATCATTCATATACCCTTTTTTTCATCAACCAGTTCTTCCACCAGCTCGTCATATCCCCGTATTGTTGGCACCGTCCTCTATTGTACTATCAACATTACAAAAAAGCGCTTCACCCCGCCCACCTCCTTTTTCAAAAAAGAGAACCAAAACAAATGTATATCCACAGACACCCCATCGCCATGACCTCTCCTTTTGGCTCCCCAAATCTGGTCGCCAGAAATCCCTCAATGGCCCTCATTCGTAGCAGTCCTACCTTTAGATTTTCCAATTTCCACATATTCATGTTCTATCTAGGCAGCTGCATGGTTTTGCCCTTTGCGTTCACGGCCTACAAAACGAAATACTCCAAACAACAGACTAACGTCTCCAAACCAAAGAAGATAACCGCAAGAGAATACTGGCAATACTTTCCAAATAGACACTGAGTTAAGAACCTGTGTCTCGTTTTACCTTTGGTTTCAGGTTAGTTTCGCTTGCTGTTTCCATGTCTTGATGATCTCCAGTTCTTGGTAATCATTTACCGCCTCACATTTCAGGTCATGCAATATTTTCCATTTTGTATTATGGTTTGCTTGCAGTATTTAATATTCCATATCTTTTTTCTCATTTCATCATATATTATATTTGATTCTTCATGAATCGCCATTAGGGTCCAGTTTAAGATTAAAGGTTTTTTTTTTTTTTTTTTTTTGGTTATCAGTTTTTATCAAAGATTACGTAAAATTGACAGTCTATAACATAATATATACACATTACTTTACTTTTAGTACAGTTCCCATGATTAATTCGAGTCCCTTCTTTTGCATCACAGCGATGTCTTGTGCATTGAACCTAGTTGACATGTCAATGTGAGTTATTGCATCGCAAACGCACATTTATTTATGTATCCGGTCAGTGCTCGTAATCTTTTTTCCAAGCTCTTTTTGCGCTAGCAACGAGATATTTGAACCATTTCAGTAGTGACTACAAACACTAATAAGCTAAAACTTTCTGTCAACCTTATTTAATGAATCAACTTTACAACAATACAGTTTTCTTTTTGTAGGCAATTCATAAATACATCTCCTAGATTTTTATTTCAAATGATAGATATTGAAGTCTAAAGAAAAAGGAGTAGAGATTTTCTCAATTTTATTGGCTTATAATGGCGCAGCCCAAGATCAGCAAGTATTTCCAGAGCTCTGACAACGATAATTCACTAAAAAACACAGCAGATGCAGAAACCAATCTGCATTCTCAATCTGCAGATAAGGAAACAAAATTTCATTCATATGTAAGCCAGGAATCTTTGGATAGACTGAAAAGAACTGCTCTGTCCTCATTGGAAGCCGCCAGCTCCAAAAAGCCCAAGAAGAAAGCTGCTCAGAAAGTCAGGCTGTTGACACCTATGGAGAAACAAATCGTTCGCTTGAAACTCTCGAACCAGGACAAAATTCTAGCTGTAAATGTTGGTTACAAGTATAAATTTTTTGGTTCAGACTCAAGAACTGTTTCTTCCATTCTCAATATAATCATGGTTCCAGGAAAAGAAAAGTTCACAAACTCTCTACTTGAAGACCATCAGGACAGCAATTGCATCGATGAGGATCCTGATTATCCCAACGACAAATTTTATGATAAGCTAGCTTATTGTTCCATCCCGGATCTGCGACTCTCTATTCACATTAAAAAACTTCTTAAGTATGGTCATAAGGTTGGAATCATTGAACAACAGCAAGATGTTGAAAGTGAGACAAGGCTCGTAAGCCGACGTTTAACAAAAATATATACTAAGGCAACTTATCTTGAAGACTACAGTCTTAGTAATCCCGAATTAAATGATTCTTTTTTCCAAAATGATGATATGGCTCACAATAACAATAGCGTTATGGCATTAATCGAAACAGATAATATGTATTCCCTTATTTCTGTAAATTTAATTACAGGACAAATTGTGTATGATAGTTTCAAAGATAATAGTTTTTCTAAATCAGAATTAGATTCTAGAATGTATCACCTATCCCCAACAGAAGTTATTATATTTGATGATTTGTCAAATGCGTTAGTTTCCAAACTAAAATTAATCCCCAATTTAAGAATCGAAGTATTACCAAGAGAAAATTTGGATACATATTATATAGAAAAATTAGCTGATATAATTGATAATGACTTGGAAAAAAATGGCAGCGAAGAAGACAATGATGATGATAGTTTCTTGAGTGATTTTGATGATTCAGTGTTGGTCAAATGCTCTTTAATACTTGAATTCATCAACAATGAATTCACTGCCGATTTAAAGGTATGTCTTCATAATATTCTAAAATATCTCATGGATTTCAACATGATTTTCATGTTTAGTCGCTTAGCCAATTACAAACCGTTTATTGAGGTTTCTAGAATGAATCTCAGCAAAGATACGCTTATATCCCTTGATATTTTGCAGGATTCATCAACTGGAAAATCCAAAGGATCTTTATATGATTTGTTAAACCATACAAGGACTTATATGGGAGCAAGATTACTTAAAGAGTGGATTATGCAACCATTGGTCAATAGGGATCAAATTCACGAAAGATTGCAGTCCATTGAAGATATTCAAGAATCAAAAAATATTATGCTTGTGGAAAAATTAAGTAAACTATTAACTGGATTACCTGATTTAAGTTGTATGATAAGTAAGATAAACTATGGAACAATTGGTAGAAAAGATTTCTATTTGTTTCTCAAAACTTTGATGAATATTGTTCAAGATATTCAGTTAGTTAAAAATGAATATTTGGGAATCACTCATATTCTGAATCATAGTGTAAAATCACCACTTTTTTCTGGAATAATTGAGTCAGCCATCAGGTATGCACAGCAGATCAGCACGGTTGAAGAAAAATATTATAATTTTATCAATGTTCAAATTGCTTTAGATCCAAGAAAACTTAATGAGAACTCACATTTATATTTTAAATCAAGTTACCCTGATTATAAATTGATATTAACACATTGTAATAAGATTGAAGATATCAAGCATGAGCTTGACAATGTTCTTCAAACATACAAAAGTCTTTTGAATAAGCCTTTGCTAAAATTTACAAAAATAGGCTCTGAAGAATTTTTAATTGAAATATTGAAGAGCAACCTTAATAAAATTCCAAATAATTTCATAAAATTCAGTGAAACAAAGCATGTAATAAGATTCAGAACTCCGCAGATTTTAAAACTCCTCACTGAGTTGAAAGAGGAAAAATCACATTTGAAAGTCATTTCTAATAGTTGTTTCAAAAAATTCATCGATAAATTTATTTCGGAATTCAATATTGAAATATCAGGTTTAATATCTCAATTATCTCAATTAGACTGTTTGTTTTCAATTACGGCAGCTCTGTTAAATTATGCAAAGCCAAAGTTTGTTGATTCACAAGTTTTAAGTATTCATGAGGCAAGGCATCCAATGGTTGAGGCTAAATTAGCAAATTCATCATTCATTGCAAACAATATTGATCTTTCTCAGGATAGAACATCCACTTTAATTTTAACAGGAGCAAATATGGGCGGCAAATCCACATATGTGAGATCTATTGCGCTCATCGTGATAATGGCTCAGATTGGATGCTACGTTCCTGCCAGCAATGCAGTCTTAGGTGTCTTTGATTCTGTTTTTACTAGAATGGGGTTCAACGATGATTTGATTCGAGGCAAATCAACTTTCATGGTAGAGATGGAACAGTGCTTGCAAATATTGAAATGCTCAACTTCCAGATCATTAGTGATCCTTGATGAATTGGGACGAGGGACCTCGACAACCGATGGAATAGCTATTGCTTACTCTGTATTACGATATTTGCTAGATTTTAATGGCAAAAATAATCCATTAATTTTATTTATTACACATTTTATAGAATTATGTTCTTTGGAGGATGAATACCCAAGCAAAGTTAAAAATGTTCATATGGCGTACGAAGAAATCAGAAATCATGATAAGGATAGTATTGGCGATATTGTGTTTCTTTTCAAGTTAGTTGATGGTTTCTCTGAGAACTCGTTTGGATTGAATACTGCAAAAGTCTGTTTGTTAGATAAATCGATCATTGATTCGGCATTGACTATATCGAAGACACAGAAGGCTAGCATGCAAGACCGCAAATCAAAACTAAATTTATATGTAATACTTGAATTTGTGAAGAAATTGGCCCTTCCAGAAAACCCCACGCCTGAAACAATCACTGAGTTCAAACAGAGGATCTTAGAATTGGAATAGACTAAATATCTTAGTGGTGTTATGACACTCGGGTAGAAGTTTCAGATATCCAGATCGAAAAAAAAAGTAGTGGAGAAATGTATATATAGTATATGTAGACTCAGACAATCAAAAGCATTAAAATAGATAAACGAAATTTTATGCGTACGATGTGTTATGTTATTGGTTAAAGGCAATTATTATACCAAGTGAGGAGGGAGCAAAAAGTTTGGAATGGAGCTTTTAATGTAAAATATATGACCACATTCGCCGCAGTGCATTTCCCCTTCCAAAATTTGAGTTTCTATTAAAAGAGCATGCAAGTCTTTCAATAATTGTTCATGTTCAGGATCTTGTGGATCGTTTACTTCTGGTTTCACTGAGGGCAAAGAAGTATTTCCTAAGTCGCCAGCGACCTTTATGACGGCATCCCATTGTAATTTATTCAACATGTTGGCTATAAATACAGGGTTAAACTCGAGTTCTTCTTTTCCGAGTTCGCAGTTCTTGTATATTAATGGAAATGCCTTCTGCGATCTATCGCATGCGCCAATGGGACATTTGACAAAATTTGTGGTGAGAAATTTCATTTTTATGTATATGCTATGTTTTTCTAGCTATGGGAATTACGAAACCTGGGGTTCTTCTGCTAGTTTTTGATTATATCGCTGCAAAATAGAATTCTTCTGGCAAAGACTCAAACTAAATTAGATTTTCTATTAGCTGAATCAAACAAAGGTTCTCAGTCGAAATGTGTTTTTTTGGAAAGCTGGCGTGTTACTTTATTCTATCGAGGAAAATGATAAAATGACGTTCAAATTCTACTTTCTCAGAAGAACAATATGAGCAGATGGAACCTTGAAATCGAGCTCTAATGATACATAAATGAACAATAATAAAAATAAAAATTAAAAATTTGCTCAGGAGCATCGCGATTCTTTCAAGATGAAATATACCATACGGCATTATGGAGAAGATTAAGACAAAGTAGATGCCCCAAAGAAAAATAAAAGCCGTCACGGCACAACGGTTTCTATCAGCTTCATATACATGCCCAGGTTTTGGTTATGATGCCCTGTTTCTATTTGACAGTAAAAGCAACTGACCTAAATCCGAAGAAGAGAAGATAATTTGCAGGATCTATCGACACCCTCAAAGAATTAGGAAGTAATTAACTCAACGGTATTATCAAAGTTAGCAATTGATGGTTGTCTAACGTTCTTATTACTTGGATTCGGGTTAATGAAATTTTTATTACTGGTTATTCCATTTCGTGAAAATATGAATTTTTCTAATTTTTTTAAAACTCTGACTGGATTTATTCTCTTTTTTTTATCTCTGGCTTTTCTTTAATTTGCTTTGAAGTTATGCATTTTTGTGACTTTGATCACTTATTCGAACAATCTGCCTGTATATCTGTAACTGTATTTCATTAGAATAATTTAAGCCGGTTAGGAACAACATTTTGATTTTGACTTTGACACTGGAGTAGCGTCCTGCCAAATAAATCAGAAAAAATATCAAAAAGAAGAAAACCGATTATGTGCCCGTGGGTTTTTTATGCACTTCGAAAGACCGATGAGTCGTCGTCTAACATTTGTTTACCTTTTTACCTAATCGGGATGCACGCGAATGTTTGTACATGTTAACGGCTAACATTTTGATAATCATAAAACTATGAAAGCTTTCAAAAAAATGCACACTAATGAATAGATTTAGTATTATAATAAATATGTGAATGTTCCCTGACAGTTGTTTATCATTTTAAAAAAGTGCTTTTTAATCTCAAAACTCCGCAAACGCATTGAACAACATCAGTATTTCAGAACAATAAGTTGTGTCGACTTCGGCCAACCAAATTTCCAACTGTATTTCAGAGAACACAAAGATTAACCTCAATAGATAAGATACAAAGGACCATAATGCAATCTGCTACCTTCAGGCTACTGAAATCGTTTTACCAGGGCAAAACACCCCTTTTAACAGATTTTTCGACTCCAGTCTTAGTTGCAAACGGTGATGATGACATGGCATATGAAACCAATCCTTTGAAACGTGCTCTGGCAATAGGAGCCAGCAAATTATCGTTTGCAGACCCAAGTTTTCCAATTGATGAACAAACCCCGCAACCCTCTCCTTCAAAACTGTCCTTCTTTGGCAGCGACGCGACTACTTGCCAGAACTCAGATTCTGAAGATTTCATGAGCACAGGAGAAGAAATAGACGCAGTTTCGCCGCTAAATGATACTACAAAGATGATTTATCAAAGACACAGAAGAAACCAATCATCTTTAAGTTTAGTGGAATCATACTCTGATGTGTTTGATTACCAGCTTTCCGGGCCGAACCATAACTTGGCACAATCCACCTCAACTACGTTGAGTCAGACAGTCTCATACCATGTAAAAATGGTGGTTGTCGGTGATGGTGGATGCGGTAAAACTTGTTTATTGGTATCGTACTCACAAGGTATTTTCCCTACAGAATACGTTCCTACTGTGTTTGAAAACTACGTGGCGCAAGTGCAAACTCCAAATGAAGAAGTAGTTGAGTTAGCTCTTTGGGATACAGCTGGACAAGAGGAGTACGATCGTTTGAGACCATTATCGTATCCAGAATCAGATATTTTTTTGATTTGTTATGCCATGGACAACATAGATTCCTTGATCAACGTGGAAAAAACTTGGTACCCAGAAGTGCAACACTTCTGTCCTGGAATTCCAATTATCTTGGTCGGAACAAAATTGGATCTTTATAACGTGAACTTAGAAAACAGAATTGACAGAAAATACGCCAGAAAGGTAGCAAAGAAGATCGGGGCAATTGCGCATGTTGAATGTTCATCGAGAACTATGTTCAACGTCAAAACTGTTTTCAACCTTGCACTTGATAAAACCTTGAAGGGAATGTCCAAGAGAAACAAGAGGCTCACAAATAAGATTCCAAAGCCAAAGTCTCCAATCAAGAGATCGCCTCCAACCTTCGAATACGGCCAAGAAGTATATTTTGTGAACCCCAAAAAAGAGCAAATTGTTCTGAGAAACGGAAAGCCAAAAAAACATAAATGCGTTATCCTATGATTTCACTTCTGAGTTCAATCTTTGCTTAACGTAGCTACTTCATCTAATTATTTCCTTCTTTTTCTACGCTTTTCACGAGCTCCTTGCTTGTTACTTGTTCATGTTACTTTTGCTTTTTTATTTTGATTAATTTTTTACTCTTTTTAACTTCTGTCGTACCGTTCTTTTTGATTTCTATGTGTCTTCTTTGTCTTTGTGGCTTGTTTTTAGTTGACTATTTAGTTTTTATTACAATATAATATTCTACTTTAATGGACTGTAGGAGTATATATGTATTCTAAACATCGAAAAGCGGCTGGTTGTGTATATTGCACAGGGATCCGTGCATGTGTCTTTCTGGTAGGCTCATGTGTTAGTGTTGCTGGCTGATGGGAGCAGTCTAGTTGTTCCATGTGGCTGCCTAATTCGCTCATGTGGCTATCTGCGAGGTTCATGTGACACTTCAGTCAAGCCTGGGCGTTAGGCTAACTACTGGCTGTCTGTCTTGTTGGCCGAGTGGCTGATGGTTCCTGCTGCAAACTGAAAAGTCTGCTAGCAGCAAGAAAAAAGACAACAAAACGCGGTTCCCGGGAGGTAGTTGGCAAGTAGAGAAATTCCCGCTGGTCGACGACCCGCCATCCTTCGCCAACCGAAAAGGCGACTTTGAGAGACGCTGGCCGATAAAAAATTGATGGGCGTACCAGCTATATTTCTTCGTGAGGAACAGAGGAAAGCGGGCTAATCAATCTCCTGTTTGCTTCTTGGACGCCGCTGCTGAAGAAAACGCAACCCAGTCCTGGGCTCCTTGCTTGCTTTCCTGGTTGCTTGCTCTTTCGTTTGTTTGGGGTGCCTACTGCAGTAGAGTTAGTAAATCTTTCCTTGTAGAAACACCGCCCCCGCTCCAATTTTACTCTTGTACCGCGGAAAACCAGGCATTGTTCACCCAAAATCATGTTTGAAATTGCGCAGTCACCTGCACCCGCATGCAATCGCACTCCCTTAGGTACAAATCTAACCTGGAAATGCCGATACTGCCTGGAAATGCAGTCCAACTTGCACTCATTTGGGCTTTTGCAGGGTGGACCATCGGCTGCCTGGTTGGGTGACCAGGCCCTGCTGCGTGCAAGAAAATGAAAAAGAAATAAATACAATTAAGGACTGACGCCCTATTGAAAACAGAAGATGATACAATAATGATAGAACTAACTTTATTTTTTTTTCCTGAACGAAAACACACAAAAAAAAAAATCCAGGCAGCATAAAAGCAAAGCAAATTCTCCCCCTGCGGCCATACTTTTCCCCCCGAAGTAGAAAATTTTCCCACTAAATTTTGCTGTTATTTTCCAAAAATTTGGACAAAAAACCTTTATTTTCCTCCAAACCCTCCCCAGAACCAATCACTTCCATATCTTCCTACCCTTTTTCACTAAGCACCAAACCGCCCACTATGTCCGCCGAACTTAAAGCCTACAAAGACACCGTAAGTAATTAGCTAACGCAAATTCGCTGTATTATAACAGGAACAAGCAGTTTTTTATTTTTTGATTATGATGACTTTGATTTTTTGAATTATTGTTACATTGCAACATTTTCCTCAAATGAAGCATTTGTGAGCACAAACGAAGTTTAACCCAGACGAAGAATGCATTGCCTCCAACATAATCTATTTCCAGCGAGCATTAAGTCAATGTCAACCAGCTTAGTCCTGTGTATTTGGCTGGATTAATTCTGTGTATTTGGCTGGATTTCTCCAAATATTGCAAGTCAACTCCCCTGATTTTCATTGCCATGGGCGCGAACAAGCTCACGCCTAGGCTTCAGGAAAGTGCTATGCTAGCCATTTGACGCGTCTTGGGTTTGTTTATTTGTTTGTGTTTACTTTTTTTTTTTTTTTTTTTTCTTTGCAACCATGTATATTTTACTAATGCCTTATTGTTTAGCTTGTGTCCTCCTTATTCGAACTTTCTAAGGCCGCCAATGATGCCGCAACCGCAACTATCAACTTCTACAACAAAGCCAAGGAAGAGGGTGGTAGCGATTTCGAGTTTCCAATAGAATTAGCATCTGCCTTGCAAACTATCTCAGCCTTTGCAACCGTGCCAGAAGTTCCAAAGGTGATCGAAGATCCTGTAGAGCCTGCTCCAAAAAAGAGAAAAGTCTTAATTGATCCTCATGCTCCAAAAAAGCCTTTGACCTTGTTCTTTTCATTCAGTTCCTATGCCCGTTCTTACATCAAAAACAAGCGTGAAGAATTGGGATTGGAACCTTTGCAAAATCAAGCAATGTCTAAGGAAATATCTGAAAAATGGAACAATTTGCCAGAATCAGAAAAAGCCAAATGGAAAAAAGCTTACGAGCAGGAGATGTTGATTTACCAAGAAGAAAAGAACAGATACACATCTGCTAAGAGAGATGACCCACAGGTAGATTTCTCAGATATGACTCACGACTACATCGTTAAGTCTAAAATCGATCCTTACTTACCAGAAGAAGCTTACGAAAGAGAAAAGAAAAAGGCTGAAAAAAAGCTCAAGAAGAAGTCTAAGAAGGATTCTTTTTCTCAAAACGAATAGGTCTGCAAGACAAATAATAATTCATACATCGCTACTTATTTTCGGTTTAATCTTTATTCATGCTTATTGAGTTTTTATTTTTATTTTTAATCCTTTTTTTTATATAAAATGTATATCACCCTATTTAGTAAGTTTAGAAAAATATTTATAGAACGTAGACTGGTAATTTCTTTTAAACAACTTAGAAGGAAACGGAATGAGATAGTTAACTGTTTCTGCTACAATTGGCTTAGTTATCACCCGTATCTAAATTAATTAGAGATGTATGAAAGAAACATCATCTTGATTATTTACCTTATGGTCAACTCTTACAAATGAATTGATAACTATAATATATGATTTTGTCTATTGAGAACGAAAGTAAAATGCTAATAATATGAATGAGTAAGTAATTTTTAATTCTAAAACCGTGCGCCAATAATATGAGCAATATTAATAAACTTGCCTAGTTCTTTTTAGTGAGCTTGGCTCTAACACCCTTAGTTTGAGTATAATTGTCCAATGCCTCAGCACTCATCTCGCTACCCATACCAGACATACCAAAACCTCCAAATGGAACATTTTGGTGGAAGTCATTGTATGTGTTAATCCAGATAATACCGGATTCAATTCTATTAGCAACATCCATAGCTTTGTTAATATCAGTGGTGTGAATACCACCGGCTAAACCATAAATACTGTTGTTAGCTAATTCGACAGCTTCATCGACAGTCGAAAATTTTGAAACAGTTACTATAGGACCAAAAATTTCATCCTTAACGATAGTCATATCCTCAGTAACATCTGCAAAGATAGTTGGCTTAATGAAATAACCCTTGTCTCCAACTCTTTCACCGCCAGCAACTAAAGTGGCTCCTTCTTCCTTACCAATTCTGATGTAATCCAAAATCTTTTCTAATTGCATTTCCGAAGTTTGGGCACCTTGGAAGGTGTCTTCGTCAAAAGGATTTCCTACCTTGATTGCTTCAGCAGCTTCTTTAAACTTTGCCAAAACAGTGTCATAAATACCTTCTTGGATGTAGATTCTAGAACCTGCACAGCAAACTTCACCACTATTGTAAAAGATACCATTTACTAAGTTTTGAACAGTATCTTCAACATCACAATCATCAAAAACAATATTTGGAGATTTTCCGCCTAATTCTAAAGTGACTTTCTTCAAGTTGGATTCAGCTGCGCTCTTCATAATAATCTTACCTGTGGCGGTAGAACCAGTAAATGCAATCTTTTTAATCTTTGGATGGGAAGTAATTTTAGCACCAACAATCTTACCAAAACCAGGAACAATGTTTACAACACCTGCTGGAATACCGGCCTCCTTAACTAATTGACAAGCGTATAAAGCGGATAAAGGAGTTGCTTCAGCAGGCTTCAAAACAACGGTGTTACCAGTGGCCAAAGCTGGACCAATTTTCCAAGACCACATTAACAATGGGAAATTCCATGGAATAATTTGACCACAAACTCCGATGGGCTCTCTCTTAGAATAAGAGAAATGAGAAGAACCGGTGTCGATAACTCTACCATAAACTTTATCAGCCCAACCAGCACAATGTCTAATATACTTAGAAACAAGGGCAACATCTCCTCTAGAGTTTCTCATTGACTTACCATTGTCTAACGATTCAATGCTTGCCAAAACTTCAGAGTGCTCCTCAATCAAATCAGCCAACTTGTTGAGGCACTTGCTTCTTTCAATTGGATCGACAGTTTTCCATTCAGAGTGAAAGGCTTTGTAAGCAGCATCCACAGCAGCATCCACATCTTCTTCTCTGGCTTCATAAACATCAGTGATTTCTTCTTCGGTACTTGGATTCATCACAGTGAAGATCTTACCTTGCTTAGAGTGCACAAACTCGTTGTTAATAAACAAACCAGTTGGCTGTTCGTAGCTAATGCCGTTAGGCAAGGTAATTGGAACACTCAATGGCAATTGATGGGTAGACAACAATCTAATATATTGAGTGTTTCTCAAAATCTTGGTACTAAGGGTTCTTTTAACAGTAGTGGTAAACATTTTAACAAATTTAATAATTTTAGCAAAATAAAGAAGGTTATGTAAAAACTAATAAGTTTCTTTGTTTGTCTCTTTGTTGTTTATTGTGTAATTTAGAAAATCATATAGTTCCTCAATATTTACAAAGATTCTGTATGCAAAAAAAGAAGATATGAGGGACTTTAAATAATGAAAAAAAGCATCAAAAGAATTGAAGTAATTTCTAAAGTAGGTTGTTTTTTGATCACTATTTTAGAATTTTTCCTATTTTTTTTTTTCTTTACTTTATACATGTTGAGAACTTGCATGCATGAAATATGTATTCTTTACTTAAAGTGGGGCATCTTTTTTACCTAACCGTTGCGAGCGGAGCATCTAATATACACTATTAACTGGAACTATGATGTAAGGTGTTTCTTTTTTCTTGATTATTTGTTGTAATATATTTTATGCATCAGAAATTTATTATTATTCTTATACTCACTGATTTTCTGTAATGCTTCGGATTAATAATACACGGCTGGATTTATTGATGAGTTTATGATAAATAGGTCAAATAATTTAAAAGAATAGAGTAAAGAACAAACTCTATAATATGTTAGCAAATACTTTGGACAAAGGATTAATAATAAGAAAATATCCAACAGAATTATTAAGAATAGTTATTAATAATAGCATGAAAGTGTTCAAGAATCAATAGGAATTCTGTAGTTTCAAATGATGAGGGTAAAAAGTTACCCCTCTTCTTCATATAGAGAGGAGGTGCATCAAATATTCACATGCAGGTGGTCAATTTTATTTTTTTTTTTTGAAATTTTGGCCGACTGAATGGGTGCCTGCTACTGAAGAAAACTAATATCAATTAGATTGTGTTGATACTGTTAGGTAGCAGCTACATTTTAGTTCAGATTAAGCAATATGGTTTTTTAATAATTTATATCTCCGAAGTTCGGAATCAATGTGAGTATACACCAACGGTTTTCTGTAATATGATTGGATGCTTTACAATAATTAACATTCTCCATGCTAAATAAAAGGTACTGTTTTTGTGAAACACAAAAAAACAAAGCATCTCGATTTTATTTTATAAAAAGCTAATATAACTTCCCGATATCAAAATGCACAATAAATTAAAAAAATAGTGTTTGCACATTTGACGGATGACTAGTGGCTAAGAGAATTATATCAGCACGGCGAATAAACCCACACTTGGCCGAGAGTTAGGATATACCAGATGACACCGCATCTGTTATTTAAGATACAAGATTATAAATACCGCTGCATTTAAAAATATTTATGAATATAAAAATACTAATCATTACATTCAAATGAATTGTAATGCTTTTTCAAGACAAAAAAGCAGTCAATTGAGAAAATAATCTGGCATTCAAAGCAGGGTGCCAGTAGTAACTATAGCAGTAACAAACCAAAATAAGAAGCGGGGTATGTTTTTCACTTAAAACTTTTGAACGATCGTTCGTGCGTTTGTTTAATCTCTTTTTTTCTTTTTTTTTTTTTATAATATATAATATATATCAATATGTGTAAATATATTTTTTTTTCTCCTGCATTCTAATTTTATTCCTTGATTTCTGATTGTGTGTCAGGGTTGGTATTGGAATGGCTGACAGCTGTCAAATAAAACGTTTTATCTTATTTGACTACTGTTATCTCTTGAGATACAGAGTAAAGGTAAAGCAAAACAAGTAATATTTTGGTGTTTTAGAATCTGAAAGTTTCTAAAATAAGACTTAGTTCCTATATGGCATTCGGATTACTAAAAAAATATCTAAATTTTACACTAATATGTATGTGTCTGTTGATGGCACATTCTGAATTAATATTTTTTGATTATACATTGATCTTAATTTTTATTTGCGCTATCTTTTCTCAATGACAATATTTGAACACTACGCTTCTCAACCAGCTGAGCCCTTTCCTTCATTAGTCGAAGCGAAAAAACTGCAACCATTATTTACTCATCAAGACATTATTGTAGAATTTTTAACTTCAGACATACTTGGTTTGTTATATTTCTGCCTGTTGTTTTTTATCTAATTTTATTCTTCTAATAATGCTTTAAACATGCTTGAAAAGAGACTCAATTATTTAATAATTAGGGTTTATCCAAATTTTACTAATCAGAAAATGTCCATCTTCATATTATTTTTTAGTTTGATTTGTTGGGCCTAGAAGAATTCAGAAAATAAGTCTTAAATGATAAACTAGTTCAGTATGAATTATAGTGTGTCGAAAAAGCTCAAATGTTATATGTAAGACTTTAGCTTTCCAGTAAATGGATTCTATGTTCAGCTGGTAAAAACATTGATGTTTTGTCACAAGCTTTGCCATGCCTACTGTGCGTTGGTAAGGGACAATATGAAAAATATTGATTCAACACTGAGTTGTACTCATGAGTAAGTCAAAAAAAAGCACTCGGTTTCCTAATCGACATAAGATTTCCTGCAATATTATAGAAGTAAATAATCGAATTTCCAAACCCCAGGCAATTCTATAAGGAAAAAATGATAAAATATTCTTTTTTGTATATTGAAAACAATTCACTTTCTGTCTTTTTAGTTGTCAATCAAAATTGTCAAAAAGTATATTTAGAAAGGCATCGAATTAGGTAAAACAAATTTTAAAACATAAGTATATATATAAATGGAAAGAGCTTGTTTTAAGAACACTATTTGTTGTTGACGTTTTCTTTTTATTTACAAAAAACAAAATATAGTCAAAAAAATAAAATATAGTTCTTTAATATTGACTTCAAATACATAAAATATTAAGCCAGCAAAAATATTCTTTGAAATGAAATTTTTAGTTCTACTACTTTTTCAATTTTTATTTGCATATTCATCGGAAGTTCATGAAAATGATAATCCAACGAAAATTGTTGTATATTGGGGACAGGATATGATTTCAAATGAAAAAAAAAATCGGGAAGAACTCACTCTTCTTACGCTTTGTGAATCAGAGCCCGTGGATATTGTTATAATCACGTTTCTTAATGATTTTAATCAGCTCACTCAAGTAACAACCGCGAATGTGCTAAATAATCCATTCCAAATTTTTGACTTCGAACAACTGGATAATCAAAAAGAGAATATAGTTGAATCAATTAAAAAGTGTCAAAATGATCATAATGTTGAGGTTTTTGTCAGTCTTGGTGGTGCTGATGGAAATTATGGGTTTAATAGCTCTGAAGAAGCAAGAATTGCTGGTAGTCGCTTTTCTCAAATATTTAACAACCAAGAAATTAGGATCAATGGGTTGGATTTAGATATTGAGAAAATGGATAGGTCAGGTAATCTATACTTCACTGATTTTGTGAATACCGTAAGAGAATCCTTTGATGCAAATATAACCGATGGAAAATTGTTGGTTAGTGGTGCACCTGAATGCTTATTGCCTAGTGAATATATGGATAAAATGCTAAAAGAGGTCGCGTTTGATTATCTATTTATCCAATTTTACAACAATGAGTGCAATGCGAACAATAAAAAACAATTTAATTGGAATGAATGGGAAACTGCATTGAATGAAACGTATTCGATTAACAACGAAACTCTTATGTTTTTAGGATTACCCGGAAGCCATTCAGCTGCAGATAACGGATATATAGGTGATTGGAAACAATTGAATCAGGTAATTGTTGATTTAAAAGCTCAAAATCACAGTAGATTTGGAGGTATCTCTATATGGGAGGCGTCCTTGTCGGTAAACAACTATGTAAAAAATGGAAAAGGTCAAAAAATTAACTACTTGGGCTTTGTCAATGATGTACTTAGTAACGGAACCACTAATGGAACCACCAATGGAACCACTAACGGTGGTATTAAAGAAAAAACAGAACTAAAAATGTTGCTCTATGGTTGGTTCTTCTTTGCCGGGGTAATTTTAACGTGCTAAGAAAATATGGCAAGGAAAGCATAAATATTACGGCAAAACAAATAGTCGCAGGAAAGCAAAATACGAAAGTAAAAGTTATTTAATGTATACTTATTTTATGTGCTGTATAGTTAACACGGTTTACATCAAAGTTATATATATGTAAATGAATGACAAAAAAAATCGCTTATATGATCGATCCTTAGACAAAAGTTTAATACAATTATATTTTTAATTATAAATACAATTATAAAACATTGGTAAAGACAATTTTAAAAATAGTTGTAAATAAAATTATAAATACAATTGTAAATAAAAGTTCAAATATTGCGCATCGAGGGTTTAGAAATGTATTATTCTAATGTTCACTGTTTTTAGAATGGCATATGCGAGCAGTACAGCCACATGCACATCTTCAGAACCCAGAAACGCGGATACAAAAACAAAAGGAAAACCTAGACATGGGTTATCCAAATATAAAACACACAAAAACATTGCGACACCAAAAAAGTATAACACTTCAATGTCTTAACACAATATCATTACAACATTTTCAAACAAAAAACTATAAACTCTTACATGAAACATTATAACCATAAAGCTTTAGAACATAAAACATTATAACATTAAAGCGTTAGAACATAAAGCATTATAACATTAAAGCGTTAGAACATAAAGCATTATAACATTAAAGCATTAAACAAAAAAAATGAAAGAATTAGCTTTATGAAAACATTACACCGCGAAAACAAAAAACTCTGCAAACAATACAACGTCTAGCATCTCTACCACTGGATACATATATTTTGTAATGAGATTGTAGATCACATGATGCTGATGTTCTCTATTGCTTGTTTTCGAAAAAAATGTGGTTTGATGTTCCAACAGAAGAATATGATTTTTCCTCTTGTGCTATAAGCCAGCTAAGCTGGTGAAGATGACAATTGGGGGGAAGGAGTGGAGAAAATCAGAACCAAACTTGCTCTGAAAGTGTTAGAGGAACTACGCGAGGAAATACTTGGATGAGTACGCTCATGGGCTGCAGCTAACGATTACGAATTTTTATTCTCTTGACTCATCATTGGCAGATTAAATCACCACGGGGCTACAAACCGCAAATAATTTGGCTTAATGCCATCATGTATTCAAGCAACCGGTTTGTTCTCTCTGTATGTTCCATGGTTGGCTACACATGTGGTGTTGAATAAGCAAGTTATCCACATGTTTTTCCTTACCTAAAAATATACCTCACAGTTTCTTTTTTCCTTTATATATGGCTCTGTGAAACAAGATGAA
The DNA here is from genome assembly GCA_031125705.1 of Saccharomycopsis babjevae. Classification (NCBI taxonomy): domain Eukaryota; kingdom Fungi; phylum Ascomycota; class Saccharomycetes; order Ascoideales; family Saccharomycopsidaceae; genus Saccharomycopsis; species Saccharomycopsis babjevae. The sequence continues at coordinate 370,491 of JASTVB010000003.1, read as the reverse complement.
AGCCAAGCGGTTTGCGTGTAGATAATACTTTGAGATTACAATAGCTTTTCAAAATAAAATTTTTTCTTTGTTTTAGTATGATCTCGGACTTTGTGTTGTGTATAATTTTCCCTATAAGTATTTCTTTCTATGTACTTCGTGGGCTCGTTCTTTGTTAGATTTTTTGTATAGATTGTTTTGTTCCTTCCTTGATGGATCAGCTAACAAACATTTAAATTTAACTGTTGGATGTCGTAGAAACTGCGTGCATTTAGTGAGTTAAAACGATTATATCATATCATCGCTCTCAAAAATCATCTGTTGTACTGCAATTTAGTATTGTTTTTCTGTGTTTTCTCCTATCTAAATATTTAATTTACAATATCAAATGCAAAAAAGCAAAAAAATTTTCAGGTACATTACATAAATGAGATTATATAAAAAAAATTTGTTTAATGGCGCTACAAAAAAAAAATTTTTTTTGTCTACCACTGCTTTAGTATGTTTCTCTTCAACTGTATGGCCGTTTTGGAAAGAATATTTTTTTTTTGGTTTACTGTGAGCATTATTTTTTTTTTTTTTTTTTACTATGATAGAGTTTTTTTTTAAGCTTTTGAAATAATAATGTTGATTTTGTAATAGTGCTATTAGTATTATGTTTCATCAGCGCAGTGCTATTAGTATAATTTTATTATGGTGCGTTATTATCCAAATTTAATAATTAAATTTTTGATAGTATTTTGCATTTTTCTTGAATTTTTTTTGTTAGTGTTTTTTTTATTAACAGTATATTATTTTTTTTTGTAGTTTTTTTTTATTATTTATTAGTGGTTTATTGTTTTCCCTAGTAGTGGTTTATTTATCTATTGGCAGATTTTATGCATTATTTACATTTTTGTTGTTTATAAAAAAAAAAGAAAAAAAATAAGGCACTTAACATTCATTCATCTAACATAATTTGTGAGTCCTAATTCCCCAACTAACAGAATTTCCTATTTATTTTTTTTCTATAAAATATTTACTCTTTCCCAGAACAATTTGTGAATTCTTTGATTTCGATTTAAATTTCTTTCCAGGATATAATTCTTTTTTTTCTGTCATACTTATTATTTCTTACTGTTTTGTCTCTTCTGCTCTCCCGATCTTCCTTCTGCTTTTGTTTCATCCAGTAATTAATTTATATTGTGGTTTCCATCTGAAGTATTTTATTTTGAAATAAATACTAATTGAATCCCTACCAATATAGCATGTCTATTTCATTTATCAACATATAACATTAAGTCCTTACTATAAGCTTGTTAGATTGAAGACGCTCTAACCAAGAAAGACAAAACTTTTTTTTGGTTGCCTCCATTTTTTTTTTCTGTCCCGCGTGAAAAAATCCCCCATCTGAACGGTCATATATAGCCTGTGCTATATTCTTCATTATCTCAGCATCATCTTCACCAAGTTTATCAATTCAGCATCATGGCTCTTTTTTCCAGATCGTCCAGTTCGTTCAAGTTTGCCAGATTTGACGAAAAGCGGGACTACATGCTTCGTTGCAACTCTAGAAAGTGTATAACCAGCAAAACTTCTGCTGCAAACCCAAATTCCGCTGCCTCCAGTGTTTCTAGTAGTTGCTATGCTTCCTCCAACGGTTGCCACCAGGTCACTTTTCAATTGCCTTCTAGAAACATATAGCAGGGCACTTGCCGTTAAAGACAAGTATCGCTTCACCTTCCAGAAATTGTATTATATCTTCATAACTAATGCCTTGCCACAGCATATTTTTATTCTGTCGAATCAAGCCAATCGTTTGTTAAACTTCACGACTAATTAATGACCTATTCTTTATATATTCATTCCTTTTCTTTCCGTTATATCTATATAACTGCTATGCAATATCTGTGGGTGATATTGCTATTGCTTGTTTGTACTATTATCATTTTTCTCCCCCCTGTTGTTTCCATATGTTTATTTAACAAAAATTGTCTTGTTATCTACTTGTATTGATTCCTACAGAGTCTTTTTTTGACACTGTTGATTCTTGCAATGACTCATCAGTCATGACTAAAGTATATGTTCTTGTATCATGGTGATTTGTCTCTTACGATTTACCTTGATGTTATTAGCACATATATCATTGTGATTTCAAGATAAATGCTCTGATTCTTAACAGTAAGCCATTATAAATCAGTCGATCTATGCTTGCTTACTGTTCAGACGCTTTAACTTTTTCTGTACAAATGCTTGCAAATTTTAGAAAATTTACAACTACAAGCCCAACACAGTAATATTTTTGGGAAGCGGCTATTCATCATGAACAATAACTACAAAATCTCATGATGTCAGAAAATTAATAAAATTGAACTACAGCCTTCTTGATATTATTCTAACGCCATCACCAACTCTGGATTCTCTATTCTAAACGCGGAAGTCACCCTATTAAACTTTAAAAATATGTATCTGGTAACTACAAGAAAACAAGGTCTGAAACATTTTTTTATTAAGATGTTTTGCCCCTTCGTTATTAATTTATTTAGAATCTGTCTATAAATCAAAAATAGCTATCCTTGGCATTTGCTCTTTAAAATAGACGTCAAAAAACGTTTTGCATGTACGCTTGTCATGTATGTGCAGTATTATGTCACTTGTATTAATAGATTTTATCTCTTGCATCGTACTCTGTTTTTTTTGACGGCGCTCAGAACCACAATGTCATATCATAATATTTGATAGCCATGGTGCATTGAATGTAATGCAAGTTCCCATCAAATAGATAAACGATCTTTCTGTAAATAACTAGTGGGCTCTATAATTTACATTCTTGAGTGTTCAATGTTTGGTTCTTCTTTTCTGATTTAAAAGTTTCTTCTCTGATTTAAAAGTGAAAGTAAAATTCATTTTTGATACAAGCACATGTAGAATGTAGATTTTCAAGAAATCAAGGGGAATAATTAGTTAAGAGTACAGTTTATAGTTCGCCTATTTATTTGCTATTAAGCATTAATAATTAAGTATCGCTGATTTAAGTATGTAATTATTCATATATTTAAAAAAATTAGAATAAGACACAAAAATTTCATATAATATTGAAATCAAAAAAATTAACAAAAATAATAATAGAATTCGAAAAAAGAATAATGCATACAATAATATATAAAATAATTAAATAATCCAAAACCAAACAAAGCATAAACAATATGAATATGAATATAATATACAGTCTATTATGTAATGACAAGTTATAATGAAAGTTGAATAAAATCATTCAAAGCTGGCTTGCTAACTGTGCCAGTTTTAATCGATCCTCTGCTTTTTACATGATTCTCCGTTCACTATATTTTGCATTTTAGCCTCTTCATCATCTCCCTCTTCTCCTTCTTCTTGCTCTTCTTCTAGTTCTGCAAATTTTTCATTACGATGACAAATTTGTATTGTCTTCTCATGAAATGTTTGAGATTGTTTATCGGCAATCTCATTTCCGTTGATCACCTTAGCACCACGCGGAAAACAGCCTGAAGGGCCTCCATTTATGTTACTCGAGCGTCTGTTATGCTCCATCGATAGCAAAGGCTTGCTAGGGCGAAATTTGTGCGACGTTGGTAAATTCATCTTGAACTCGTATTTACCCTTTCTCGCCATATTATAATCCATTAACTCATCATCATCCTGTTCATCCTCTTCCTTTACTCCTTCTGAACGCTCCTCAATAGTGAGCTCTCTGTCTTTTTTATGTAAATTTGTATCTTCATTTCCCGTAGTTTTGTTATTGCTGTTGTTAGGCTTAGACTTATTGCTGAAAAGGAGCCCATCATTGATATTCTCACCACCTAAAAGCTCTGCTTTTCTTGTCAAACACCAATTTTCAATGTCAAATACATCGTACTCGTCTTCGGCATCACGGTCTTCAGAATTCCCCACTCTCTTTAAGCGGATCAAGTTGAGCAAATCATCAAGACAATCAAGGTATCCTTCGTGCCTCAATAATGAATTTTTGGAATTTGATAATCTATACAAAGATGCAACCGAATTGGCTGCGTTTTTAAACTCATTAGCTAACCTTGATTCTAGTTCTTGCAATTCTTTTTTTGTTACTGGAGTAGACGGCGGCAAATTCGTAGATAAATTTGATAAATCCATATTTTTATTTTCCATCCTGCAACAAATTTTTACTTATTCTATCTAAGGAAAGAAATCTTGTAAGTTTGATTTGTTGTTAATAAAAATTAGCCGTTTATTTAAGTCAAAATCAATAAAAAATGTAACAGTGCTAAACAGTTGATCTTTGTCTTTTGACTCAATTGTTAGGTGAGAAGAGGTGTGCCTTTTTTTTCTCAGAGGAAACTGAACTGGTGCTACAAGCATCAAATAAAAAAAAAAAACTCTTATGTGAGAAGGTATTATTCGAAGTTTGAGCACTCGATATTAGAGAAAAAAAAATTTTTTCAAGGACTCTTTTCTTTTAAGTGCATCCTAACATGTTTGAACCCAGAAATATATGTCAAACTTTACTACACTAAATGTTTAAGTTAGTGAATCGATATTTGAATAATGATGAAATTAATACTATATAAACGTGTAAAAAATATTTTGAATAATACTATAATCATGCCTATTAAGCAAAACGTAGAATGAATATTAAAGTGATCAATTGTTTGGGTCATAGAAAAAAGAAAAAACGCTTAGTTCACAACGAACTCAAAAATAAAATAAAAAAAGACTAAAAGTTATATCAACAGACAACCTTCACTGTTCCCTCAAAAGTACCATCTTTTTTGTCATTCTGTGCCCCTCTTTCAACAGAATCGATTTCTGGATCGTTAAACTGGGTTTCTTCCCTACGTCTTTGGATCATCTTGTTGTAAGAATTCGATTTCCAGGCAAATCTGACGTTCATGTATAATTCATCAATTTCTTCTAATTTCAAGTTCTTAGTCTCATAGACATAAGTAAACACGAATATAAACGCTGCCAAATTGCAACCACCCCAGATGAAATAAACTTTCGCTCCAAGATTAGCATTTCCTGGTCCTGAGTCTACCAAATATGGTGTACCATAGGCAATAGCAAAGTTTGATAGCCAGTTGGCACCAGTAGCAAGCGAAAAACTCTTGGCTCTAATCTTTAATGGAAAAATTTCACCACAAACAACCCAAACACCAGGGCCGAAAGATAGACCAAAAAATCCAATAAATATACAGATAAAAGCTATCATGACTTTATTTGTAGTATCATTATTATCTTGACTCGCAACTGCGGTGATAGAAATAATAAAATCTGCTATACACATACCTAATGCACCCACCAACAATATAGGTCTTCTTCCAAAAATTTCAACACCAATGGCACCTGGAATTGTCATAGCACAATTGATCACATTACAAATAATCGATATCACAAAAGAATTTTGGATTCCTGCGTTTTTGAAAAATGTTACCCCGTAGTAAAAAATGAAATTAATTCCAGTTAGCTGTTGAAATACTTGAATCGTAACACCTGTGAAGAGTCTTTTTAGCTGCTTACCATCAGTACTAAACACTGCACGCCATCCATCTCCTATGTTGTTGCCGTTTTCATGACTCAATTCAAACTCGTAGTCATAATTGGCTTTTATTTCATCATATTCTTCGATGACACTGGCATTATCAACAGGTAACATTCTCAACACAGACAATGACTTCAATGCACGTTCTCTCTCCAGTTTTGTTACATAAAATCTTGGTGTTTCAGGTAAAAAACAGAAACCAATTCCAAGAATTAATGCCCAAATGAACTGCACAGCGATTGGGATTCTATAACTGCCAGAGTCGTCTCTATTGTGAGTAGCATTTACAATAATGGTGGCCAAAACCAAACCAAATGCAAATGCAAATTGATACAAGGACACAATAAATCCTCTGATAGCTTTAGGAACAGTCTCAGATTGATATAACGGAATTACTGCAGCTATCACACCAATGCCGATGCCCGCAAAAAATCTGCCAGCCACAAACAAAGGGATAGCAGTTGCACAGGTCTGAAGAATGATTCCAAAGTTGAAGATAACAAGAGTGCCTAAAATTATCGTAAGTCTTCTTCCTAAGGTATCAGAAATTGGCGAAGTTATCACTGCACCTACAAAGGTACCGAGTGACAAAATGGAGACAATCAAAGCGTTTTCCGCGGAAGTAAAGGTGCCTAAATCACCAGTAGAGCTACTTATGTTTCTTGGAAACCTCTGGAGAACATAGTCCATAGCAAGAATACCCGAGATTGTTCCTGTATCATAGCCCATTAACATTCCTCCAAAGGCAGAGAAACAGCCGACAAAAACTGACATCAAAAGCGAGCCGCTACTGCTGCTCCTGGCAAAGGTTATGATGCTGGGCTTTGTTGGTTTGTCTGACATTGCTTGCACTTTTTTGTGATTTTTGTTTGAGCTCGGTATTTCAAACTAGCCGAGATGTCACACCAGATATTCTGTTGTAGGGTTAACTCCAATATATTTAGAAAAACCTGGAGAAGCCTATTATGTGTCAAAGATGAAGATGGGTAAATAATATATACAACTGAAGCTACTCCCAAATATAAGCAGAACTTTCTCGATATGAGCTTGATCGTATATGACTTCTAGCTGTGGGTATTCTAGTTTTGAATTGGTGCTATTTTCGTTGGATGTCTTTTTGATAACTTTGATCTGGTATTTTTTGAGATCAAGATAGACAGTATGTGCTGTATTGCGTCCTGGCTTCCTAATTATATAATATTAGTGAATATGTTGATACTTTTATTTCTAGTCCTCGGATAATTGCCAGTCATTAAACAAATGAGGGTCTCTAGAAGATTATATACTTACGAATTCGATGGTGGGTCTAGAGGCCTTTGAAAAAAATCTACGTATGTGTACCTCATTACCGTTAATTAAGGCTGCTGCTATAGTTTAAGTAAGGACCCCGAACTTAAGTGTGTAATAAAGTGTGTGTATATGTGAGTGTGTGTGTGTGTTAATGCAGCGAGGGTGATGCAAAAAAAGATATCCATTATTACTGAACTAGAAAGAAACGTCTTTATGAAAAAACACTGCCTAGCCCGGGAACCTGCCTAAACTTGGCAGCTTGTACGGGCTTTCATCACCAACCTTATTAGATTTTTTGCGCGTCCCCGGTAGACAGATCTGCTCCATACGCGCGTCAAGCCGTCAAGCCTAGACCCTTTATCATAACCAAGGTCGAAGGGCTGATTGGGTTAATTATCTCAACACAACCAGGAAAGGGAAATGAGAAACAACACAACTGAATATTCTGAATGTGTCTATCTCAAGAGCACAACACAGCTTTATCTTTCCACCTCCTGACGTAACTCTATTCACTTTCTCCGTTTTGAGTTGACATTTTCTTGTGAGGGAAATTCAGACTTTTTTTTAAAAAACTTTTTTTAAAAAATTAATCCTTAGTTTAAAACCGAGAAATCAAAAGCTTATAAGTATGCTTTTTAGGCAGTAAAATGGAATATAATATCGATATATAACAGTAAAACAACATAGTGATCAAAATAGACATCAATATTTGCTCACAATTTCCTGAAAGGATGGTGGTGCGAATGATATGTTACGATCAGAAATCTCTCAAAAATTAATTTCTCAAATATTATGATCAGTTTCAGCTCGTTCAGCAGCCAAAAGCAAGTCATAAGGCCTGGTATATACAGTGAATGAACTACATATGGTATTAGCTTGAGGACATATTGTATTAGTTTCAGACCCGTTGCTCTGTCTCTGCTGCTGGTCGCTGGCACCATTTTATTCACCATGTGTTGCAATATAGAATGGAAGGCTGCCACGAGAGATATCTGATGTTAGGATGTACTGCTTTTGGGTTTTCATTTTGTTTTCTTTTCTGCCAGCTTTTTTTTTCGGATCCGAACCTTAAGCTAACTGCATTCTGCCCCAAAATTAATGAAAGGTTTGTAGCCCCGCTACCATAGTTAACAGCCAATAAAATCTTTGGATTCTAGCAAGGTCTTTTTGTGCTCCCCCCACTCCCTATGTTCGCGCCACTCCGAAGAACTACTAGTAAGATCTGTTACAAAGTGACTATTCCGACTTTTCTATTAGGTAGCCTGTTTTTTTTTTTTTTTTTTTTTTGTCTTTTTTTTTATAGACATTCTTTCTTTTTTTTTTGTTGGCTATAAGCATTTCACTGATATATAACCAAAATCAAGCGTATCAGTGAACTACTTTCACTTCTTTTGCCTTCTATCGAACATCAAGTGTCGTTTAGCTCAATATCCATACACCAATTGAATATACACATACAATGCTTTTCAAGTCTGCTTCTCAAAGATTAGCTTCCGCTAACAACTACTCTAAAATTCTTGTTAGAAACATAACTACCAAGCAACACGACGTTGTTGTCATTGGTGGTGGTCCAGGTGGTTACGTTGCCGCCATCAAGGCTGCCCAACTTGGTTTAAACACAGCCTGTGTTGAAAAAAGAGGATCCCTTGGTGGTACCTGTCTTAATGTTGGTTGTATTCCATCCAAATCTCTTTTGAACAACTCCCAGTTGTACCATCAAATCAAGACTGACACCGCTAAGAGAGGTATTATCGTAAAGGATGTCGAGTTAGACGTTGCTGGTTTACAACAAGCCAAGGACACTTCCGTGAAACAGTTGACCGGTGGTATCGAAATGTTGTTCAAGAAGTACGGTGTTGTCTACTACAAGGGTAACGGTTCTTTTGTTGATGAACACAAGATCATGGTTGACCCAATTGAAAAGGGCGTTGAAGAATCCGTCTTGGAAGCCAAAAACATCATCGTTGCCACAGGTTCTGAAGTCACCCCATTCCCAGGTATTGAAATCGATGAAAAACGTATCGTCTCTTCCACCGGTATTTTATCCTTGAAGGAAATTCCAAAGAGACTTACCGTCATTGGTGGTGGTATTATCGGCTTAGAAATGGGTTCCGTTTACGCTAGATTAGGCTCAGATGTTACCGTTTTGGAATTCCAAAGCGGCATCGGTGGTGCCGGTATGGATGCCGAAGTCTCCAAGTCTATCCAAAAAATTCTTAAGAAACAAGGTTTCAACTTCAAGTTGGGTTCCAAGGTCCTCGGTGCCAAGTCCGAAGGTGACGCCGTTAAGGTTGAATTCGAAGATGTCAAGACTGGCTCCAAAGAAACTCTTGAAACTGATATTTTACTTGTGGCTGTTGGTAGAAGACCATATTTGGAAGGTCTTAACGCCGAAGCCATTGGCTTAGAAGTTGACCCAAAGAACCGTGTTGTCATCAACAGTAACTTTGAAACTAAATTCCCACATATTCAAGCCATTGGTGACGTCACCTTTGGTCCAATGCTTGCCCATAAGGCCGAAGAAGAAGGTGTCGCTGCTGTTGAATATATTAAGAATGGTTACGGCCATGTCAACTACAACGTCATCCCAGCTGTTATGTACACACATCCTGAAGTCGGTTGGGTTGGTAAGACTGAACAAGAATTAAAGGCTGAAGGTGTCAAATACAAGGTTGGTAAGTTCCCATTCATTGCCAACTCCAGAGCCAAGACCAACCAAGATACTGAAGGTTTCGTCAAGATCATTATTGACGCTGAAACTGAAAGAATGTTGGGTGCTCACATCATCGGTCCTAACGCTGGTGAAATGATTGCTGAAGCCGGTTTAGCTATTGAATATGGTGCAAGTGCTGAAGATGTCGCTAGAACTTGTCACGCTCACCCAACCTTATCCGAAGCCTTTAAGGAAGGTTGTATGGCTGCTTACGGTAAGCCAATTAACATGTAAGTTTACCAGCTGTCTTGAGTTTTCAAGCTGAAAATTGAGAAATGATAAATCAATTGTTAATATATGAAATGGTCTGCACGTACTTCAGAACTATCGTGTTTGTTAAATAAAATCATCTTGGAATATAACCATCAAAATACATAATTCAATAATAAATATTTTATAATTACAATTAAACCAATGGTTAAATCATTAGCATGATGCTGATGCTTTGTAAAATTTTCATTCTGTGCTTATCAAAGTGACATGTGCTTATCAAAGTGACAGGGGTGTAGATGCTTGAGAGATTTACAATACTTTCACAAAATCTGAGTATGCTCAAATAAATATACCGATGCATGCTTAATATATATTTACGCAATCTTATAAACAGGGTGAGAATGAAACAAATGAAGTATTCTCAATGATTTAACCACAATTAGTAACTTTTTCTTGCAATTTGCCGGCGTGGCGAAATCGGTATCGCTTCCGAGTCCGGGTAACACATTCATAGAGTGTATTTTTATTACTGGATTGCGATCTGCTCTTATCGGAGGATTGCGGGTTCGATTCCCGCCGTTGGCCAATTACACTGGTGTCTTCTGTTTTCAAAGGACATTTTTTTTGACATCAGAGTCAAGATAATGTATCAGTACTTTGCTATTCTTTTTGTAGTTTACGAAGTCTGAAGATCAGTTTTTATTTTTGCTAATCATAGTATTTGATGACATATTAGAAATCCGGACTATATACAAAATTTCTATTAGTAAGAATATGTTTGCTAAAACATAGAACGAGTAACAGTATAATTCAGCAATTTTTTGTTAATAAAGCCTTTTCAAGATAGTTGTATCTATTAACTCTTTTTGGGTCTGATCTCTTTAGTGCCACAATACTCAGGGACAAATCATCTTTGATATCTTGTCCCAATATGGTAGAAACTCCAAACTTATCAATTAATACGAGTTCTATGGAAGACTTAACCTTCAAACACCAATTATTATCTATACCATTGTTATCCTCTTTCTCAAGCATATTGAGCTCTTCTATGTCATCAATATTCTTCTGTAAAAGAGCTACCAAGTCATCTTTTGGAATATCCTTGATGAAAAAATCTGATGTGAAAAGCCAATTAATGTACAACCAAACAGCTTGATCTTCCGGATCAGTGTAAATTGCATTTTGAAAATATGCGAGTTCCTTATTCAAGAAGTGCAATTTTGACGAGAAAAGAATCTTGATCTCGCTATCAGTATCTTCAGTAAAAAGTTTTTCTTTTCCATTGAATATTTTTACTATCAAATTAGTACGATTGTGTAGTGCTGAGTAGTTTGAAAAGTTGTTGTTGATCATCTTGGAGGTATACTGAAACTCAGAGATCAGTAAGTCTGTGGCGCTTATTTTCTCAATCATACTGATTAAATATCTTCTGTATGCCCAGCCATGGAAATTTCTGGAATCAACAGTCAAGATTTTCTCTGCAAGCTTCAACTCGGACTTGAATATGTTCACGTTGGTAAGGTTATTCTGCAAGCACCATTTCCGATGGTTCCAGATGCAATATGTCTTTGGTTTGAGCTTCAATTGAACCATGGTAAACGCCAACTCTTTATTCCAAAATTCTTGATTATTTCGCTCTTTTGCAACTCTGGATAAAAGTATGTCTTTTCTGTAGTTCCATACGGAGTAGAAATCCGGATTAAGCAGAATAATCTGCAGAGTTAGCTCAAAGCTTTCCTCAGAAAAGTCTTTGGCATTTTTCTTGTTAAAAAGTTCTGCGACAAGTTCTCGATACGTTTTGATTTTGAGCTTATCCTTCTCGAGCTTTCGACGTCTCAATTCGGCGTCGTACTTTTGTCTTTTAACGCCATGCTGCATTGCAAAACATTGATGTGTTATTGTTAGTAAGCTTTCTATCTGCGATATTCCATTGAATGAGACTTAATAGCGGCGTTGTTTACATTCGGTGCTGGCGAAGTCACCAGAGGCACAGGAGCTTGCCTGATTCACATACCATGTTATATTTCTATGTGTGTGCTATCTTGCAACTCGCGAATTTGGTATGGTTGCTGATGTTCGAGAAATCAAAAATGGCAAACACGAGGACAAGAGCTTGCTTTCAGTTTCAAAGATGAGACACGATGTGATAGGTATTCTCAAGTTTCAGTATGACAGTAAGGGATTAGCCAGCCTTAAAGCTATAATAGTATTTGTATGTATTTAGTATTTCAGCATGGCCTTCTTAGGCTGGCTGCCTGGCACAAAAAAAAAGTGTGATTTTCTGATAGTATGTGAAGAGCGTAGCCATAATCCACGGAGCCACAAGTATTCTGGCTTGAGCTGAGGCCACCGCCAGGTTGTGTGCCTGTGCCCAGCATGAAATTTGTCGCAGGGCTCTCTGCTTGCAAACCTCTTCACCCCATGGACAGACGTTTTTTTTTGATGATGAGGGGATGCTGCTGGTTTGGAGGGAACAATTGCCGACCCTACGGAGCTCGCTGAGGTCTCTTAGTCAGTTGTTTGGGCTACTAATGGTGGCAAAAAAAAAAATCACGATTCAATTTTGTCCTAGGCTAAGCTTCGGTCTCCACTTAGCACTACCCATCCACCATGGGCGGCGACTTTTCCCCTCCGCCCTGCTTCAAATTACATACGATAGCAAATATGGAGACCGGTAGTCTAATTTTATTGGGCTATTGGTATCCTAACACATGAACAAGCAAAACCTGTACGCAATTTTCTTTACGTTTATCAGAAAACACACCAAAAAAGAACAATACTTAGTAAAAAAGCAACTTGAAATTTTTTTTTTATAAACACTCAGGAAATTGAAGTCAGAATAGAGCCGTGACGGAGTTTAAAAGCAATGACAGTATATCACATTTGCTAGCTGTGCTGAGAAATGTAGAAACAAAGATACAGAACACATCTGCAAATTGTGTCACATACACTAAGTAGTTATAGTAAGGAGGGTGTTACAGCAATCAGTATTAGAACATATATACTCAACAGCTCTGAATAAGCTATGTTATTTACTTTCTCGAGGGAGAGATCTTTGTTTATTCACACTGAGCAGATTCTTTCAATGTTTCTCACCTTGTTTTGGAACTCTTCTGGCACCCCAACGAGATTTTTGCGCTTATTAGCCCAACCATACCCAACCCAAGCTTCAGCCGACAGCTTCTAGCACCCCCTTTGGTTCGTTGGCAGCAAACATAGGCTGAGAAGCTTGCCTAGCCCCAAAAAACCGTCTGTCTTAATTTTCTGCCAGCCGTAGCCTGCCTGTGGGGTGGAGCAACTTACAGGCCTATGACGGACCTCTCACCCCAAGCAAGCGCATGAACCATAATTTCCGCTCTTTATTTTCTTGCAGCCAAACCGAACATGAGAAAAAAAAAAAAAAAAAAAAAAAAAAAAAAGAAATATTCTCAAGATTCATTAAAGGTTCCTCTTTTTCTTTTTTCCTTTCTTCTGACTTCTTTTCCATCATCAGAGAACTGTTCATTCCTCAAACACAGTAAACAATTAATTTGAATTTGAATTAAACATAAAAACACAATGTCTATCTCTAAAATCGACCAAGAAGCCATCAACGCTATTCGTTGTTTATCAGTAAGTAGCATAAAAAAGCATACGCTTTAGATAGTCTGATTGAATCATTTCCATAAGTGTTGGCGAATCTATAGCAACTAATCCCGAAGAATTCCACGCTAGTGTTGCTCGGAATTGCTTCTCTTAATTCAACCGCTGAGATTTCGCCAGCCAGAGCTTCCCAATGTCCTTCCCATATGTCGAGAGCCGTTTCCCTATTGCCATGGTTGTTTGCTTGAGAATAACATCATAGTCACTCATTTCAATTTTTTTTTTTCTTTTTTTGTTGCGCAAATGCGGGCGCTACTCGCGCGAAAGATTGCATCACGTTTTTCAGTCCGTTTTTGATTGACTATGACTCAGAAGGAACATCCTAGATGACGATGTCTGAAGGACTTGGTGCTTTTCGAATTTGTGCCAACACAAAAAGTTCAAGGGTATATTGATTTAAGTTGGATTTGACTCTAAGTTTTCTTATTACTGGCTTTTTTTTTTGCGAGAATAGCTTGAATACTAACAACATTTCTTTTCTAGATTGACCAAGTCGCTGCTGCTAATGCTGGCCATCCTGGTGCCCCAATGGGTTTGGCTCAAGTTGCCCATATTATCTTCAAGAACATGAAGCACAACCCAAAGTCTCCACACTGGTTGAACAAGGACAGATTTGTTCTTTCTAATGGTCATTCTTGTGCTTTGCTTTACTCTATCTTGCATTTGTACGGTTACGACTTTACTTTGGATGACTTGAAACATTTCAGACAATTAAACTCCAAGACCCCAGGTCACCCTGAAGCCGGTCTTCCAGGAATTGATGTCACCACCGGTCCATTAGGTCAAGGTATCTGTAATGCCATTGGTATGGCCCTTGCACAGGAACACATCGCTGCTAGATTCAATAAGCCAGGCTTTGAAATTTCTGATAACTACACCTACTGTATTTTGGGTGACGGTTGTTTGATGGAAGGTGTTGCCTCTGAAGCTTGTTCTTTGGCTGGTCACTTGCAATTAAAAAAGTTGATTGCCTTTTACGATGATAACCATATTTCCATTGATGGTTCCACTGATGTCGCCTTTACTGAAGATGTCGACAAGAGATTCGAAGCTTACGGTTGGAATGTCAAGTGGATCAAAGATGGTATGAATGATTTGGAAGGTATTCAAAAAGCTATTGACGAAGCTAAAAAATCAGACAAACCAACTTTGATTAAAGTCACTACCATCATTGGTTACGGCTCTCTTTTACAAGGTACCGCTAAGGTCCATGGTGCTCCATTGAAGCCTGATGATATTCTTCAATTTAAGAAGAAAATTGGCGTTGACCCAAGCAAGACCTTTGATATTTCAAAGGAAGTCTATGATTATTACGGCAAGTTAGCTGCTTCCAATGCTAAGGAAGAATCTAACTGGAACAGTTTGGTTGAATCCTACATTGCCAAATTCCCAGAATTAGGTGCCGAATTAAAGAGAAGAATTCACGGCGAATATCCAGAGGGTTGGGAAAAACTTTTGCCAACTTTCTCCCCTGAAGACAAACCATTGGCTTCTAGAAAGTTAAGTGAGCAAGTTTTGACTGCCTTGTACGACAACATACCAGAATTGATTGGTGGTTCTGCTGATTTAACTGGATCCAACTTGACCAGAGCAACTGATGCTATTGATTTCCAACCACCAACTTCAGGATTAGGTGACTATTCTGGTAGATACATCAGATACGGTGTTAGAGAGCACGGTATGGCTGCCATCTCCAACGGTATTGTTGCTTACGGTTACAACTTTGTTCCATTTGCTGCCACCTTCTTAAACTTTGTTTCTTATGCTTCAGGTGCTGTTAGATTATCTTCTTTATCTCATCACCATGTGATTTATATTGCCACTCACGATTCCATTGGTTTGGGTGAAGATGGACCAACACATCAACCTATTGAAACTTTGATTCATCTCAGATCTATTCCAAATACCAGTGTTTGGAGACCAGCTGATGGTAATGAAACCTCCGCCGCTTACTTGGTTGCCATGAAGAACAAGAAGACACCTTCTGTCCTTGCATTATCTAGACAAAACTTGCCACACTTGGAAGGATCCAGTGTTGAAAAGGCCGTCAAAGGTGGATATGTTGTTTACGATGGTGCCAAGGGTGGAAAAGCCGAAGTGTCTATTGTTTCAACTGGTTCTGAAGTTTCCATTGCTGTTGACGCTGCTAAATTGTTGGTTAAGGAAGGCTTAAAGGCCAACGTTATTTCCTTGCCTGATTGGCACACATTTGACCAACAGGAACAAGCTTACAGATTGAGCGTCTTCCCAGATGGTACCCCAGTGTTGTCTTTCGAAGTTTTATCTACTTCTGGATGGAGCAAGTACGCTCACGAACACTTCGGTTTAGACCACTTCGGTTACTCTGGTAAGGGTCCTGAAATTTACAAATATTTGGAATTCACCCCAGAAGGTGTTGCTACCAGAGCCAAGAAGGTTGCTGAATTTTATAAGTCTGTCGAAGTTAAATCTCCTTTGAACAAAGCTTTGTAAGCGTAGTATTTGAAGTTTATTTTCTCATTATTTACTATTGTTCCATGTGTTTTTCATAAATATTCATTATATTTTGATAAGTAGATATATTTAATATAAAATCAAATTTATTTCATTTTTTTAAAAGAATCAGCAGATACATTGAGAATGCTAGTTGTGATCAAATTCATGCAAAAGGATGTTAAAAATGAAAAGATATGTTTTCGGTTATGTGCGTTGACATTTTATTTATAATACATTAGCATATTGCTTTCAAAAAACTGTACGAAGAAAATATGATTAAATGCAAAAAAAAGAAGGTTGTTAAAAGGAACATTAGCTGGCAGTCACCATCACGCTTTTAAAAAGAGACACTTAGAACAAAAAGAGGAATTGAAACTAAACTTTGAGGATCGCCTATTAAATAAAAAAATACAGTGATTATGGCAGGAAATAGTAAATTTAAAAGCTTCAAAGATTTGAGAGAGGGAAACAGCAGTGATGATGAGGATGAGAAAAATCTTTTTACAGGTGGCGAAAGATCGGGCTTGGAGGTTGAGAAACCACCGCAAGACAACGTGAGCGGATGGGTTCAAGACCTTTTACGTCGTGCAGAGAAAGTGGGTGCTAAAGAAAAAGAAGGCAAGACAGCACCAACTCCACTAAAATTCAAGGGTGTTGGTCATAAACTTGGTACAGAAGATGAACCATCAGAAATGATTGAAGGCGAACAAGCATCAGAGGCCGCCACCGAAGTTGTTAGAACATTCACTTTTTGGAAAGAAGGTTTTTCTATCGGGACTGCTAAGCCAAATGGTCAAACAGATGAAGAAGGGGAGTTGTATAGATACGACGATCCAGCCAATGAGCAGTATATGAGAGACATTGACCAAGGTGCGGCTCCAAGATCTTTGTTCAAGGTGCTTCCTGGCCAGGAGGTGAAATTGCTAGTTAAAAATAATAGAAACCAAAGTTACAATCCCGGAAAGACTAAAAGAGGCACATTTGGTGGTAAGGGTCAGCGTTTGGGCTCACCTGTTCCTGGTGAAATTAGTACTACTTCAGAGAGTGACATTTTTCAAGAGATCACCTCAAGTGACAAGGGCAAAGAGAAGATAATCAATGACATCCCAACTGAGAAGGAAAATGAAACCACTATTCAAGTTAGAATGGCAGACGGTAGAAAACTCAAAGTTATTGTGAACAAGAATGGGCCAGTTCAGCAACTTTTCGATTTCGTTGATACAGTCATTAATGATTCAAGAGAATATTATTTATCTTTAAGCTATCCAGTAAAGCCAATAACAACCAAAGATATCAGCATAGACGATGCAAAACTAGCTCATTCGGTTGTTGTTCAAAGATGGAAGATGTAAGATTTTCTGTTTTGTGTGTCTTATTATACGTATGAAATATATGTCATTACTTCACTTGTAATCTTCGTAGGTTCATTTTTATTTGCGCGGTTAATATGAGAAGTCCGCCCTAGTAATTTTTTTTTTTTTCACAAAGTTTTTCAGAGTTTTCCTACATTGAACAAAATTTCAGAATAACTCACTGATGTACAGCTAAATGATTTATGATGGTAAGCGATGATCCGAAGAGATAAGTATTACAGATTATTGGCTTACAAGTTAGCTTTCAGAAGAATCTGAATACTCTTGATTTCTTGTTATTATTATAGAGCTTATTGTATCGATAAGTTCATTATTTATTTTGTTTTTATTAAAAATCAAAATAAAGACAAGACCAATCATAGTCAGTTATAGACATCAAAGGACTTGAATCATGATATAGTTAATATATAAAACCCGATATTTGTTATGCGGCCAAAAATATTTACAATACTGAGTTTTTTGCTACGACGGAGGGTATCTTGGGTCAATATAAGCACATATAAGTCATTTTTTGGTCGAAATCAAGGCTTCCACACAGAATCGTTAGTCAACAGCACCTTTAACAATTATTTCCAATCAAGTGTTACTGTATACAACAAATTGATAGAGAAACATTATAATGACCAGCAGCATTTTTTTTTGTTATTCAAATATTTAAACCCTTTAACTTCTTTTGAGATTTTGAACAATAAGTACAATTATGACGAGAATTTTCACAAGGTGCCAAAAATTGGTTCCTTAGTAGAAGTGCGAAGCACTGATAATAACAAGGTAGATTTCGGAATCATAATTCGAGAACCACAAGGAATGTTTAAAAGCTCCCATACTTCTTTCAAGATGCTTTCCATGAGCGGTGAAATTGTTGATTTCAAAACAAAAAATATATCATTCCATCTTTACCAACTATTCGACAAAAGCAAAGTATTGGAAGTCAAAAACGTTAGTGTGTTACAAAATCTAATCTTGTATTTAGTGAAAAGCTCCATTAAGTTTTCTACTATCTTGAGGTCTCAAAAATTATTAGATGATGCAGCCTTTCTGAAAATTTCAAGATCGAACTCAATAGGTTGGACAAACATCAGCAATTATTTACTGCGCATTCCTTTATTTAATGATTTTGATTTCTATGCAAACAGATCCTCTTTAGTAGAGAAAAGTGATTTGAATAAGTTGAGTAGATATTTGGCAGCTCATTTGATATTTACACATGATTGTTCCAGATATATTCTCAGCCCCAATAGTGGGAATTTCATGAAGGCCTCTTATAGACAACCATTTTCCCAACTAATACCCGATGTTTCGATTTTCACTAATTCTTCATATAATTCCATTCTTATAAATCACTTCCTAAATTTTGACAGATCACAACTAGAGAAATTCAACCTAGAAATAAAGGATATTACTCAAAGCGATATAATTTCTACAGAAAATAAATTTTACAAATGGCTTAACAATTCAATTTTTATAACAAAAGAAGAAATCCAACTTTATAAAATTTTAGTGAATGCTTTAAAATATTACATTATTTATCCACATGAAAGTTTGCACTTAAAGCTTCAAGTAATATTCAAGGATCTTTACAATGACAATTTACCGTCGGAATTACAATTTCTTAAGGAAGATATATGCCCAAGTATGATAAATAATTTTTTGGTTTATTTGAATATATATAAAAGTGACACTGATATTTTTCTTTCCAATAATACTTTAAGCACCAAATCTTGGAAAAAATCATCAGAAAACCCTATAAGTTCAGTTGACCAGCTAGTTAATTCATCTGATGTCATAAATTCAGACTTGAAATTTCTGTCAGATTTTAATTTTCTCGATAGTTCTGATCTACATCAAGATAATTTTGCACATTTAAGATATGTAAGGGATCTGTCTGCATTCATATTGGATGATCAATTAGCTGTGTCCATGGAGACTAAAAGCGAAAGAAATATTACTGTGAACATACATATTCCGGATATTGGTCTGTTTATTTATCCCAAATCATCAATTACAGGCAATTTAATTTTGAATGGGAAAGACTTGAAGTTATTCAATGGCAAGTTGTCCTATTTACCCAAAAGTATTAAGGAAAATTTTAAGTTTCAGCAACGAGAAAAGAAAGGCATCAACTGTTTCACAATATCATTCAATTATGATCCATGGAAAAGTGGTGATCAATTCGATTATGAAAAGCTCGAGATTGATTGCAAATTGGAATTTCTTACTAATTTGAAGGAAATTAATCTGAATCGTTTATCGGATGTTTTGAACAACAAATTAGAATTTCTTGGCATTTTTGAAAATGTGGAAGATCCAGGTAGATTGCGCAAATCTGAAAAAGAAGAGGTAAGGCAGATTTACAATATCTGTAAAAGAAGAAACTATTTCAGAAATGCAGATGGCTCATTAGAATGCGACGATATGAATGAGAAACAAACGCCTGTGCTCAAAGTTGAAGAGAATGAATCAGGAGAAGGAGTAGATTATGAATATTCGGCCCCGTGCAGGGAGTCCAATGATAGGTGCTTATTTTTTGTGAAAGAGCTTCGGTTGATGACTGATGAATTATTTGCAAACTACTCCATTAGACACCAAATACCGATTTTTCACCACTCTCAGAGGCTATTGAATATCGAAAACAAAAATAATGAATACGTTGAGGTGATGCCTGATAATTATTTATTACCATCATTTAAAGCGTATAACTACGACCACTTTGTTTTCGGTAAGGTGTCTGGAAATGTTGTTCCTACTGCATATATCTGTGGGTTAAACTTCATGGATTTACCACGAGTGAGCTTTGATCCAAGTAAAGAGCTATCTGAGAACTGGGCGGACACCAGGTTAGGCTTGCGGATTGGAACGGTAAAAATGAGTAGCCCGTTTGAAAGCATTGAGAATTTGTTCAACCAATGGCAGTTATTGGCGAATTTCCATAAGAATGGTGGGCAAAGCTTATCAAAACGAAGAAGATTTAACACCAATAAGATAGACACATTTTTGAAAATTAAGGGATACAAGTTGTTGAACAGCGATGCATTAGCTCATAACTATTGCAAGTTCATTGAACCACGTAACAAAGTATTAGACTATTTGAGCGCCAAAATTAATAGTTTCTGGATGTTAAAATACACGGAGGAGCAGCTTCAATTTCGTGACAGAAACTTATTAATGTTGAGATGTGTCATTGTTGAAAGCGCCACGTATCCAGAGCTGGCGATTGCCTATTGCTTGGATCTTTGTATCTATGCCATGATTGAATTGGACCCTCCAAGTGGTGGAAGCCCCAATGAGCTCGTTATTGGTGATCAGATAATCTGTTCTAAAATAAAACATGTCAGTCCTGTTGAGGGCCGGCTAGTCTTGTCGATATAAAAAACTATGCGCTATATAAACCTACTACATAAAAAGTTTTCACAAATACTCACAAATATATATTACTTACCCAAATTTTCGAATTAAAAATCTTGAAAGCAGTTTTCTAGCATATCAGCGGTATACTGAATTCGGATATTCATGTTGAAAATTATACATCTACGATAGGAATTTTTTTTTTCGCGGTTGATTTTTTTTTTGTGGGGAAGATTCTATGAAATAGCTGATATCAAATTTATAGGTGTTTCTCGCATCAAACTTTTCTTTTTCTACTACATTTTTTTTTCTCTCTCCATATATTGATTTTGCTTCTTTTTTTTTTGTGGCCAAAAGTAAGAGCCAAAAATTCGATCAATTTGCTAAAAAAATAGGGTAACAATATACGGAATATTCTTTAAACTACTGTTCTATGACTTAGTGTTTATCAAGTTAGCGATAACACAAGGGACTAACCTGTTGCAGCAAGTATTTCTTCCCAGATAATATATTGGAAACAGTGGTTGTTTGTCGTAGCTTTATTGAGTTAGATTTTTAATCACATTTGGGTTTTGTAACTTTTGTTTTTGTTTCAATTTTTACGTCTAGCTTCCTTGGTTGTTGGAGTGACTATTCGTTATTAATATAGATCCTTGTGCCAAAATAATATTCAAAGAGTACCACAAAGATGTCAAGTGACGAAGCAGTTCCTATTGAACCACCCCAAAAGCCTGGAAACTACCAGGCAAGAACCTCTAACAAATGGAATAGCATTCCTATAAGCAGCGTGATGGATGAGGAAACCAACAGCGTAGGTGGCTTTGAAATGAAGAAGGTTGGCTCTTGCATGGAAGATGAGGTCCACAAAACCATCTCACCTTTTGAGATATCCCCAGGCCAACTTTACTCCACTGCCAGTGGAAGAATGTTTCACGCTGGTAAAATGCTTATTTGTCTTTGCGGATTACCTGGTAGAGGGAAGACGCATTTATCTGTATCGTTGACAAGATATTTACGTTGGCTTGGTGTAACCACTCAGGTGTTCCATTTTGACGATTTCAGAAGAGATTATCTCAAGACCAACGGCATAAGTCCGGAATTTTTTTCTCAGAAGCCAGATGATGCGGTCATCAAGAACATGAAGGAGGAGATGTTGGATAAATGTATGGAAGCCATCGAACTGCTACTCAGCAGTGATAAAATCCAGGTAGCTATATATGACGCCATCAATGGCCTTGCCCACAACAGAAATGAATTAAAAACAAAATTTAACAAAATCAACGTCAACGTGGTGTTTATTGAATCTTTGATCGAAGGTGACTCAAAGCTCCTAAAAAACAGTTTAAGAGATGCAACCAAGTCCCCTGATTATAAAGGCTGGGAATCAGAGTTAGCTAGAACAGATTTTGAAAGAAGAATCAAAGAAGCCTCGGGATCATATGAAACTATTAATGAGCAAGGGAATGAACTGGAAGTCTTGAGTTATATAAAATTTATTAATTTTGGTGAACGCTTGATATCTAATAGATTGGAGTATGGATATTTGATAAATAGAATAACATTTTTTCTTTTGAATTCTAGAATTAAGAAGGGTTCCATCTTTTTTGCCAGATGTGGTGACAATCAAAACAAATTATCATACAAAGAAGATCCACCTTTAAGTGATGCAGGTAAATTACATTCAGCAAAACTCGAGAGAACTTTAACTAAATATTTAACCAAAGATAAAGGCATTCCTGTAGATGAAATCAATAATAACTTATTACTTTGGACTTCTACTAGACGAAGAACTGTGGAGACAGGTAGCTTTTTTGCCGAAAAACACAATGTATCAATATCTCAAAGATCAGAATTAACCCAGCTAATTCCCGGAAACGTTGAAGGTATTACAAGCAATGAGGAAATTTCTAACAAATTTCCTTTGGAATATGAGAAGTTTTTAGAGGATCCATATCATGTGAGATTTCCAAGAGGTGAAAGTTACCATGACTTAGCAGTTAGACTAGAGCCTTTGATTTTGGAAATGGAAAGAAGTACTAAGAGTGTATTGATAATAGGACACGAGTCTGTTTTACGGGTGCTATATGGGTATTTGTTGAATACGGGCATCAATGATATTCCATTTTTGAAATTTCCATCTAATGAAATAGTTGAAGTTCGCTACAATTCGTATTCCAACAGTGCTAAAAGAATTCCTATATTATAGAATTTACCATTGTTGCTAAAATTTCAAACTAACTACATATATGGTCTTTTTCTCGTTTGTTTTCACTTGTTTTCACTTTGTACATAAAAGATCAAATAAATATTCAGTTGCAGCATTTTTTTAAATCTTCTTGAAAAATTTGTAATCTTCCATCAACCAGTTTAAGGCTAAGGGATGTACGCTATGGACGGCATCTATCTTTAATTTCTTGATACCATAATCATCATTTTCAAAATGGAGTTCGCTAATATTCTTCTTGGAGCGCAACAATTCTTCTATATTATTATACTTGGCCTCGCTGACTGTTTTATTGAAGTCAATTTCGGCTTGGGCATCAATAAACCTTTCAATCTTTCCATCTCTTAGATGCATGAAATGTGTAGGAAAATTCAAGCTTGCTAATCCGTCAAGAATATGTGTCGCGTAAACAACAGAACAATCTCTGGTTTCAGTTTCATGCTTGATCCAATTCAATAATCTTAATCTGACAAGTACATCCAAATCAACGGTCACTTCGTCGAGAAATAAAAATTTCCAGTAACCATAAATTTTGATCAACAATTGAACTCTTCTTCTTTGTCCATCTGAAATCTCATTCATATTCCAAGATAAATCAATATCTAAGATTTGGATAAGCTTATCTCTTCTTTCTGGAAATTGGTCAACACCTACAGAAGAAATTAATGTAGAAACAGGCATATCTCTTCTGATAACCGAATTCAAGATCCAATCGGTCCCTACAAATGCAATTTCGTTATTATTTTGGTTATTGAAAGGATCCATGTTATTGCTTAACTTGATAATTGAGTTAGATGAGTGTAATTTCTGGCCGGATAAAAATTTAAGTAAAGTGGATTTCCCTGCACCATTTGGACCAACTATAATGATTCTGGAGCCTGAAGGTACTGAAAAACTGATGTTGTCAAGAGTTTTTTTCTTATTCGATGGATAATTATATGAAAGGCTAGAGACTGAAATCGAGGCAGACATTTTTATTGATAAATTAGTATAGGGTATAAAAAACTTGTAAAATTGTTTTTAAATATGAGTAAAATTTAAATTTAATGGAATTAAAGCCTTATATTGGTGATGACAGTTGAAAATTAGCTGACAATTTCATGTTAAAATTTAATTGCTAACTTGCTACGCATTGCATTTTTTTTGTAGGTGTAGTGCAAGGAAATATTGTGAATAATGCTTTCAATAGCATATGCTACTGAAGCAGATATTTATTGTTTAATTTAACTAAATGTATTAATAACTAACCTAAAACAAAAATGACACAAAAGTGAAGCTATATGAACTTTTCTAAATAAATTAAAATGAGTCAAGTAAAAGAAATTATGTAAAAAAAAAAACTATAAAATTAAATGTATAAATAAAAACTTAAAATGCTAAACCCTTATTTAGTAATCAGGATTTGATGCCGTACAATTGATCTAAGAATACAGAGGCTATCAAATGAATCTTAAGATAAATTTTGTCATCCTGTAGAATATCTGCCAAATTTCGAAGCTGTATAGACTGATTCTTGATGTACTTAGAAAGATCGGGTGATGGAGGAGCAGCTTCAAGCACGGTGGAGTCACCATCCACGTTGCTTGATTCACTATTAGCTGGTGAATTGCCGTTCTTATCGAAACCTATGTTGGAGGACAACTGATTTATAACAGATGGAGAGCGAGACGGAGTAGTTGGCGAACCCTTGCCTGCATCAGATGTAGACGACAATGAAGACATTGAAGGCAGCGTAATGCTTTGGTATTCGTTCATCAAAGATACGCTTGGAGACGTTACTGCCGAAGTTGCACATGAATTGCTGGCAGAAGTGTAGGCCGTATTATTCACCAGTTTTTGTTGATGAACAGCTTCATTTTCGAGTAGTAGCTGTGATTTTTTCAAAAACTTTATGAGATAATGAAAGAAATCATTGATCTTGTCCAAATTTAACATGAGTGAGTTTTGATTATCGCTTGTTATTATTAAGGAAAACTTGCGCACCTTACCACGGGCCATGGAGTCTTTTATAGTGAAGACACGAGAAACAGAGTACATCAAGTTTGAGTCGCCAAAAAACGATATTTTGCTGATACTCTCCTCGCTTAAAGAGCGAACCAGGATTGCTTTGAGCTTTTCGTTGAGAATCGGTGAGTTGTAAAACTTAGAGGAGATATATCTGGAGTCCTTAGTTAGAAAATAGTGTACGTCGTCGGCATTGCCGGGAAGAATAAGCTTGCACGACTGGCAGGACAGACTGTTTTCGATCAAGTCCTGGTATATGTCGGCCTTGTGTTTTCTCGAGTTGAGAAGACTCGTGGGTCCATGAGTTTCGCAAAAATGGGTGAGTGTGAAGAAGTAGTTGACCATGGTTATTTGCGATTTTTCCTGTCTCAGCGGATCTTCGTTCTGCCGTTGTCAATCAGGTTTTCGATCCGCAACAACAAGATGTTCTACTCAGTATAAGCGAGAAGGAAAATCTTAAGGTAGGCACCACTCTTTTCTTTCTAATAAAAAAATATTCTGAAAATGCTTGAATAATAACTGAAAGAGTGGCAAATGAAGAAACGTATTGCAGGTCTTCCACCAGTACTTCTATTAGATGAACATGGCTGAAATGCTGGTTGAATCTCCGCTAAATGAAGGTCTGAGAAGAAACGATATGCTGAATATTGTGATCTGACGCGACAACGGGCCGGACCCATAAAGACGGAAAAACTGAAGCTTTTCAAGAAAAAAAAGAACTAGTCACGTGAGATAGCGGGGCACTTATGCATCAACCTTATCCTGCATATATCATGTGACAAGTATGTAAGTTTCTGCATATTGATGTCTACGTATGTAGCAGGCAAGAACATGCCTGCAATTGGTTTACCGGTATTTGAACAGCCAATTAAAATGAGTTGTTTTCTAACACTATTTTCTGTATTATCGTATCTTGTATTATCTGAGAAGTTTAGCTAAAGTGCGACTCGCTGTAAAATAAGCGCACGCGGGATCCAGGCAACACATATAAAATTCTCATAACAGCATTTTTTTTTTCTCTATTAGAGCTTATTAGCAGAAAACATTAGAAGAGGATCAAAAAAAGACCAGAAAAAATTTTTTCTCACATTATTACTCTTGCAAACAAGCAGTCGCTAAAAAAAACGCCTAACAGAAGAAAAGAAAGAAATATATAGAGAGAAAAAAAAAAAAGCAGAAATATTAGCAGAAAAAAAAAAAAAAAGCAGTAGTTTCAACATAATCTTGAACTCTTTCACCCATTAGCGTATTTCGATTAGTTGTAGTTCTACAGACACATTTTAAGGATTGTTGTTGGCACGAATAGATTCTCCCATATAGCAAACCACCGCGACTTCTAATAATAAGCACAAAAGCAATGTTCAGACAAATCATTAAAAGCTCCCCAATTGCCAGAGCCTCTTTTGCTCGTCAATCCTTGAAACCAGCTACCTTTTCCGTAGCCCCAAGATTCAACTTGATCAGAAAGTACAGTTCTCATGAAGAAACCTACGAAGAATTCACTACCAGATTTGAAAAGGAATTTGAAGAAGCCTACGATTTGTTCGAAGTCCAAAGAGTCTTGAACAACGCCTTTTCTTACGATTTGGTTCCTTCTCCATCCGTCATTGAAAAGGCCTTGTTAGCCTGTAGAAGAGTCAACGACTACGCCACTGCCGTCAGAGTTTTTGAGGGTTTGAAGGTCAAGGTCGAAAACAAAGAACAATACCAAGCTTACTTGGACGAATTGAAGCCAATCAGAGAAGAATTAGGTGTTGACTTAAAGGAAGAATTGTTCCCAGAATCCGCTTAAGTTTTCTCGTTTTCCCACACATCTTTTTCCGCCCCATTATTCCCTCCTTCCTCCGCTTGATTGTTTTTTATCAAGTTTTTCCAGTTATTATCAAGATTACGCTCACAAGGCAATGAATACATAGCACAAGTAAAGCTCCGGAAGAGAGTCTGCACGATTCTCTTTGTTTAATGCAATGTTTTTATGTTGACAAGCTCGGTTCCGTGCAAAACAAAAAACAGAAAGAAAGATGTTGATGATAACGCTTAGAATATGTTACTATCAAGGCGAGCAGGCTGCTCCTTTTTTTTCATCGAGTTTAATCATCCATCTGCTTGACAGAATGGACACTAGGTATCTATCCAGCAAAAAGAAGGTAGGTAATTATTGTTTCCTTTCCGTCTCTCCACATCAGGTATTTCATGGTTGCCAGCAAGACAGAAACTAAGCAAATATACACTACATTTAATTCATTAAAAACTTTTTATCCATCACAAGAAAAATAAAAGAAAAATAAAAGAAGAAAAAACAAATACATTTTGCAATGTGGTTTGTCGTAGACAAAGTGTTCTTATCTATAACCAGCTTATTGTTATATTTGAATATGACATCAATTGACTCTAAAAAGTTATCTTGATATGACATATATTAAACATTAGAAGTGTAATAAAAAAAAAGAGGCATTAAGCAAGTTTTCTTTCAAATAGATCGATATTAAATCTTTGACTTAAAAGTATCTATCTCTACCTATATGATTCCCCTATGTAAGCTTTAATTATGCCTGCCAAATAGATTTGTGGTATCTGGCTTCATGTTTTTCTGGCCTTGTCACATCAAGCTATGCAGAAGGTTTTCAAGAGAAACTAAAAATTTTTTTTTGCCCTAGTTTCGTACCAGTAAAGGGTTATTTTCTGTTAGGATGAATCCATGCAAGCACCACTTTTCAGCCAAAAGTGGCTGTTCACTAGATCTACTTGAACTTTAACACACTTGCCGAGATAGTTTTCAACATAGTAAATTATATGGTGACCTTGTCAACACTTCTGGCTAGTCATCAGATGCAAGATTCGGATTGTCTGCCATCTTATTCTAGAAGAGGGGTTTCACATCAAGGCACCATTCTTAGTGTCGTTATTCAATCTTGTAAGCTGGGGATTCGTCTCTGTTATATAGTTGATTGATTAAATTGTAAAAATTATATAAAAGCTATTAT
This sequence comes from Saccharomycopsis babjevae, assembly GCA_031125705.1. Classification (NCBI taxonomy): domain Eukaryota; kingdom Fungi; phylum Ascomycota; class Saccharomycetes; order Ascoideales; family Saccharomycopsidaceae; genus Saccharomycopsis; species Saccharomycopsis babjevae. The sequence continues at coordinate 342,719 of JASTVB010000003.1, read as the reverse complement.
TTCTCCACATATTCATTCCTCACGAGGTAATATTGGCTCAATAATCCACAATAGTGCTGCTAGATCTTTCGCATTAGGTAATATTTTCTCAATGTATGTTGTTACCACGTGATGTTGATATTGCTGACTGTATCTTTTTAAATGTACCAGGTAATTTGGTAAGCAAATAAAATTTTCTTCTTTAAACATTTGACATTTACTTACTAGAAAAGATTTAAAAATAGCTTAATTGCCAAGATAAGGCAACTTCGAAACAAAAAATGAACACATTATTTGGCCTTTGAAAGGATTTTAAAAAATGAGAAGGAAGCACCTGAGCACGAAATTCAGTTCGTGGTTAACGGTCGTTTGGTATATTTTACAGAAACAAAACCTAATTGTTTTTGATAGCCAAGCAGAATTCTGACTGTAACTCCGAATTTGAATCGTTCAAATTCAGAGAAGACTTTTAGAAAAACGAGGAAAACAAAACATGGAAAGAAAACAAAATAAGAACCTAACCAGATTGAAAAGATTCCTTTACTATCAATATATGAGAGTAATGTTTTCTACAAATCTTAACAGTCACAAGCCCGACTTCTCTGTAGTTTGTGGTTTGAATTGCAATTATATATTAAATTTTTTTTAAGCAATACGTGTCGAGCCATAATATCCTGCTGACTTTGCAGAGATTCTTGCTCGATATCAGAATCACTATTTACATTAATAGTCATTCTTGATTTGAGAGAGATAATATATTGTATATTAATTTCTTGTCTATTCTATACATTTTTCCTCTTATTCTCTTCTGAATCATTCTATTTTCCTTGCTTGGATATCTGTCCTTTTATATTCCAAACCTGAATTTTTAATGATCAGTAAACTTTCCCTAGTATCCTCTAATGGTGTACTAAGTCATTACTTATTTGTCATATTGATGAAATTCTATTTTTTTTTTCTTTTTGAATCACATGAAGCTTCTGGCTCCTGACTTTATGAACATGAGTCAGTTATTAGGATGTAATACTGGCTCAACAATACGATTTTCGTATAAAATTCCAAAAAGATCAACCAAATTTATGTTTATTATTTTAAAAGATTAAAGTATTAAACATCAAAATAAATACCTTTACACAAAAAAAAAATCAAAGTTTTAAACGATCATAAAATATTCAAGCTTTCAATAAACAAACAGCCTTTACATAAGTACCTAACACAGCAGTTGAATTTCTGAACATTGAAATGGATTTATTTTTAAATTGCAAAAAATTTGAGTTCACTCTTTCAATTTCATTTTGGTTTTGCAAACCTAAATCTTATTTTTTCAATATTAATAGAATATTTGTAAAAAACATCATACTTTACCAAAAGGACTATCACGGAAATCCATTGATATTTATTGTTGTTCTCGAAGGTTGATAGCCAGTCTTATTTGCACAGCATTTCTAATGATTATATATATCTAAATTATGTATATTGGCAACATGTACTCATGCGCCTGTTTAGCGTACTCATAATTTTTTTTTTTGTGTTTTTGTTTGACAGCTTGTGTCAAAAAAGATAAAGTTGCCCAAAAAATTAAAAACACACACTCTTGGGGAAGGGGCTGGGCTTTAGGCCCAGAGTGCTAATAAATCCATAGGCGGTGAGGGGCGCCAAAATGTATTATGGCTCACAGCAGGACAAAGCAAACGTCGATTCTAGACTGCACAAGTTACAGGGCACCGCCAACCACATCTTTTATCAACAGCCGAATTTATTTTTATACTGATGGTGTGGCTGTCAATCTTTTTTTTTTTCCTATTCCTTTTTCTTACTGGTTTGCCCTATTCTGATCTATCCTTAATAGATAAGTCTCGCCCCCATAAATTCAATGTCGATTTGTCTTCCCATTTATTTATTTTGAGATCTGATAAGCAATCCCATATCTTTTTCAATATTTTATATACCATTGATCACTTCTATCTTGCCTGCTATTGTAAAAAACCAGAATAAATCCACCATAATATCTTTTGTTTATCCATATTTGCGCTCCAATGTATACCAATCCTCAGGGAGACCTGGCCTACCACGAGATGGTCCACCATCAAGAACACAACCATCCGAACGCCTCAGCAAGTCTTATTAACCACAAACTATCCAACAACATCACCATCTCTCCTGCCTTGACTATTTCGGGCTCTTCTCCCAGCCAATATCAAATCCAGTTGAAACAACTGTCTAATCATTCCCCTGGTTCTTATCTAAACCTGCACTCAAACCATCATATAAACCAGAACAACCATCAAAACATCCATAATCTGCAAAATCAGATTCACACACAACAACTGCTTCCTCCAAACAAAAGTGAGTACGACTTTTTTTTGACTTATTTTTAAATATGACATCGAATTTTTTTACTAACGGAATATTTTCTTTGCTTATGATTTGCATTTCCTTATTTATTTTTTAGATCTTTCACATGTACCTTGCAAGTTTTTTCGTCAAGGAGCCTGTCAAGCTGGCGACCTGTGTCCGTTTTCCCACTCTTTGAATGATTTTGAATCATTATCTAAACAGCCTTGCAAATATTATATTAAAGGAAAATGTAAGTTCGGTATGAAATGTGCGTTGGGTCACTATTTACCCGATGGGAGACGTGTGAACAATTACACAGCAAAACAGAGTTTGCGAACTCACAATCATGATAATAATAACCATAGTACCATGGAGGCCGCAAATAATAATAATAATACATTCAACAAAAACAACAATTTAGTTATACAAACGCAAAATCAAACCCCAAGATACTCCTCCGCATCTTCATATATTGCCAACACCCCCTCTTCTTCCGTAGGCACAAGCTCCTCTTCTACAAACGGTACAACTTTTTCCTCAAATTCTGCTATGAACAGAACTCCCTTGGGCGCTTATACTAAGAATTCCTGCTCAACTACACCAAATTCAGCTATTCAACAGCATGGACTTTCACCAACATCCTTACTATCTTCACCTCTTCAATACAGCAATTCGTCGGTCTTCCCAACCAGCTCTGTGTTTTCCACACCTCTTGCCTACAATAATACTCCTGGAAAACTTAATAATCCTTATTTTGATGGATCTGCAATCTATGATGAAGATGAAAGAGATGATTATGCAAGCAGTTGTGGAAGCACGTCTAGTTATTCAGGAGAAAATGTTTATTTGGGAAGTAACTCCGATTTTGCTTCTCAAAAATTGAACCTGACTATCAACAGTAATTATAACACCTTAATACAAAATAATGCTGCCATGAAGATGGGCCTGGGCTCCAGAAGAATCAGCAATGCTAGCAGCAACAGCGGAAGTATTAGTTTTTTGAATAATACACACTATAATAATAAAATTGTTGCTGCTTCAAAAGCGGATTCTCAGATGATCATAAGCAATGTTTCTAACAACAGTAATGATGCTGGAAATAAATTTCCAATTTTGAGAAGCATGTCGTCTCCAGCACAAAATCACGAAATACTGAACAATTTTAACTCGACGCCAGCTAGTTCGAATAATAGTACCATTTTAAATTCGCCGATTTATGCTAAAAAAAATGGACCAAATGTCACTTTTTTACAACCTGCAAATTCTTCCTTTAATGGCACAAATGTTCTAATAACAGCTGAATCAGATGTTACAACAAGAGTTAACGACAATAATCTGGCATATTACACTGAGAAATCCTCTTCTTTTGATGGGACGGGTCTTGGTTTTACAAATGGTGAAAATACTAGTATTTCTTGGTCTGGGAGTACAACAGATGCACGGTTGCCTTTAGAGGAAAATGCTAGTAAAGCCAGTTTTGGTTCAGGAGGCTACGAGGCAATGTTTTACATGGGACTGTCTCTGTTGAAGTTGCCTTTGAAGGCCGGTGAAACAAAGACAATAGATGAGTATAACACCGATGGTGTTGAAAATGAGGATTTCATGGATGATTTGAAAGAGGAAAGCAATGATTATTTCGACTTGGTTCCTTCAATGTTGGGGAATTTGTTGATTTCCCAGGAACCAGAAAGATAATGATTTCTTTCTAAAGAAAAAAATAAAAAAAAACAAAAATAAAAAATTTTTTTTTTTTAAAAAACAAGGTTAATTCAAAACAAAGCATTATTGATATGGCTGAAAATATTGTATTCACTTTTCAAAAAACATATCCAAAACGATGAACAAAAAAAAAAAAAACAGAAATAAATTCTGTTAAGCATCAAATTATCACATTTCAGAACAGCCATTACGACTTTACAGACATTTGCTGTCATTTTCGTGCTTGAAATGGATAATTTGTATCTTTTACTTTTTTTTTTTGGTTAGGAAAATTGGCCTTTCACTATCATCACAAACAATCCATAGATGGGAGTTTATATTATCTTTTTAGGGTTACCATTGATTATTTTTTATTCTATTTCAGGTTTCATCAGCTTTTTTATAAAATTTTCAGATTATTAACGAACTATTTTTTATTCGGATTTTTCATTTTTTTTTTGAATTCACTTTTTGTCAAGATTTTTTTCTTTTAAATGGGTTTTTTGGGGGGTTTATTTTTTTAAAAAAGTTCTGATTATCAAAATAAGTTACAAGATACAATTATACAAAAATACATAAACACAAATATATGATACGATTTTACTTAAAATGCTTTACAGCGAGTGATTTCATGAAAAAGACGCACAAAAGGCAAGTAGTAAAATATTTGATCTGTGCCTGCTTGAAATACAGTGAAACGTTATTATAATCAGAGATTTGGTTAATTGGCTGGCTTGCAAAAACCTTGGAAAGAAGAACCACATTTTTGTTTCGTTACCAAACCAATGAATCGCCCTATTCTACAGGTGAAATTTCCCCGGTGGATGGCTCCTGCCACCGGCAAACAATACTGATGATCCAATACTATCAAGATCCAGCCCTAACTTGTTCCTAGGGGGTTCCTCCATTTTTTTTCGTATGTCTGGAAGAGTGGGTCCATATGTTTCCGGCCCGCATTTTTTGTGCATCATGAAGCAATAATACGCTGTAAAAATTACCCTACAAATCAACACTTGCGTTATTGATTGCACATTATATTTGGCTGTAGCAAATCGCATCGCAAATGGTACAGCACCGCACCGGAAAACCACCAAACTACAGGAGAACCTATTCAAACATTCCATGACAAGTTATTTTTTTTATGCACTGTTAAACAACCATCCCGGTATCGGCAGCTATTTTTGGTCTTTCTTTTGGCGCTCTCGCTCCTTTGAGGGTTGATCCGTTTTTCCACCATGGCAATAGAGGGCGTGCGCGTATTTTTGACTGCCTAAAAATGAGTCAACTTGAAGAAAATAATTGAAAAACTTGCAGTCATCACAATGTGGGCATTTTTTTAATTATTCACTATAATCACTTGAGATTTTTCAATGAAAAAAAAAAAATTGCGAAAATCGTTCATATTCAAAATTTGTAACAAACACAGGTCAACGTAAATTCTGTTAGCTGAAAATTCGTATAAATAGGACGTTGTCCCCCTGCTATTTTTTCGTACTTTCCGCTGATTAATTGCTATTACTTTCAATTCTTTCAGAAAATAAGTAACACTCAATTAATATTTATTAAGTGCTAGTTAACGATTTATTATCGCATATACTAGAATCTTTTAGAAGAAAACCAAATAACCCCTACTTATATACAAAATGTTTAGAAATTCCGTTGCTAACGTTGCTCGTCGTTCTTTGGCTAACACCTCTAGAAGAGCATTATCTACCAGAGCCGTCATCAACGCTCGTCCAACCTTGAGATTGGCACAAAAAATTGCTGCCCCAGCTTTCCAATCCAGAGGTTTGAAAACCATCAACTTTGGTGGTGTTGACGAAGTCGTCCATGAAAGAGCCGACTGGCCAAGAGAAAAATTGTTGGAATACTTCAAGAACGACACTTTGGCCTTGATTGGTTACGGTTCCCAAGGTTACGGTCAAGGTTTGAACTTGAGAGACAATGGTGTCAATGTCATCATTGGTGTCAGAAAGGACGGTGCTTCTTGGAAGGCTGCCATTGAAGATGGTTGGGTTCCAGGTGAAAACTTGTTTGATGTTAAGGAAGCTGTTCAAAAGGGTACTTACGTCATGAACTTGTTGTCTGATGCTGCTCAATCTGAAACATGGGCTGACATCAAGCCATTGATCACCAAGGACAAGACCTTGTACTTCTCCCACGGTTTCTCCGTCATTTTCAAAGACTTGACCCATGTTGAACCTCCAAAGGATGTCGATGTTATCCTTGTTGCTCCAAAGGGTTCCGGTAGAACTGTCAGATCATTGTTCAAGGAAGGTAGAGGTATTAACTCTTCCTTTGCCGTTTTCAACGATGTTACTGGTAAGGCTCAAGAAAAGGCTTTGGCTTTATCCATTGCAATTGGTTCCGGTTACGTCTACGAAACCACTTTCGAAAGAGAAGTCGTCTCTGACTTGTACGGTGAAAGAGGTTGTTTGATGGGTGGTATCCACGGTATGTTCTTGGCTCAGTACGAAGTTTTGAGAGAAAACGGCCACACCCCAAGTGAAGCTTTCAATGAAACTGTTGAAGAAGCTACCCAATCTTTGTACCCATTGATTGGTAAGTACGGTATGGACTATATGTATGATGCTTGTTCCACCACAGCTAGAAGAGGTGCTTTAGACTGGTACCCAAGATTCAAAGATGCTTTGAAACCAGTGTTTGAAGACTTATACGAATCTGTCAAGAATGGTAGTGAAACTAAGAGATCTTTGGACTTCAACTCTCAACCTGACTACAGAGAGAAGTTGGCTGCTGAATTAGACATCATTCACGACATGGAAATCTGGAGAGTTGGTAAGGAAGTTAGAAAATTGCGTCCAGAAAACAACTAATCTTCGATTTAATCGGAAATGTTTGACGTTTTTTTTTAATTTTCTTTTACAATTTGCTTTATTTTTATGACACTCCTATTAAACTATTTTTATTAATACTTTTCGCTTTTTTTTTAATCCTTGAAATTGACTCTATACTTATTTTATAGTAATTGTTTGCATAGAAAAAACTTTATTTGTCTGGTATGGATTTGGTTTTGGATAATTTTTCATTTGTTTGACACGAATAAATAATGAATATTATAGATAAATTGAAATTGTAGATTTTATAAAGAACGGTGGATATTTTGTGAATGACTTTGGGTGATTAGCCAGAGCTTCACTTAGCTTCATTGGACAACTACATAGTAACGCTCAACTCAAGACTTGAGCTCTATGAAAAATCTATGATTTACTAATGCCATTCGTTTTTTTTTTTTTTTTTGTGTATAGAAGAAGAAATCGAAGATAACGAGAAAAAAAAATAAAAATAAAATGCCTTCCTTTAACACATATATTAAACTATCAATAGTGATTAGATCTAGTAATTTAGTCAATTTCTTTAATCTTAAGCCGATATTATATAATAAATAGATGCAATAAATTAGTTTAGTTTTTCATATTATATGATTTTGATGACTATTCACCTATATAAGAATCATTAATAAACCAGAAAAAAGGAGGACGGTTGTCAAAATTCGAATAACTCAAAATTATTTATACAATTTGCCTGTTCAAGTAAATGAAGGGTCCTGTATTAATAGACAAAAGAATAAGGCATTTGATATCAATTTCAGTATTGAATACGAACATATTATATCAGTACAATGGCGAACCATTTCGTTCTTTTTACACTCTATCATTGGAAAATAATATCCATCCTTTCTATATTAGTGAGACCATAACATCTTCAAATTTAAATTGTTCCTCTTCGACCTTGAATTTTGACAACAATTTAATTTTCCAAGATTTGAATTTGATTAAGTTGAAAAATAATGATGCAAAAAAGTATAATGATATTTGCAACCTGAAACAATTTAATTTGAGAGTTTATATTAATATGGTCAGTACGAAATGCCAATGGAAATTAATAAAACTGGCTACTATTGATTTAGGAAGCTTATTATTTGTAGACAATTTAAATCTGTTTTTAAGCAATCAGAGGTCGGTTCTTAATGGGAAAAATATTAATAACATTGTGTTTTTAGACTTGATTGACGGATCTTATATTGTTCCTGAAATATCCATAAACGATTTGTTCCAAGATTTACTAAAATTTCAAAAATCTATGAATAGTGAAGAAGTGGATGATAACCAAGAGAGCCATAAACTTGAGAAACAATTAAATCTTACAATAGATTTAACACCACTAAATGGGTCGAAAATCATATCCTTTGATAAAATTTTGAAATTAGATAATTTGAAATTATGCATCAATGACATTGAAAAGATTAATAGAGCTTTGTCTGAAGAAATAGAACAAAAAGTTGAAGGGATGATGGGTAACAATAAAAACAAAGAATTTTCATCTATTGTGGTACAGTCTAAAGCTTTAAAGCATAGAATAGCATTAATGAACAAGTGTATAACAGCACAACAAAATAAGACAATCAAACTAAAGAATGAATTATTATTAAAAAAGAAATACTTAGAGGCTCTCAAACACAGAGTGCAGGAAAGTGTAAATGAAACTGAGAATGAGAATGAGAATGTGAATGAAATAGGGAAGTCAAATAACGGTAATAATAATAATGAAAGTAATAATAATAATGATGATGATCCTGACCTTTGGAAAATCTTTATGAGATCCGATTCTTATGAAAGGAACAATAAACTTTTGTATTTATATGTCGAGAAGCAGAAGAATGAACTATCCCGAATATTTAAAGACCTTTTGGAAATGTTCGAGATAATTCCAGTGACAACAAATCCAATTGAATTTCAGATTTTGGGATACAGTCTTAGCAAGTTACACTATTTTATCTCATTTCCCAACTATGAAAATTGTCATGAGTATGATGATGTGACACTACTTTATAAAAATACACACTTACAAGATGAGATAGATACAGCTTTGGGATATGCGGCGCAACTCATAGACCTTATAGCGCAATACTTACAGGTTCCTTTAAAGTACCCAATTTTGAAGCTTGGATCGCATTCATATATACGGGATAATATTAGTGATATGTTGGCGAACAAAAGAAGAAACGATATCATGGCGATGCAGTACCCTTTGTTCATTAACACCGGCCAGATTGCGAAGTTTGAGTTTGGGATGCGCTTGCTCCTTCAGGACTTGCAGCTTCTCTTGGATTTCTTGGGACTTACCGTGCCAGATAAATGGAATCTATTGGGAAACCTAAAAATGGTGATGTTGTATTGTGCTAGCTTTGAATCAGATATATCTGGACACCGTTGATGAAAAGTGTCCCAGTCGAAGGCCCAACCATAGCTGTTAGTTTTCTTGTTTGGATGCGAGTGTGTGTAGGTTTGTATATGCGAAGAAGAGCAGATGCATGGGTGTGAAGTGCGTTTGATTTGATGTGAGGATTCTCTGGTGTTGATAGCTTTCGGAACGAAAACTAAGAAAGAGCTAGTTGTGATAACTGTGCTTACATACATATGATAATAAATGATGACTCTGAATAAACATTGTATAGCTCAACAAAAATTACGTAAGAGATATAAAGCACCGTTGCCGTCTGAAAACTTAGTTTCCAGATTTGGCGATTGATATGAGCGGCTAACTTTTCATTTATGTTATTATTACTATCAAAAGTGTTATTAGTATCAATTAAGGTTATTGATATTAATTAAGGTTATCAGTTCGAATTTGCGTTATTATTACACACGGTTTTTATTGTTTTTAGCTATTAATATTTCAGAGTGAAGTACCCACCTACGCTTAATTTCCTTTTTTTGTGAAAATTATGACCCCTTATTGTAAGTAAGACTCTACATATTATACCTTTAGTTTTATTTTTTTTTACTGTGATGTTAGCTTCTGAATTGGAATAGCTTGTTCTTTTTGTGTCATGGTTGGATGTTTTAATTGTGATATATCATAACCTTCTTCATCAAGAGAGTCTTTGAAGCCAAATTTTACTGGCAAGAAGCAGCCCATAGGCTTGGAATCATATGATTTTTTCAGGGACCCTAGGCGTAAATGAGCTAGAGTTTCATCGGCCGCAGAAAAAAAAAAAAGCTTAAAAGAAGCTCAAAAGGATGGAGTGAGGTCCGTCTGGGCATTATATTGAAACGATCATACGATAGAGCAAATATATAGGAGTAAAAAGCAAAAGGTTAAATACAATTAGAATAAACTGCCAGAAGAACACTAAATTGTTAAAACCGCTCAAAGCTTTATAATTGCACACAAAAACCCAAATTTAAGACGGAGATTTGTAGCTGTAAAATTATGCAAAGCCAAGTAAAAGCCAGAGTGAGATAAATGCTATACATGCTTTTTTAGGTAAGTCAATTCGAACGTGGTGCGGCAGAAAATGCCCCCACGATATTGTTTACCTTGAGGATTCGAAAGCAAATCAGTTTGTGGCGAAGTGGAGGGGAACTAAAACGGCGAAAAAAATTGACGTGTTCTTAGGTTTTGATTGATAATTGTAATATCCGTTTTTGTATGTACAAAAAGCATTATACAGATTGAACAATAGAAAGTATTTGCATATGTCTGCGTCAAAGATTTTCTATGGATGAATATTAAATTCAACAGAACAATATTGTATATCATATTTCGCTTATAGTTCTTTCTCATCATAAAAATTCCAAAAGCTTCTCAGCCAGGCATGTAGACGAATATGTAGCACAACTGCTTATATCATATTTGAATAAGCATGCGCAAAACAGATATATGTACTGCTGAGTCAGTCCAGCAGCGAATCACAGAAAAATTTATTTATCAAAAATAGCATGCATACATCCATCCTACTTAAAAATGTGTTTTACAATATAAAAGGTCGATTGAATTTCCCAGTTTCTGGTTTTGGATTTCGCAATTCTTACTGTATCGCTTGTTTTATACTTTTTTATTTATTGTAGTATCCTATATAATTTTTTGTCTAAACTAATTGCCGATTTGTAACCAACTAAAAAGAACTCTGCAAAACTAGTCAGAATAGTCACAAGTGACAAGCGAAGATAAATTTATTAGCGAACACACACATACAAGATGAGAGGCTTATTGTACTACGGAAACCACGATCTCAGATATTCAGAAAATATCGAAGAACCAACCATTCAATCGCCAAACGAGGTGATCATTGACGTTGCTTATTGTGGTATTTGTGGAAGCGATTTGCATGAGTATTTGGACGGCCCAATCTTTTTCAAGAAAGCAGCCTCCGAAACAGGTGATGAGTTGAGTTGTGCCAAATTACCATTGTGTCCAGGCCACGAACTTAGTGGAATTATTAGCAAAATTGGTGATGGTGTTAAGTCCTTAAAAGTAGGCGATAGAGTTGTCGTTGAGGCTACTGCAACCTGCGCAGACCGTAAGAGAATTCCAAAGAGCAAAAATATAAGATATGATATCCCTGAATGCAGTAACTGTAAAAGAGGTCTCACAAATTGCTGTCTGTACTTGAACTTTTGTGGTTTGGGTTACAGCAGTGGTGGTTTTGCTGAAAAATTGGTTGCCTCTGAAGAGCATACTGTCAAAATTGCAGACAATATCCCATTGGATGTTGCTGCTTTAATTGAACCGCTTGCTGTTGCTTGGCATGCTGTTAGAATATCAAACTTGAAAGCAGGTGACACTGCTGTGGTTTTAGGTGCTGGTCCAATAGGTTTAGCAACTATCTTGGCATTGCAAGGACATAAAGCTGGGAGAATTGTTGTTAGCGAAATTGCTAGCATCAGAAGACAACAGGCAAAGAGTTTTGGAGCAGAAGTTTTTAATCCTGCAGAGTATAAGTCGACAGATGAAGCCGTCGATGCCTTGAAAAAATTGACCGATGGTGTAGGTTTCCACTATGCATTTGATGCATCCGGTGTGAAACCTACTTTTGACACAAGTATTGGCGTGTTGGGTGCTAACGGTGTTGCTGTTAATATCGCAATTTGGCCAAACAAACCAGTTGATTTTTACCCAATGAGTGTTACTTTGGAAGAGAAATCCTATTCAGGCTCAATTGCATACACAAGACAAGATTTTGAAGAAGTAAGCGAGGCTATAGAGAAAGGTTTCATTGATTTGAAAAACTGTAAAGGTTTGATTACAGGTGTTTTTGACTTAAAAGATAGTGTTGATAAAGGTTTTGTAGACCTAATGGAGCACAAGGACAAGCACATCAAAATGTTAATTACTCCAAGTAATGGCTTGAAATAAGTTAACCTTTTGATAATTTTGTATACTTTAGTTCCTTTATTTAATACAGAATACAATAAATATGTATGTATATAAGTTTAACAACAGCAACAAAAAAACTGGTTTTGACTTTTCGGACTTTAGATCATTTAAATCACTAGTAAGCACTAAATATGCAACTCTTCTAATTAAAACCATGCCCATTTAAAATTGGATTCCCATAAAACTTTGCATTCATCTTTTGCATCGTTGGCTTTGAATTCACAATTGTCTGACTGATTGAATAATTTTATGGCACTTAAAGAATCTTCGAATTGTTTAGTGATGATTTCCGCTTTTAGTTCATCAAAGAAAAACTGCTTGAACTGCGGCGTCTTTTCAAGTGTAATATTTTCTGTTATATAATTTTGCCAAATGTAAATACCGTTACCAAAGTATTCAGAAATTAAGCCAGAAATATTGCCATCTTTGGTGGACTTGAAGTAATTCAACATTTCAAAAATTAAGCATTCCATAACTGAGGATGCTCTGTTATCATCATTTTCAATACACGACTCAATGTTTAGTATATTTATATTCTTATCACCAAAATTGAATTGCCAGATTATGTAACCCAATATAGAATTTGTAGTTGGGTCAGTCAAAGTCAAGCCAAATTTCAAAAGATTATGATAATCGGTCAATTCTTTGATATAAAACATACTTCTTTCATGAAGCCAATCAACTAATCTGTAGTCGAATTTGTTGAAATACCTGATTTTATGATCAAGTTTGCTTAGGCTTTGGAATTTTTGTTTGAGTTTATCATTTGAAACATCGATTAAATCACGAAATTCATAGTTCTTCAATAATTTGACATTGTATTTCATATTGTTAACATTTTCAGACATGATAGTATTGCTAAAGGTAGAAATTGAGTCATTCGGAATTCTGTAGACTGGAATGTATCTCGAAATAAAACCAAATTGATTGTAATATTCATCTACTTCACTGTAAAGAGTTCCAAAAAAATATTTATCATCAATAAACTTAGCACACCACGAATTGATCAAGTTAAGCATGACTTTAGCATATCCTTTTTTTCTGTGGTTTTCCAAGGTATATACCGATCCCAAGCAGCCGTTTAGACAAGGTTTAATATCACCTGCTTCATCTACTCTGTAAGCGTCCCTGATAATCAATTCACAAGAGGAGACAATGTTGTCTATTCCGATATGCGCATCTTGGCTATCTTCATAGTTGGTTTTTGAATCGTCTATGGATAAATCTCTCAATATAAATCTATATTTACCCTTTATCAAGGTGTGATTGCTAGATGGAAGTTTGTTTTCGAAATTACCAGGTTTACAAATGCTGTTTTTCTCAAGAAACTTTTCTCTTCTGAGAAATTGAGACTCAGAAAGTGGTTTACCCCAATGACTACCGACACCCCTGGCGATGGCCTCAGTGATTTTTTCGTGCGAATGAAGTGGAATAGGCTCCAAGATGTAATTTTTCTCCAACAATGTGACGTTGATCATATTCTTGAGTATTTATTGAACTTTTGCACGAAATTTGGTTTGGTTGCTGTTGAGTTCTCAGGTTTTTCTTGGTAGTCAATTCTCGAAAATCCTAGAAAATTGTCAAGGTCATCAGAGTAAAGCAAAGTGAAGGAAAAGAGTATATTTAATTTTGCGTAAATTACATATGGAGGAATGGAATTTAAGTCATCAATGACTCCGTTTTTTTGAAAAATTCTCAAAATTTTATTTCCCAAGTTATTGTTATTCTAAAATTTCCCACTTTGAAAAGTTTTACTAGATGCACGGAGTTGCAATAAACTGTACAAACCTTAATAAAAACGTTTTACTGCAACTTCTTTTACACATATTCTCCTTTGGGTTTTTTATATTATTATTTGATTTAGTTTGTTTCCGTCGATGCAAAACATCCAAAAGAAAAAGTATAATTCTCAACTTTTTTCTCTTATTGGTTTATTTCAACTTTTTCAATAATAAAAATGTATTCTAATCATCACATATGAATCCTTCTAATAATAAGCATATTTAAATTATGTGATATAAGGTTTTATTTATTTTTAGAATCAAATTTCAAATAATTCAAACGGGGCTCAAAACGAGGTTTTTTTTTTTTTTTTTTTTTTTCTTTTTTTTTTAAACCCCAAAAATTGTGAATGTATCAAAGAGAGTAAGTCAGAGGAGGCGAAGAAAATAGTGAGCCAAGTAACCAAATTCAGTGGATAATTGATCAGTAGTATTAACTGGATTTAACTATCAATATATTTATTATACTATCAGAAGTCAAAAGATTATATATTTTGGATAAAATAAAGAAATTCTATTTATTTTACATTACCGAGGAAAACTCCTGAAAGAAAGTTTTGAAAACTATATTAAAAGAACACGAAGGCATAACCTAATATGTCATTTGAACCTAAGGAGCACGTTCTTCTTGATCCACCGAAGAACAAAATATTCAAGAGATCCGAATTGATTAAATATGACGGAATCCAAAACAATTTGATTTATTTAGCGGTCAAAGGTATAGTTTTTGATGTCACAAAGAACGAAAAGGTTTACGGAGAGGGAAAACTGTACCACATCTTTGTAGGAAAGGATTCCAGCAGAGGATTAGGAAAGTCGTCATTGAAACAGGAAGACAATTTATACGAAAACTCATACAAGACCGAGGACTTAAACTCTAGAGAATTGCAGGTGTTGGACGATTGGTACATTTTCTTTAGTAAGAGATACAATATTGTCGGTAAGGTAATAGATGAAGAAGAAGCATGAGTAGCAAAGCACATTCGAATAACCTATCGAGAATGGAACCGATTCCCATAGTATTTTTTTAATTTATAGCAAGTCCACACCGATTTATATCTTTTGTTTGCACTTTTCTTTTTCAAGCCTTGGCTCTAACAGATGGCCAGATCTGATTGTGGGGATGCAAAAATCACCAAATATTATCACTCAGTTGTAGCAAACAGGTTATTCGATTGAATAGATATAAAAAGGCTTCGCGCAAATAAACTGGTTCTGCGGAACCAAGAGCGACAATAGTTTATAGATATCTACATAAATTACATATATTTAGACGTTTTCAGGAACTTCAAACTGTAGAATTGCAATCCAACCGCATTGCCTAATCATCTTAGACTTGCAAGGAAAAGCTAAAACCTACGTGTCAACTATTACTACTTATTTCTGTTTTTCACCGTTTGCTGAACGAGCAAAATATATTAAAACGATAAATAAGATTTTTAATGAGTATATTTGCGTGCAAAAAAAATGGACTCAGAGTTCAGTTAGTCTATCATCAATCTCTTGAGGGGATAATCTTCTAAATCTTGGGCCGGCTACTGAAGAATCGCCCTTAAAGCCCTTTAATTCTTCATTTGGCTCACCAATAATAGATATTTCGATGGTGTTACCATTCATTTCACCCTCAATGGTTTCTTTCAAAGCCAATAACGCAATGTGAATGGCATCTTCCAATTCTAGTTCATCGTTGTATCTCTTTTCAAGGAATGTTTTTGCACTGCTAGAGTTTTTTCCAATGGCAGTAGCCTTCCAAGGAAAGTAACTTCCACTTGGATCAACTTGGTAAAGCCCGAAACCCTTATGGTCATCGTATCCACCAACTAAAAGTGACACACCAAAAGGACGAACACCTCCTGATTGTGTGGCTTCCTGCATATTTTTGGCTATATAGGATGTTAAAATCTTTACTGGTGGATATTGGTTATAGATATATTTGTAGTTACTATGCGATAATCTTCTGCTTTGGTCAACTAAAACCCTGAAATCTGGGTTCATTCCGGAGTAGGTTACTCCAATGTCTGGGGTCAACAACTCTACTTTATTGAACGACTCATTTTTCACTAATGTGTTTGGCAATTTCTTTTCGGTAGCCAACACAACTCCATTTGATGCCTTAATTCCTAATGATGTTGTACCCTGTTTAACAGCGTTCAATGCATATTCGATTTGACCAAGCTTACCACTATAAAAAACGTAGTAGGGAAATGTTAGTATATGGTTCCTAGCTTTAAATAACTAAAAGAGAAAAACGACCTATGGGCCGCCTAAAATGACATACCTTGGTGAGAAAGTAGTTAAAGAGAATGAGTAACGATCTGCCATCGTGTCGTATCTGCGGTTCAAGATTCTATAATTGCACCAAAAATTACCAATAAATCAACCAACGATGTAATTAAGGTATTACCAAAAATAAAATTGATGAAATAACCAAATAAAAAAGTGCAATTGACGTCTATAGTACAGTATATCAATCAATTATGATAATATTTCAAAGTATAACTTGATATTTAGTGAGATTGACTATGTTCTTTGTCATGCTGTACTGCTTTTCTTGGTGGCAACAGGAGGTCATAATAAAATTATTATAAAAAAATGGCCATAAAAAAAAGCAGAATTGATATTTTGAAAGATTTATGAAAAAAAGATGGTTACGCAACACTGGCATAGTTAATTAACTGTTAAGGCTATCTATCATATTCAGAATATTAAATTACAGTTATATACCAACATTATAGCAGTGATCTAATCACTCATCAGGCAAGAGAATGATCTTATGAATAGTGTAAACAATATTTATGAAAGAGTGTAAACTATATATAGAAGAAAAGGCTATATCTATTTAATTGGCAATTGAGATTATCCCGAGAGTCAGAGGCCTTTTAGTTTTTTTTCTTTATTGCTTTACTATATTGTAGAACCGTTTTTGTTATCTTGTATTAAACTGCTGTATTCCCCTCATTTATTTTAAATTGCAAACACAACAACCTTACCATCTAAGCCAGAAGTAGAGATATGAGCACCATCATACAATTTCAAGCTAGTAACGGTGTTGATATGCGATGTGCTAACAACGTTTGAGGAGACTTTTCCCTTTAAGTCCAATTGCTTGAACATACTCAAGGCACTAGAGCCTGTATTTTCATAATCATCATCGTCTTCGCCACCAGATCTGGTTATACCTGGAGTTCTGCCAACGGAAGCAGGGGCACTGCTTTTGGAGTCCAAGTTCTTGGTTTCTTTCCAACCTTCAATTGATCCGCTGTAAAGCAAAGGAACTTTATTGAAGCCAGCAACAATGAAGTTGTTTTCGTTGAGGAACAATATGTTGCAAAATGGTGCATAATTGGTTTTGATTTTTATAACATAAGGCTCAGCGCCTTCTCCTTGAGGATAGGCTAATGTGATAGAGGAATCATGGGAGACAAAGCCCAAAGTGTTGCCTTCTGGAGAAAAGCAGGTGTCATGAACCCAGGCATTTGAATTAAATGTGCCACAAATAGTATTGAAGGGCAACTTGCTTCCCCAGGCGGTTGGTGGAGGCTTTTCGTCAACAGACTTTACGTAGGAACTCAAGACAAAACATTTGTTGTCTGTAGTACCACAGGAAACCAACACGTTATTTGGATGCCAGTTGATATTCAAAATGGTGGAATGGAAAACTTTTTTCAAATGTTTGGAGATCCACCAGTCGTTTTCAGGTTCGTAGTAGCAGATAGCCAAAACGTTGCAGCCGGAGCCGACAGCAAACTTTTTACCGTTTGGCGACCATTTGACACTGGTTGCCGATCTGTTGATTCTCAACAAGACCAAATTTTTCTTGAATTCTGTGTATGAGGCATCTGTTGGCTTCCATACGATTGCATTTCTATCCTGGGAAGAGGACACTATCAAGCCTTCACAGGAGATATCTATGGCGGTGATTGGCTCGTCGTGACCCGACAAGGTGGCAATCAACTTTTTGGAGCTTGGCGAGCTCACCTTGTAAACCTGAATGTCATTGTGCTGGGTGATAGCCAAGTATGAGTTGTTGGGACCAAAAAAGATATGGTCGTTGATTAGGGATTTGAACTGATATACTGTTGCGGATGCCATTGTTATGTGCTGGGATACACTAGATTTCGGGTTTCACGCGATAATAGGTCTGGAACTGTTTTCCAGTTAAAATGATTCGGTAGTTGGCTCTAGGGTTGCAGCTGTGCAGTACAATCCACACAATACGTCTTGTATGACTGACGTGCAAGCAAAAAGAACAGCCAACACTGTTAAAATTTTTTTGGTTGCAGTATTTGAGAAAATTGTTAATCTTTTGCCTGCAAAAGGGAGAATCAGAGAATAAAAAATAGTAAATAGCAGTAATAAGCTAAAAAACAGAGCCTTGCACC
Source organism: Saccharomycopsis babjevae (assembly GCA_031125705.1). Taxonomy (NCBI): domain Eukaryota; kingdom Fungi; phylum Ascomycota; class Saccharomycetes; order Ascoideales; family Saccharomycopsidaceae; genus Saccharomycopsis; species Saccharomycopsis babjevae. Next base: position 324,358 of record JASTVB010000003.1, on the reverse strand, counting down.
TTTTAAACATAAAACTCACTAGTTCTTACACCCAAACATCCGTTATTTTAAACACATAACCCTAGAAACTAGTACACCAAATAACCACATTAATGTCACATTATATTATACTTGAACTAATACACCAAACAACACTACCTTAGTACATTATTACACCAAACATTACTACATTATTACGCTAAAACATTATTGCATTAAAACATTTGCACATTAGGACGTTTAAACATTAGAGCAATGTTGCATTAGAAAAGTTAAAAATTAAAAAACCGTAAAAGCCGAACACAACTAAACCAAAAGCGTTGAAAAGCCAAAAAACTAAAAACCTTAACCTCAATAAAACAAAACTCTCTGACAGAAAACATCAGTAAACCCATACATAAGAATCGAAATTTTTTGCTGCCTCAAGGGTTATAAATGCACGCAGTTTGTTTTTTTTCGTCTCTCTTGGTTATTTTTTTGTCTCTTGGTTATTCTTGGTCGCTCATTGGCTGGATTGCCAGGGCCGTCAGTATTGGATCGTAGCCCGTTAGCAGCACTGTGCCCATGTTTTCTCTACTGGAGCGTCACTGGTGCTTTTTGTGAAGAATTCACCATACATCATGCATACATTTATATTATTACATGTAAATATCCTCTTAGTAGATACGGGCGTTGTATGAGAATTTTTTTTTCTGTGACAGTAAATTTGTTTTTTGGTTCTCTCACTGGTGCTAGAGAAAGAAAAAATTTTTTTTCTTGTATGGATTATTTTCTCACAGTATTTTGCGCATTTTTCGATAGGCAGCCAGCAGCAGACTAGACAAAAGTTTGTAGCATTGAACTAACTAGAGCTATTTTGTTTAGTATTTTATATTCTGCTTTTAATACTTTACTGTTTATCCTTTGCTGTTATTTCCTCGAGAAAATTGATTAAGTACTGTTGATAATCGACAAAACATCCCAAAAAAACCCAAATACGTCCAAGATGCCAAAGAACAACGTTATTGAAATGCAAAAATTATACCAACACTCTGCCAAGCCATTGTGGTGGAGACACCCAAGATCTGGTTTGTACCTCTACCCATTCTACGGTTTATTCGCCGTCAGCATTGCTGTTCCTCTCTACTACACCGGAAGAGCCATCTTGGGTATCAAGGACCCAAAGAGACATTAAACGGGGCCTTTTCGTGACCATATCGGGCGGATGCCCCATAAGATATAGACACAACAGCATGTCCTGTCCCGATGAATATCAATAACATACCACAAAATAGAAAAGAATTACCAACTTGAAAAATCAGAAAAAAAAAGCCAGTGTCGACATCCCATGGTCGTGGGCTGATGCGGTTTACAGAGGCCTTTTGTCGCCCTAAGCATAGTGCATGGAAAGAAGAATTTTGTTCAAACATAAGAATATCAAAAAAGAAAAATTGTGGGTGGAGCATGGCGTTGGGTTGTGTCTAGGCTATTTCCCAGGGAATGATAAATTCTTGAAGAATCAGTGTAGGGTCAACCCCCGTGATGGGCAATCTGGATTTTCTCCGTTGAATATAATCTCAGTAGCTCAGTGTCGATATACATTTACATCCTCGGCGTGGCTTGTGAGTTTGTTTGATGTCCCAGAAATACCTCTCACTGTCGTCTCCACTATTTATTTGCGGATTCTCTCAGTTTTTCTTAAATTTTTATTTGAAATGAGAAAAAGGAAAAAACAACAACAAGAGCTCCAAAACAATATCGCAATAATGTTCTTTTTTATAATCATATCTAGGCGGGTTCTCAGAAAACTGCTTATTTATTAATATATATTTGCTTCAATAAAAGAATAATTGTCTCAACGAACATAATTACGTAGGCGCTCTATATCTACTTCGCATCTTCTGTAACGTCTTTTTATTTATTTCGAATGTTGGTTTCAATTAGTTGCCGATGTGTTTATGTTTCCTGTTATTAAATCATAATCGTTCGTTTTGGTTTTCAATGATTATCGTTTTGTATTGGTTTCAACTAGTATCATCTGCATAGTCTCAGCTTTCGGCCTATTTTTTTCGAAGCTTTTTGAATTTTGTTTATAGGCAAACCAACATGAAAAACTAGAATATATGTGCAACAACAAATAACCAAATATAGTGCACACAAGGTTCATCCTGACCAAATAAGCCCCCAATAACAGTACAAATCGTTTCATTATTTGCTGCAAATCATCCTCGATTCTTTCTCATTCACACAAAATGTTGACAAGACGTATTGCAAATCCAGTTTTCAATAGAGTTTTGGCCGCTAATAGGAAAAGTTTAAATTTTACAAGACCAACCTTTCTGACTATTTATTCGGCACCTATTAAAAGATTCAATTCCACTAGCAACCCTACTAGCTCTGCTGACAAAAATCCAAAGACAGATGGGATCAATCAGGCAAAAGATGAAATAGATCTTCAGAATTTGAATCTTTCGGAGAAAGAGAAACATGAAGCTCGTAAGCAGATTCTCAAAAAATTTTCGAAGGTGAAAATTGACAATTTGACAGATATCTTGGTAGAATCAATAAAATTAACTGGTTCTCTCTCAATTTCCACATTTATGAAACAGTGTTTGACAAATCCAGACTTTGGGTATTATACTAATAAAGACCCTTTGGCCAACAATGAAAATAGAGGTGATTTCGTCACTTCCCCAGAAATCTCACAAATGTTTGGTGAGATGATTGGAGTTTGGTATTACACCATTCTTCTCCAACAGTCAAAGAACAAACCTTTGGAGAATATCCAATTCATAGAATTCGGACCGGGAAAAGGTACATTAATGCATGATGTTCTCAAGTCTTTCAACTCATTAGCTAAGAAACAACAGCGCAGTAATCCAATTCTGGTTATTATGGTGGAAGCAAGTCCTGTTTTGATTGAAAAACAATACAAAAGTTTATGCGATCCAACCTCTTCTTCTTTAGAAAGTTTTCTGTTTGGCAAGAAATCGACCACGAAATGGGGCAACGACATCTATTGGGTGCTCAATGAATTGGATATTTTAGATTTACAGACGCAATTGAAGATTAAGGATTCAGTAACAAATTTCGTTCTTTGTCATGAGTTCTTTGATGCTTTACCTATCAAACAGTTCAAGAAGGCCGAGAAAGGATGGTATGAATATTTGGTGGACTTTGAAGAGTACGACAAGGATGGTAATTTGATCCCTAAAAAGTCTTTGATTCCTAAGCGTCAAAACAATGCAAAGGACCCAAAACAGAATGATGAAAAAGAGACTTTAGAAAATCTCCCAGCCAGAAAAATCGAGCCGACAGGAAAAAGAGAAGTCAAATTCCACTTGACTTTGTCTCCAAAGGTCACTACTGCTTCCTATGTTCCAAAGTCATCGCCACGTCATGATACACTTCCCTTAGGATCCAGAGTAGAGATTTCTCCGGAGACCTTGACATACGGTAAGAGAATCAACGAGTTGATATACAATAAACAGGAGAAGTCTAGCGGTGCTGCTTTGTATATTGATTACGGATCTGCAGAAGTTCCTCTCAATACTTTAAGGGGTATCAAGAACCATAAATTTGTAAATCCTTTTGAGGATGTGGGAAACGTCGATTTATCAGCGGATGTTGATTTCGGAGCTCTCAAATACATGTCTCAACAGGATAAAGCTAAGAAATTGGATGTTTTTGGCCCCATAGAACAGGGCACCTGGTTGGATTTGTTGGGGTTGCAATACCGGACCCAGATGTTGGTGAACAAGGAGACGAACGAGGAAAAAAAACATAAGATAATCAAAAGTTATTACAGATTGGTTGAGGACATGGGCAAGATATACAAGTTTATGGCTATTTTGCCAAAGGGGGGAGAAACCCCAGTTGGTTTTGGAGGTGGCTTGAAGGAATAAGCGAGAAGCTGCTGAGATAGCGATTAGAGAATATGTAAATAGAGCCTATAGTACCACGTCTCTTGTTTTTAGTTTTAAAATTGAACAAGTTGCTTTTATGAATTCGTAGATTTAAGAAATACCTTTATTCTCATGTTTTTGCAAGGTTACTGGTATTTCATGCTTTCCCTTGAATTATCAGCATTTTTTTTTGTTTTGCTCAGAGATGTTACTATGCTTTGAGGTTTTTAGGTACAATATTATTATTATTATTCTTTTGATCTTTGAATTGCTTTCATTTTTTGCAATCTAAGATATTTTGATTATTTTGGCGTTAAAAATTTCCTATTTGAGCTTCGGCATGTTGATTATTTCCAGCTTTTGCACTGTTCGCGTGCGTCTTCTAGAAGACCATGCTTTTTTTTCAATAGTTTTTTTCTGTTTACTTGTGCGATTTGATGAGTAGTTTAGTTTACTTGAGGTAGAAAAAAAAAAAAAAAATTTTGAAGAGCTGTTATTAATTATGAAAAAATTGCAAGAAAATTAGTAACGGTAAGTAAAAAAAAACCAGGGTACTAGATACTATTAATTTCAAAGTTGAAAAGTGCAGAAATAATAGATCTGATCCTTTAATTACATGAAATATAAAGCAAATACATGAATACAGATTCAGAAAAAGGTAGTTTTAGTTGAAGCATTAGGAACCAAAAAAATAAAGCAATAAAAAGTAGAAAAAAAGCTTTATATTAAACTTATCAAGACTAATTGTTTAGTTTGTGTTCCATCATAGACAATTTGAAATCAACTAAGGATCTTTGAATCTGAATAAGTCAAATATTGATATCACCAATTTGGATCAGTGATTTAAAAATCAAACACAAGAACAACACATTATATACCAAAATAGGAAAAGAAAAATCACGAAAACAAACGTGAAAACCTCTGTGTGACACATTTGCATGGCTACTTGATTCCTTGTGCGCAGAACTCAAACACTCTTAAAAATCAGCGAACGGATAATATTTTGCTCTTGTTTCAAGAAAAGTAGTATTTCATATTTTATTTAAAGTTCTTAAATTAAAGAATATCTGAAAACCGAAGATATTTGGTTTTTTTTTGGCGAAAACAATCCGTCTCTCCACATATAGACAAACAACAATAGAGACAGCCACTACAACAACCAGAAATCGGAAAGAAACTACAGAATAAATATTCATAAATAGTCTAACAAATTTTTGAATAATGGCTGCTAATGATTATAGTTTAAACCTGGGAATTCCAAAGGTTGACTCTTTGTCGGATTGCGCTGCTATAGAATATGCGCTGTTGTCTGTCGAACAGTCCGTTGAAAAGTTGGCCTCCAATGCAACCAGCGGGCTTTCTTCAATTCAAGAAATTAGCTACAGAAAGCAAATGTACGGCCTCAACGAGCTTGAAGAAGATGACGACGAGCCGTTGTACATCAAGTTCTTAAAAACTTTTTACGAAGATCCGTTGATTCTTTTACTTATTGGATCTGCAGTTATCAGTTTTTTCATGGGTAACATTGACGATGCAGTCTCAATTACTGTTGCCATAATAATCGTGGTGACTGTTGGTTTTGTCCAAGAATACAGGCTGGAAAAGTCTTTGGAAGCGTTGAATAGATTGGTCCCTCCAAATGCCCATTTAACTAGATATGGTAAAACTGACACAGTTTTGGCTAATGAATTAGTTCCTGGTGATATTGTTCATTTCAATGTGGGTGACAGAATTCCTGCGGATGTTCGTTTAGTCAAGTCTGTCGATTTGAGTATTGACGAAAGTAATTTGACAGGTGAAACTAATCCTGTGGCCAAAAACGCTCAAACTATTATCCGCAATAATTACTCTAGAATTCAGTTGGCTGATGCTACTAATATTGCGTTCATGGGCACTATGGTTAGAGATGGTAATGGTGTTGGTATAGTTGTTTGTACAGGTTCTCAAACTGCGTTTGGTAAAATTTTCAAAATGATGAGCGATATAGAAAAGCCAAAGACACCATTACAAATAAAGATGAACAATTTGGGTAAACAACTTAGTTTAATTTCTTTTGGAATTATTGGTGTTATTTGTTTAATTGGTATTTTCGAAGGAAAATCTTGGTTGGATATGTTCCAAATTTCTGTCTCTTTGGCTGTCGCTGCTATTCCTGAAGGATTGCCTATTATTGTCACAGTCACATTGGCTTTGGGTGTGTTAAGAATGGCCTCTTATAAAGCAATTGTAAGAAGATTGCCTTCAGTTGAAACTTTAGGATCTGTCAATGTTTTATGTACCGATAAAACTGGTACCTTAACAAAAAATTATATGACTGTATCTCAGTTATGGACTCCGGAAATTGATGAACCAATTGTTATTCCAAACGATCATAACAGCAGTCATATGTATAATAAAAGCAATTCTGGTTTGTTGAATTTGTTAGAAATTGGTAATTTTTGTAATAATTCCAAATTTTCTGTTGATGCTAATAAATACATTGGAAACCCTACAGATATTGCATTGGTAGATGTTTTACCTTTATTCAAGTTGAGTGATATTCGTGATTCCCATCAAAGAATCCAAGAGTTATCTTTCAATTCAACTAGAAAATATATGGCTGTTGTTATTGAATCTGAAGAGAAATCCGAAAATGTGATTTATGTTAAAGGTGCTTACGAAAAACTCTTGAACCGCTGTTCTACATATGGTCCTTCATCTGAAAATGCGTCTCCTTTGACAGATGACATTAAAGGACAGATATTTACAATTGCTGAATCCATGGCTAGCAAAGGTTTACGTATTTTGGCATTAGCAAGAAAAGAATTGGAATCTTCAACTCCGGTTGACTTAGAAAAATTAGCAGAACTCAGATTTTCAGGATTAGTAGGTATTTATGATCCACCAAGAGAAAGTGTTCCAAGAGCTATTTCTCAATTCCTGAAAGGTGGAATTCGTATTATTATGATTACAGGTGATTCCGAATCAACTGCTCTTTCGATTGGTCGTCAAATTGGCTTACTCATTTCCAATCCAGAATATCAAGTTGTAAGTGGTACAAAACTCGATAGTATGTCTGATATGGAATTATCGAATGCAATTTCAAATATTGTAATATTTGCAAGAAGTACACCAAGTCACAAAGTGAGAATTGTGAAGGCTTTACAACAACGTGGCAATGTGGTTGCAATGACAGGTGATGGTGTTAATGATGCTCCGGCATTAAAATTAGCAGATATTGGTATTTCAATGGGTATCAACGGTACAGATGTTGCCAAGGAAGCGTCTGACATGATTCTAGTTAATGATGATTTTACCACCATTTTAACTGCTGTTGAAGAAGGTAAGGGTATTTTTTATAATATTCAAAATTTCCTTTGCTTTCAACTTTCTACATCTATTGGTGCTTTGGGTTTAATTACCTTAACCACATTAATGAATTTGCCTTCTCCTTTAAATCCAATGATGATCTTATTTATAAATATTATTATGGATGGTCCACCTGCGCAGTCTTTAGGTATGGAAAAGGTTGATGAAGATATTATGAGCCATCCACCAAGATCGAAAAATGAAAATATTTTGTCATCAAGGTTACTCAAAAGAATTGCTCTCAAGGGTTTAGTCACAGTTTTAGGGACTTATTACATGTATCTGAAGGAAATTTCTATGGATCAGACTATTACTAAAAGAGATACTACAATGACTTTTGTGACTTTTGTCATGTTTGACATGTGGAATGCTATAAGTTCCAAACATAACTACAAATCTATATTTACTGTTGGTTTTTTCACTAATAGAGTATTTAATTTTGCAATAGGTATTATTATTGTTGCTCAATTAGGTATTGTGTATGTTCCATTGTTACAGAACATTTTCCAAACAGAACCATTGAATTTTAGTGACTGGTTATTTGTTTCTGTGCTTTCATCCTCTGTATTTTTTGCAGATGAAATATATAAACATTATTTTCCAGAAGATGATAGATTCAGATTCAGCCAGGCTAGTTACATTGTATAGCTTAAATACAGTTATTCTAACAAATAATAATAATTAAGCTTTTTAGTTTTTTCCTTCACCATCATAATTTTAATATATAATTACAACATTTTTCGTTCAAAAGTTCTTGATTTTTATTTTAATATAAATTTCAAGAAGTCAATATAGGTTATGATCTAAAAGTTAGTCATCACGTTTTTAGTTTCAGCTACAACAATACAAACTCCAAAGCGACAAAAAGTTCATTATAAAAAGACAATTTATAGATAATCAAAAGTTCTTATTCCCAACCTATAGTCAAGAACAACAAAAAAAAAAACAAAACAAAATACCATATCAATAATTAACTATGATTGAATCACTTTATCATCAAGAGACTTTACTCCATATTTACTGCCATCAAGATCTTCAAATTTTGTGGCATTACTTTCAACAGTTCGTTCACCAGACCACCAATTCTTTGATCGAATTAAGTTGTAAGTTTCGATATCTTCGGATTCAGAATTTTGCTTCAATTCAATAACAACCATGTTAGGTGTAGATGGAGTAGCAGGAATGGATTCCTTAACTTTAAATGGTAAGTTTTCCGAAATTTGACTGTATTTAGATCTAAATTCTGCCAATTCAAGATTTCTTGCGTAGGGTCCCCTCTTACTATTTTTACATGACATGTAATTCTCATAGTATAGTTGAATTAAAGGCTTTTCTTGCGAAGCAGAATCGCTTAGCAAAATACCTTTTTCTCTGAAGGATAAAAACTTGCTTTTCATGAAATCCTTTAAATCTTTATTCATAATGGCATCTATACTGGACTGCGTATTCTGAATAGAAATATTTGTTGAAGTTTTAGCAGAATCACGATTTGTATCATTTTTTTTTGTCTTATCGTTATTGTCTTGCATTGAAATATCTCCATCATCATCAGGCTCTAGTTTGCTCTCTTTTTCTAGAACTTGACCTAAATCAGTTGAGGATTTGGGTATGCTAGGCTTTTTATCACTTTCATATTTATTACTATTTTCAGTAGTTTCATCTGTACTGGAATTATAAACATTGCCAACAGTTCCGGAACCAGTAGGCTTCACAGGCTCTCTTGAAATACCACTAATATTTTCCCGATTGTGCTCTGAGCAAATAAATAAAGGCTTTATCGTTCCTGTATTACCTGTAGATGCTATTTTTATCCAGAAAATATCTTCTGAATCGCTGTTTAGGTTCTTCTCACAATTCTCGTCTTTCGCAATGAATTCAAATCCAAGGATACAACCTTCAGTATCTTGTGCACAAGTAATATGACATTTAGTGTTGCAAAGCAGACAATATTTTATTAAACCACTTTTCATATTGCATATATCACAAACATCATAATCATTCTTTAGAAGAGCTAAGCTTATATTTGTGGCACCTTGTAATCTCTTAGAATCTTCATATTTAATATACTTCGAAAAAATAGAACAAAGCACATGTGTCCATTTGAATGTATTTGTCCTTTTAAGAGCATCTGGATAAGCTGTAGCAGCGCCAGTAATAGCAGAATCATGATCAATTTCTTTAGAGTAGCATAAACTACAACCATAATATGTATTACACAAAGGATGTAGGTCATTTGAGCAAATATCGCAAGCCCATTCTTTGGTGAAAAGTGGAACGTCGAGAGAATTAACTTTGACACCATAACAAGATGCATGAACATTCAATCCACAACTGGAGCATATTATCATTTCATATCTATCCCTATGGTTATTTGATCTACAAACACAGCACGGTCTGCTATCTGGAGGAAAAACGCTTTCTGCTGCAACTCTGGAGATTGACATCTCTCTGCTGACAGGTGTTCTAGCTCTTGGAGAGGAAGGTAGTGATTCTTCTTTTGCATCATTAGTGGGAACGGTTTCAAAATCATCTGTTTCGCGGTCATAGTTTTCAAAATCATAACTATAGTTGTGGTCACTTTCAAAATGAACATTTTGTCCTACAGTAGCCTTTTTGTAGTCATTTACTGATAAACTCATTATTCTGATATCAAAATTTTTTGAAGACAGAGAAGTTGAACCTGGAGAAGGCGTTTCATTCGTAGGAACAGAATTGTCAGTGCCAGTTTCGAGAAACGGAACTTCTTGAGAAACCTCCTCCTGCTTTACAGGCTCCTCAGTTTTTTCAACAGAACTAAAAGCAGCTTCATTAGCAAACACAAATCTTTTGATTTCCACAGGTTTCTTTTTCTGTTGAGGCATATTCACGGAAAACTTTGTAACCTTGCAGTTTTTGGCTGCTGCCGCAGATCTTGCAGCCGCAACTTCTTGCAGGTCTATGTTCAGCAGAGACTGTATATCTTTATTCAATGGCGAAGCTTCTGCAGGAACAATTTTGTAAACACTGTTGTCTTCTACTTGTTTACTGTCTGTTGCTATTTGACTGTGACCTTCCTTTGGTAACATATTGTCGCTGGGCGATACGTCACCTCTCAATGATTTGGACATCTTTGCAGTTTTCACCGGTGACATCTTATTCAACTTTATGGTAATTGTGGTGTTTTTTGAGTTCTTAGATCTTTTTATGGCAACCATACCAGTATCTTCATTTCCAGTTTTTGTTTCAGGTTTTTGTCTTTTAGTTGTAGGTGTCTTCTCTGGACTCACCAACTTTCGTTTTCCAGGAGGCAAACTTTTTAAAAATGCTTTAGCCTTCTCTTGAGCGGCACGAATTTTACTAGAATCAAGAAAAAGTTCAGCCTCAATCGTCTTTTTGGTTTTATGGTTCTTCATAACTTCATTTGGATCCTCCCATTGAACAGCATAATATCTCCATAATTTTGCACATCTAATGCATAATGCCGTTACCACAAGTTTTGAATCTGAAGGAGCGACAGAAAAACCCGGTGCTCTAAACCATTTTGAAGAATTTATATTTTGACAATGTTTGCAACAATATTTACGTCCTTGCCTACTAGAGGACGCAATATCATAACTGGAATCGTCATCAGGATCAGCTATTGAATCCACGAAATCACTTTTATTATTTGATTTCTTAATTTTCTTGTTTTTACGACCTTCAAAATTGTCCCATATTAAATGACCATTTGCTGTTTTCTTCCATAAATAATAGAATCTGACAATCATTCCGAAAGTCTGGGAGTTGACATGTTTGTGAACAGGTAGCAATTCACTGCCATATAATTTGACACCTTCTTCGAAGCGTTTGACTTCTTCATCCGAGAATGTTGGCTCTTTCAATGACTCTCTCGTGAATGTTTTCACTATGCGGAAGGTTTCCTCGAAATCGAAGTTTGTGTCTAACAAAGTTTTGAAGATAGCATCCAAGAAGTTGGGTGTTGTAGGAAAAATCTTCAAGTCCTTAGCTACTGTGCGACATTTTTTGAACACGAACTTGTCTATTTCATTTGTCAATTCGACTCCAAGTGGTTGCTTCCACATCAATGTGGAAGTTGTTCCGTCATCATCACCTCTCTGTATATACCCAAAGGGTCTTGGCTTAATCCAAGGCGGAAGAAGCTTTGCAGGCGTATGTGCGTATTCATCAGTCAATGCAAGTCTCTTGGTATCTGCAGGCATTTCGTCAATACGCGAAACTGCCAGGAGTGCTGGTCTGCCGACATTTGATTTTCTTTTAGATTTGGCTTTTCTTTTAGACTCTGAAGAAGATTTAGCTCCAATAGGGTCATAGTAAATTTCGGGATGGCCATGCCATTCATCAATGCTTGAGGCTTGGTGCTTAGTGCCTAATCTTGAAGATGCCCTTGGGTAAGGTCTGTCTTCAGGATCCAATACATCTTCCAATCTAGCGTGCATGCCTAAATATCGAAATGGCCATTCTTCTTTTCCTCGACGCTCTTCTTTGGTTAAGTCCTTGTCCTTCAAAAGAAATTGAATAGCGAGCTTTTCAAAAGAAGGAATTTCCTCATGGGGCGCAATATTCTGTATGTTCTCTACAGTATTAGAATTAGAGTAAGTACTTTTAGTGGATTCAAGTAAGCTATTTCCAGATATATCGGTAGCAGACAAATTTTGAATACCAGAGTCATTACCTTGAACCTCTGGGGTTGTTGAAGAACTGGACTTAGAAATATTATCAATTGAGGAAATTTCTTTTTGATATTTCATTATTTCTTCTTGTTGAATTTTGGAACATTTAGCGCAACTCCAACTGTAGCCCCGAGAAGGCTTTTTCAAAAGAGGTGGTGTCAAGCATAACATATGGTACCAATTATTACAATGGGCGCAGTTAACGGAATCTGATGTCGATGCCCATTGATTACATTTTTTGCAATTCTTTGGGGTAACTAGCAAATCATGACCTCTACCAGCTTCAACAAAGACATATTCAAATCGTTTTTGAAGAGCTGCAAGATAATTTGGAGGTAATTTTGTTAGCTTTTTAGTCTGTAGAATATCATAGAATTTGAGCATGTAGCGATCAAACAATTTTTCAAACCAAAATTGATCAGGATGTGATTGATAATTACTCAAATCTTTAATCTCATCTTTGTGTTTTACTGTTGCCACACCTCTAAAGCTAGTTATTGGACATAAATCTGTATGCATGGTTGCATATAACATTCTCGAGCTACTGGAGAATCTCGAAATATCTCTAGGTCTATAATACCAATTTACTTTTATCCTATAATTTTCAACAAGATCCAAGTTAGCGTTCTGTTTCAAATTGGTTTTCTTTTCAAAGCCCAACACACGAGCAATATAGTACGGTTCGCTCGGCGGTTCCAGAACCATGTATATATGATCCCCCTTTCTTATTGTAAGTTTATTGTCAAATGTAGTAATAGTCGATTTTGAATTTGTATCTAAAAATTTAGTATTTGAAACATCCAACAAAACTGGAAATCTTTTTCTGGAGGGTGGCTGCCAGTTATTTGGAATGTCTGCCTTACTAATTGCCAGAACCCCATTTAACGAACCAGCATTTGAAGAAGATTTAAGTGAGCTTAAGCTTGAACGTGAACTCGAGCGCGTGCTTGAACGTGAACTAGCGCCTGCTGATTTTGGAATATGGTCATCTGTTTCTTCTTTATATGTTACAATTTTTTCCACCGCCTTTCTTCTAGGTCTCATCTTTCCAACCGTTTCTTTGTTTCTATCTTTCTCTTCTTTTTCTCGAAAAAATTAATACTTTAGTCCATAAAACTCTTAAAAAGCCTTCTTTATCTTTCAGCCCTATCTTGTCTTTTCCAAAAATTTAATATCTATCAACCAAATCAAATTATATCATAAATTCTTTTATTTTAAGTTAGAATTTCGCTTTTACCTTTTTCTAAAAAAATTCCGCTCCAGTAAATCTTTGCAAATATTCTATCAAAATAACTAGTTTTCTGAATAACTGTACGAAGTTTCCACTTTGAATCCCGAAGTTTCTAATTTCTAGAATTCTGTGTGGATAATGGATTTTTTTTCAAAGCCTGAACGAAAATGGTAAAAAAAAGAGCCTAATGTTGGTGGATATTACTAGTGAGTGAGTGCATCAGCAAAAATAAAAAAAAATACATAGCATAGATGATATATACATATATATACAATATTCAACTTTTTTGATGTTAAATCAAAATAAGCCAGGGTAACAAAAAACATAGGTATATATACAAATAAAAATTGCTTTTTCATTGCAATCAATCCGAATTGATAATATCAAGGATTTTGAGGATTCGTTTCTCGAAATATTTGTTAAAATAGTTTTCGAATTAGATATTGACACGAAGCTAAGTGTGATCGATTGTTGTTGAATTTGATTCTAAACCTGCAAAATGAATTCTAGCCCAGAGGCTTTACTATTATCTTACCAGGTTGCACAATCAGTGAGAGACCTTATATGTCATAATCCAGGAGATGTCAATATCACAAATATTCAAAGACTTTCTGAATTACTTGCATTTGACACATTTACGGACAAGATAGATAAAATAGAAAGACTAACTATAGCTGGAAAGTGTGTTTTGATTGATATAGACTTTTTGGGGGATACTGTTGATAATGTACACTTCACAATTGCCAAACCGCTGGATAACTTGGAACAGCAAGTAGATGTTGATGATCCAGAAAGTTTAGCTAAGCGATTTCTTTGGAATATTAAAGACTATTTTTCTTTCACTGGAGAATATAATTCCCCTAAAGATATATTATTTAACTGTTTGACAGACGAATGTGGTGATTTGACAAAATTTTGTTCTAGTTTGCAATTTTTAGGTTTGCTTGATAGATTATCCGTCCTGGTACCAAATTCCACATCTACTGAGAAACTTGACAACAATGTTTTCAATTATCTTAAAGAATTTCAGTTTTTACTTGGTTTTTTTTCAGCTGCAGAAAGTAAACTTGAAGTTGGAAAAATTATCGATAAGTTGTCTGGTTTTGAAAGCAATGACAAAAATGAAATTTCCAAAAAGTTGAAGGAAGCAATATGCGATGCTTACGATGTTTTGAATGGATACACTAATTTTGGACAAGTAATTAATAATCTCAATGGTGATAATATGGGCATTTTCATCAAATTTTGGCAAGACAAGAGATTGATTTTATACGAGCCTGAAATAAAACAGAGTATTACAAGCGATACGAAAGATGCAAAGATTTGCTTACAAAATGCATTTCAACAGTTTGAAAAGACCCAGAATGCTAATAAATTTATCAAGGAAGCGAAATATGTGAAGTTAGGTTGTGATTTTTTTCATCAGAACAGTTTACCTTCATTATATACATTGGCTCGTCAAAACTATGATTTTCTACAAAAGAAACAAGATACCAAGAACGATCCAAGTGGTCTAGATTTAGAAAATTCAGAATTTATGAACTATTTGAATTATATTTCTTCCATTCAGCTTCCGTTTCATGAATTACGTGGCTTAAAAACTCTTGAATGCCAATGCTGTTTAAGTTTAGAGTTTTTGGATCATTTTTATTTCCCTGTGGCTACTATCAGAGAACACTTTGGTTCTAAGGTGGCATATTTTGAAAAAGAGTCTCAATTGAAAAGTGATGAATTAACATTAGATAACATTTTGAAGTCATTGAATAAGGAGGATTTTTTACTGTTTGATGTTAATTTCCAGATCGGCAAAGTTCCAGGTTTACTGAACAATAACGAAAATATTAAGACTATTTTGCATTTAAACTATGTCTCAGAATCACCTCTAAAAAGAATTGCTAAGGTGAACATTTATAACAGACCTGTCAGGAAAAAGAAAACTTCTTCTTCATCATATTTGCTTGGAAGCAATTATTTAGAGGATACCATTTCTGAAGCAACAGTTGGTGGTTCGACTAATATTACAAAGAATAACAAGAAGGCAATCTTACTTGATGAGCCTTTAATGACCCAAGACTCCACAATTTTTTTGAAGGTAAATTCGAAGAAAAATGATATCACCATGAATGTAGTTTCGTCAACAGATTCAAACACAGAAGAAGATTTTCAACAGGTTAACTTGTATAAAGGTATTGAAAATATTTTCATTGAACTTCGTTCATTGTCTTTTATTTACAGTTTGTTGAACTCAATGTTGAAGGGTAATGATATAATTAAACCTCTAAATGAGAAAGTTTCCTCTTCTGATACAAAGCTTAAATCTGTGAATAAAAATAGTATGCCCACAACACATAATGATCCTAAAAGGTTACAATCTGTTTCGCGGAGAAGAAGCTGCAGCAATAATAACAAGTCAAATGCTATTTCAAAGAGAAGTAGTCTGTCGCAAAGAACAGATTTACTCAAAGAATTTTTAGCACTACATAAAACAAGCAGTATTTCGGAAAATTTGAGTATAAGTTTTGAGAGACAGTGTCAAACTTCAAATGAAATAACATCTCAGACTGAAGTGAGTTATATACTAAAGATTATTACAAACCATAATATTTTCCCAACTTTGTTAAATAATAAATTCAGCAAGACAATCCAATTAGATATTTTCAATGGGAGGGTTCGGAGTATTTATTTATTTGTTGAATCTATAGGTTTGGATATAAATACTCTGAATACCGAGGATGAATCCAAATTTCCAGATATATTTCAAAAGTTACAAAAGCTTCGGGAATTTTTGATGATTTCAGAAGATTTATATTACTTCATATGCTTGTTATTAAAAAACTGATGTTGTACTAATATATTTTATCTAAACGAACTTTTAGTTTAAAAAACACGATGTGCGTAGTTTTTTCTAAATAGTATATTATAATATTCATCACTAGGGTTGTTTTTTGAGTACTGATAACCAGAACTGAAGTACCAATTACGGGCGGCCGTGTTTTGGCAAAAGACAGTCAATTCTGTGCCTACGGTTGTCTTGAGAGACTCATTAACTCTGTGGAAAGATGAAAGTAAAATGCTGCCTATATTATTTTTTTGTACTTTGTTTGACACATGAATTTCATACAAGTATAATATTTTCTCACCCTCCTGTTCGTCCTCGAACAAATATGTATATTGGAAACTGCAGAAAGCCATAATACTTACAGTGGACTGTTTCCTTGTATAATCTCGATCTTTAGATTCGGTTTCTACCCTGGTTTTTTCTTCTTGCAGGTCATAATACACATAAATAAGTGGTGTACTCAACATATCCTGTAATTTTGTACTTCTCCAATATTTTCCCTGGTACTCCTTGTAAAACAAACCAATTCCTGAATCAATAAGGTTAATCAAGCTAAGAAAAAACTTTTTGCTGGCATCTTTGCTACTCACTACATGTCTATATAACCTCATTCCATCTTTCGTTTCTATCAGCAGAGGAAATTTAGCAATTGCCAACAGTGGAAGTTTTGTGTATGTGATTTCTTCATCAGTCATGTTGGATAATTATAATGAAACACTTGCTAAGTTTGTCCGGCAGTTTAGAGTATTTTCATTTACCTAACTTTTCATTCGTATAATCTAAGCAAAATGGATGATTCACGGTTATCGAAACAGTGGTTCAATTTCCTGGTTCTCAACAGATCTATACAAATCCTCCTTTACTCTAACGTAGATATGAACTTCTATATTATTTTAATTTTACAAATACTGGTAGCCAATCAGTATTCTTTGAGGAATGCTGATCGTTCTCTGAAACCAGTAAGATGGGTCTGAGGATCTGCTGTTTAAAGTGATGTGACAGATCTTTTTTTCACTACAAAAAAAATCATAAAAGCGCGTGTGAGAATATTTGTCGAGGCATCCGAAATTGGAAGCCAAAATTACCCAAAAAGAAGTATAACTAGTTTATTAATGCCAGCCTCCGAAACTTTGTAGTGGTCTTTTTTTTTGGAAATGTTGCTAATTCCTATCTATTCTTCTTTCAAAAGTAAAAAATAGCAAATGTTGAATTTTTTTTAAATCAAAAACACCTTGCATTGAATTCTGCAAAAAGTCTTATGATAGATACAGCGCAATACATTTTACTACATATGGTTGCTGACTCAAAAGAAATAAAAAGAAGGAAAAAATTTTTTTTTATGGCGGATAAACTAGATAAAATCGAAAGAGTCTTTTCTAGATGAGTAAAAAAATAAAAGTAAAACAGATTAAAAAAAATGTGAATAAATCAATATTTGTAAATACTTAAATACAGTCGAGACGTTTCTTTACTTGAGAGTTTTTGAAAGCTTGGAGTCTACGCAATATCTATAACTAATCTTCAATAGTTTGAGAAAACATAAACAAATAAAAATATAGTAAAAGATGACAGAAGTTCCAAAAGAAGTCTCCCAAGTGTTCGATACCATTTTGGTTTTGGATTTTGGATCCCAATATTCTCATTTGATCACTCGTCGTTTGAGAGAGTTCAATGTTTATGCTGAAATGTTACCATGTACCCAAAAGATCAAGGACTTGACCTGGAAACCAAAGGGTGTTATTTTGTCTGGTGGTCCTTATTCCGTGTTTGCTGAAGGTGCCCCACATGTTGACCATGACGTTTTCGAGTTGGGTGTTCCAATTTTGGGTATCTGTTACGGTATGCAAGAATTGGCCTGGATTAATGGAAAGGGTGTTGGTAGAGGTGACAAGCGTGAATACGGTCCTGCCACAATCTCTGTTCAAGACACCACATGTCCGTTGTTTAAAGATGTTGACAACTCCACTGTCTGGATGTCCCATAATGACAAGTTATCAGCACTTCCAACTGGTTTCAAGACTGTTGCTATTAGTGAGAACTCCCCATATGCTGCAATTGCCCACTTAGAAAAGGCCATCTTTGGTATCCAATTCCATCCAGAAGTCACACATTCTGTTAAAGGTAAATATTTATTGAGAAATTTTGCTCTTGATATCTGTAAATGTTCCAACACCTGGACCATGGAAAACTTTATTGACACCGAAATTGCTAGAATCAGAGACTTAGTGGGCCCAACTGCTCATGTCATTGGTGCTGTCTCTGGTGGTGTTGATTCCACCGTTGCTGCCAAATTGATGACAGAAGCTATTGGCGAAAGATTCCATGCTATTTTAGTTGATAACGGTGTTTTAAGATTGAATGAAGCTGCTAATGTCAAGAAAACTTTGACAGAAGGTTTAGGCATTCAATTAAATGTTGTCGATGCTTCAGAAGAATTTTTGTCCAAGTTGAAAGGTGTTACCGACCCAGAAAAGAAAAGAAAAATTATTGGTAATACCTTCATACACGTTTTTGAAAGAGAATCTGCCAAAATCTTACCATCATCTGAAACTCCAATTGAATTTTTGTTGCAAGGTACTTTGTATCCAGATGTTATTGAGTCTATTTCTTTCAAAGGTCCTTCCCAAACTATTAAGACTCATCATAATGTCGGTGGTTTATTAGATGACATGAAATTGAAATTGATTGAACCATTGAGAGAATTGTTCAAGGATGAAGTTAGACATTTGGGTGAATTATTGGGAATTCCGCATGATTTAGTCTGGAGACATCCTTTCCCAGGCCCAGGAATCGCCATTAGAGTGCTCGGTGAAGTTACAAAGGAACAAGTTGAAATTGCCAGAAAAGCCGATCACATCTACATTACTGAAATCAAAAAGGCTGGTTTATACAACCAAATTTCTCAAGCTTTCGCTTGTTTGTTGCCTGTTAAAACTGTTGGTGTGGTGGGTGATCAACGTCTTTATGAACAAGTTATTGCTTTAAGAGCTATTCAAACTGTTGATTTCATGACCGCTGATTGGTTCACTTTCGATGCTAAATTTTTGAGAACTGTTGCTTCTAGAATCGTCAACGAAGTCGATGGTGTTGCCAGAGTTGTTTATGATATTACTTCCAAGCCACCAGCTACTGTCGAATGGGAATAAGCATGATATTGTTTTTCTCTTGATATATGCTTTTGGCACTTTTTATTTATTTACCGTTTTTTGCATCAGTGCAACCTTAGAAAGTTAACTATAGTTTAATACACTATCAAAAATTTTTTCATAATTTATCAGCATTATTGTGTTAAATAAGTTATTTCGCATACAATCATAAAGCTATATTCAACGAAATGAAAGGTAGAACATGCTTTTTTTTTATCCTTTGAAGTTAATTTTTATGAAGATATATATATGCAACTGTATATATATTTATGTTTTTTGTTTATTAATCGTGAAATTTCCTTTAATGCTACGAAATGGCACTAATTAAAGACAATCCATTTAACAGACGACATCTTGGGTTGCTCTGGAGTTCAACAAAAGAGCAACAATTAAACCATACAAACCCAAAACTTCAGCAAAAATTAAAATCAACATCATACCAACGAATAATCTTGGTTGTTGAGCAGTACCTCTAACACCTGCATCACCAACGATACCAATGGCAAAACCAGCAGCCAAACCGGATAAACCAACAGATAAACCGGCACCTAATTGGACAAAACCAGTGTAAAGGGCTTGTTGCTGTTTCAAAGAGTAAGAAACTAAAACAGAAACAACTAAACCATAAATGGCAATAATACCCGCCATAATGACTGGAACAATATTTCTAACAAGTAAATCTGGTCTTAAAACAGTAGTAGCACAGATACCAACACCTGATTTAGCAGTACCATAAGCAGCACCAAAAGAAGTGAAGACGATAGCGGCAGCACAACCGATAGAACCAAAAAATGGCTATAAATAGATGTTAGTAAAACTTGAAAAATACAATTCATGATGCTCCTATAACTTATAATTCTTGAAACTCAAAAAAAAAAATTCTTGTTACCCATTATACGAAATTGTCCTCTATTATGTGATTAACTTTCATAAACTTGGAGTAGAGTCATCAAATGTTGAGTGATGATATCTGTTGTGACGAATAACTTTAATCCCCAAATCACTTGCAATGACTGTAAAAAACTATTGGGTACCGAATATTTTAGAAGCCTTTCAAATGAGCCAATTTGTATCTTTCTACTCTGATTAGGAGTCACAAAGGCACAACAAGAAAACCAAGGCATTTTCTGTGAAGCAATACTTCAAAAGAGAGTACATACAGCATAAACAGGACTAAAGATAAAATTGTTAGTACTTTTTCTAGTTTATATAAGATCATCATTTTTGAACTCATTTGACAATAAACGAAAATCTTAATCATTTTGAACTCGTTTGACAATAAACGAAAGAAACCTCAAATCTTAGAATCTCAGAACACACTGGGCGAAGCAGCGCAAAATTGTCCCCGACAAAAAAGGACAGAGAACTGGCCAAACACATTGCAATCTTAAACTATTTGATAAGCCACTGAAAGAGACATAAAATTGCGATGAGAAGAAATCTAATTGCTGCTTGAGAATAAAGGTAGCCAAACTGCATAATATTTGTTTTGACAACTAAGCTGTGGCAGGTTGACAAACCAAAATGCAAAAGCGGCAGATGCAGGCAATTTGGACATGATTGAGGATAGGATCTTTTGGGGAATAAAATCGATGAGATACTTGAGCCCCATTCGGACATGTATTTGCACAAAACAGATGTGTGGAAATCTGTCGTTGATGGGCTTTTGCAACCTCGATTAATGGCCCATAATGATGCCTCAGGCTTTTTCTGCTCAATATTTAACCCTGAAGATACTTGGAGCCTTCTATCTCTCAATCACTGCTTCTAGATGCCCAGAGATAGCCCTGAGACTCTTCCAAGCCAAAACTCGCGGTTCCCACAGCTCTTGCGGCAGCAACACTTGCCACTGCCAAAAACAAGCAAATCAAAATACATACCATAAATCAGACATGATGATTATTATTAGGGAGTTGCGTTTTATATATTTAAAATAACTTTGGGGCTATTTGAAACAACAAGAAAGTATAAAACAGAAAGCTTCTAGCTAATAATATGATAACAGATTGTAGTTTCGTAATGGTTCACCATTTATCCAATATCAAATAATTGTGCTGTTTTCTTTTTTTTCCCCTTATACAAGAAAAAAAAAGAACACACATTCGTGAGAATTTTTCTTATAGTGAAAGAAGAATTTTTCTTCTCTTCTAGCTCTTTGTCGTAGTGTATGGGGCAAAGGCTGCTAATTTGAACTGAACAAGTAATAAAATCGTCTTTTGTCTGAACGCACCAAGAAATACCGTAGATAAACAAAAAGGATAGTAATAAAGAAACAAATAGCCCCAATTTTATTTCTAATAGTGCGTTTAGTAGAACAACATAGACGGATAAACTATTTTTCAAATAATAAAGGCTCCTAACCATATTTTTCATAAGCTCATCATCTCCATCTAGATGAAATATCAAAGCTCAAAGCTCATCAATAGCAAGAACATCTCTCTGACAATTTTCTCTGACTGAGATTATGGAAAGAAACTTACAAATGGTGCTGATTTACGTTAATTGAATGGGTTTTGGTACCGAGAGATAATTTGATTAGAAATTGAGATAATTTGAGTGTAAATTGAAACAATGCAAATGGTGATCGAGCAGCAACAGATAAGATGTGAATCGATGGGCAAGAAATAATAAAATTGAAATTGTGAAGCACGAGAGAAGAGAATTGAAATGTGAAGCAAGAAATAATAAATCGAAACAGGTAACAAGATGAGTAAAATAAAAAATGAGCGGAAAAATGCGTTTATTTGGGTAACACGGAGTATAGACATAAATAAGGCAGGAACGAGTTGTTTTGAGACAGGAAATGAATAATTTTTGTGAAAAACTTAGATTGAAAACATCACAGTTCAGAAGATAGTTTAGCCCCAAAAAATTTACAACCTTAAGAAGCAATTGAAACTGAGAAAAGTCTCGCAGAAATAATGATTCCAACTAAAGAACTGCGAAAAATGCGGCGCAAAACGGACAACATTCACATCATTCCCGTTGCCTTTAAGTTGTTCTGGATAAACATGTCTGTCACCGTTGAAAGTACCTTTTTCATCAATTGGCTGTCTGTGGCGCAGGTCCGATGGATATACACGGGCTTCTTTGTGCGGTTGAACCTCAAAAAGGTTTTCTCAAAGTACTTCAACCCGTCTTCAACATTGCCTAGTTTGCCATTGTAGTCAGGCAAATAATTCTTCAAAATCGCATTTCGTTTCACTATTTTCTCTTCAAACAAGTCGGTTTTGTTCAAGAACAAGATGAATGGCGTGTCAACAAACCATTTTGAGTTCACTAACGTTTTAAACAACAACATCGACTCGTGCATACGGTTTACCTGATGGTCTTCAAATAGTACCTGGTCAAATTCGCTTACTGCCAAAACAAATAAAACCGCAGTAATGTCATCAAAGGATTTTAACCATTTTTTTCTTTCCGATCTTTGTCCTCCGGCATCCAAGATCTTGAAATCCTCACCATTTATTTGAAATTGTGTCTCTTGGATCCCTGTAGTCTTGATCCGGGCAGCAAGAATATCTGCGTCTGTGCATAGATAATTTTCGTCTACAAACTTTATCACATTATCAAAATAGTAGTTGGCATTACTCTCAATCTGAAACTCGTTTCGCTTATTCCATATCCTGTGGATTCCTGAATCGCTCATCCATAATAAAGCTATTGCCTCGCCTACCTGTTCTCGAGTTATTATCGGCTGGCTATTGACTTGGCGATTTATTTCCCCATTCCAGTTACCATTGTTTTTATTGTTTTTGGCTCGGTTTAATTGTAGAATTCCTGATGTATCGCCGTTCAATTTAATTATGTCATCTTGCGCCAATAGTGAGGTGTATGTTTTTTCGTCATTCAACGATTCTTCACTGCCGTTACTATATTCTTGTCGGTTATTCAATGTATTTTCGTCATCGATATCCATATTTTCATTTTCGCTATCTTCAAAAACTTTTGAATCAGTCTCATTTTCGTGAGTAAACCCTTCGATTTTGCCAGTGCTACTCTTTTTGCGTTGAAAATCGCTATTATTTCCGTATTTCATCAAATAGTCATTCAAGAATTTTTCACCTCCTGCTACTGTTATGTCCAAATTACTAAGAATGTTTTTTCTGTAAGTCAACAATGTGTCCTTAGCATTCTTCAATGGCAAATTGGAGGGTTCATTGATATAGTTGTCACAATCCAACGGAATCTTATTTTTTCGAGCTTGCATTATAAGAGTACACATGCAGTTCACCACATCTGACCAAATAATTTGTGTATATTTTTTTCTTTCTTCATTGGTGAACCCATTTTTGTGAAGAATCTTCAATTGTTTCAATACGGTAGACTTCCCACTCTCTCCAGCACCCAAAAGCAAGATCTTTTTTTGTTTTTTCTGTTTTTTGGATCTTTCGATTGCTTCTGTGATGTATTTGTCAGCTTGTCGTGCCCTATAGAGAGGATCGTAAACATTTGCTTGCGGCCTCTTTTCTTCCAATTGTTTGCTCGCTGTGCATCCCATTTTGCTGTACTAAAGTATATTTTTAAGAGTAATAATACTGATAGGACAAAGAAGAAGCGGAAAACTTGAGAAATATATAGCTAACACGTAAACGGGGATTCAAAAGCAATTATTTCTTGAAAACTATTCTCCCGATAGCTTTTATGTACAACTCTATTGTTTATTTGTGGCAATCTGTTTTTTCATCAAATTAAATTGCGTCAATGGTTTGAAATGAAACTGAAACAACGATTTTGAAGAACAGTGTAATACAGGCTTGAAATTAAATTTTGTAATCAACTAAAGGATATTTTTCAATTTTTATTAATCTACCATAAATAAAATCGAAACTTTGCTATATATATATTGTTTTAATAAAAACTGAGACGTCAACTTTTGTTAGTTTTAATTCTAGTACATATTTACTTAGCTTCTGAACTGTAAATTTTTGCCTATTCGGTTGACACTAGGTTATAAATAGAAACCCAAAAATTAACCAGCTATATTTGTATGTATGTATGTATGATCCTCTTTGCGTTCACATTATAAACTTAAATAAAAAAGTATTTTGCATTTGATTGCAAAATGTAGTTACCCTTTTAATAAAATAGCAGAAAATAAGTATCAGTGATGTTTCTTTTTTTTGAAACTTTCTTTTTTCTTGAGAATAAAAAAATCAAAAAATAAGGGTCAAAAAAATAAGTATACTTAAATATATTGAGACTTCACCTTATTTTCTTTTATATTGCTCTAATCAATTCTGTATTTATTTAAGTATAAAATTGCAAATCAAAAGTTTTTTTAGCCTTTGAGAAAAGTAGTTTCAATTTCGGCCTAGACGAGCTACTTAATTTGAATTCCTAACATTTATGTGTAGTCAGTTACATGGATACATACAAATAATAAGGGGGAAATAAACAGCAGTTGCTTAATTTATCTTCTGTTGTATGCTGTTCTCACATTTCAAATGAAACAAAAATTCATTCGACAATATCCTTTGGTACGGTGATTTACCAAATTATGAGAGATATCTTGCTTTTCTCTGCTTTTTGTTCATTATGATTTATCTTTGTTCAGATCATGTTTTGTAAAACCTAAGAAATTCACATTTTATTACGACATTTCCTGTTGAATCAAACAGTAAATAAGACATTTTTGATCCATGATTTTTCAGCCGGATCAATAATAAACAACAGTTCTACTTGAAATTTGTTCGCTATGATTTATTCTAGTTGGCATTAGATAGCTTTTAGTGTGTATTGCTTTTTTTTTTATTTTGATCTCTAATACAATAATAATATCGTAAATCAAGTGAGGAGAGTCTATATTTGATATATATATATATATATGTATAGTTCATTAATGAGCAGAATAACTCGTTAAACATAAAAAAAGCATTAAAAAGTTACAAAACAAAGCTGGAAGCCAATCAATAAAAAAAAAAAATTATGGAAATATTAAAAATGTAGAGTTTGATTATAGATGCCCACTGCCAAAACGTTTTCAATTATTAGGTTCTGTCGCTGCTTTGTTTGGTGATAGAAGCAAAAAACCCTAACTATAGTCATTGAAAGATTTCTTACGCTTCAATGGAGAACACGATAAAGAAAGTAATGACTGAACAGCTTCCTTTTCTTTGCGCTTTTCATCGTCAAAACTTGCAGCATCTGTTTCATTACTGGTACTGTCATAATATTCCGCATCATAATCGGAATGAAATGATGATGCTTTTTGAGAAAATGTTGGAATTTTCAGTGAGGAAGACGATTCATCAACAAACCCAGTGCTAATAGACTTGACTATTCTCCTGCTCTTCTTGGTGGGAGAACTTTTACTAATGGCTTCTTGAAATGCATCGTTTGCCGAGAGCATGCTATCTTCATTTTGAAATTTATAAGTGGGTATTGAGTCATTTATTGGTGTTCCAATTATTATAGCTCTTTGCTTTCTTTTCTTTGGGCTCGTTAGTGGGCTACTCTGCTGACTATCAAGACCATTGCCAAATGGTTCAAGAAGAGTGGCTGTATTTTTTGGTATATGACTAGCTTGACTATTATGGGTTTTCAATTCTGATCTGGAGTTGGTTTTCGTTGGCGACTGCAAGTAATTTGGAAGAGATTTGTGTTTGGAGCGTTTTTCGTTAGATTGGTGCTTTTTAGAACTTTCTGGACGATGAAGGGTATTTGAATTCTCCAAAATATTTCGACTGTGGATATTTTCGTCATCATCTTCGTTCCTACTATCCAAGAAAATGCTATTTATTGTAGAACGGTTATTAGTGATCAACTTGTGGTTGGAATGAGATGAGGAGTTCTGCATTTTAGAGAAGGCATTAGAAAGTTTGATTTTTAAGTTGTTAGAAATTTTCTGAAGTTTCTCATCAGAATGTAAAATTTCGTCTGAATAAACTTTAGAGGGAGACATGAACTGGATTGGAGTGTTTAAGTTACTTGCATTAAAGCCGCCGACTGAGGGTGATATCACTGTATGAGAACTAGATCTGTCGGGAGTTGTTGGAGGAAGTATTCTATTGAAGCTGATTATCTTCTTGGAGCTATTTCTTTTTGCGGGAGATGAGGGTATCACAAATGCTGTCTGGTTGTTGTAGGGCGATAAAGTTTCAGAGAAGGTAGAAGTGGCACTGAAGGGGTTTGTGTTGGGAGAAGCAAGGGTGACAGACTGGCGGGAGACTCTTTTAGGGTTGCTTTTTGGTGTCAGAGGGCATTCCGCGGAGGAGGAATCATCTTTAATGTCTTTTCTAGACATTGCAAGGTCGCCTTGGGACTTGCGTAGGATATCTGGGGAGTCAAATTTGATCATGTGTTGCGTGGATTCCTTCTGGGAGGTCTGGGACGTTTGAACGGGTAAACTTTTGAGCATTAATGGTGGTGGGATCTCTCTGTTGTCGTTGGGACCCATATCGATGGAAAGAAACAACAACGGTGAAATCTACTGGAGCAGGCGTGCAGTGGCAATATTGGCGAGCGTTAAGCAGTACTGATAAGTTCAAGACAGAAGTAAGTATTGCAAACGCGCGTTGGAAATGTCTTCGGTATGTTTTCGGGGGACTATCAGTTGCTTCAATAGCGGAAGTTTAATAGAAAGAGACTAATATTGTGAGACTGAATGGTTGAAGACGTGTATCGGGGAGAACGTACGTCTGCTAGTATTTTTTGTAGGTGCTGAGACAGAATAGTTTTTGTCTGAGTCGCCCAAGAAAAAAAGGGATCCGTGCAGAAAGAGCAAGGCACACTTGGAAAAAAACGCAGAAGGTTGAGGACAATCGAGCGTGTATATGAAGAATACTAGGGCTTTGGGAATCTCACTAAACCTGTTGAAGATATGAATTTATTCAATGGTAAAATGACCTTTTATTATATGATGTTTGTTTTTGATGTTTCTTTATTTATTTGATTCTTTGTTTCTATGTGAAGCTTTATGAATTGCATGGACCACTGCCTGAGTATGAATAACTGACTATCTGTGGCTCCTATGCTGATTGATTAGATATTATCTGATTTCAATATCGGTTATTATTATAAGTAAGCTTTTATGTAGGTTATTATGTAAGTTCACTTTTGTGTTGGTTATTATTATAAGCCAAGTTTTTATTGGTTATTATTATAAGTTAAATTTTTATTGGTTACTATTATAAGTTAAATTTTTATTGGTTATTATATAACTTAACTTTGATATTGGTTATTATAGTTATTTAACTTTTTCTTCAACTTTAATACTGGTTCTTCTGATGATTGGCTTCAGTATGAGAAATAATCAAAACGATTGGTTTGAACAATTGTCTGATTATGGTCTATAATTAGTTTTTCACTTTTCTCAGTTTCTATAGGTTGAAAGTAGCTTATGTGGAATTTGCTGAAGAAAACACGAATGATTGAAGGTGTAAAGAAATATAATCTGACGAAAATAATCTCTGACAAAAATTATCTGATAAAAAATTATCTGACAAAATTTTAACAACAAATTGCTTAAAGAACAAAATAAATGTTTGCGGGCGATGGATAGCTTTATGGAAGAGTAGCAAGCTAAAGATCTGAAGATGTAAAAAAGGTAGCTTATGAAAACGATTTTGTCGCGAATTCAGTATTAATATACATAGATGAATGAATAATATCAGGATTTGAATACAGCCCATAATTACGAGTTTTCGATGCAGGCGCCATAACGCGCATACTGGATAAATTAGGAAAAAGAAATAAAAAGGATTCATGCAGAAACGAGGAAAAAAAGAAAAAGGTAAAAGTAAAGCGTGTATTGTGTCAATCGCGAGCACATGAAAAAAGGTGGATGACTATTGATGAGAGGACACAAGCCAGAACTGATAGGAAGAAAGAGAGCAATATTTATGGTTTACATAGTAATATTGGTGCCATATTAATAGTGTAATATCAATTATGTCTCACAAGTTATGTGCTATTGTAGCATACATTGCACTAATTAATTAGCAACACATTATTGATAAAGTAAATCCAAAGCGAACCAATATACAGGTTATTATGATTGGCGAATCTACGGGTCTTCATAAAAAATTTAAGTGAAGCAATTTCCATAAAGAGAATAAAAGCTTCAGAAATGGCAGAAGGTCTTACTTTTTTCTGTATCATGTAGTGGAAAACATCTATTAGCTCATTTACTGTGACGAAACCGATTATTGGACACGCTATTTTTAGACAACATTCCTAAACAGGCTGTAAGATTACAGATTTGTGGTGGTTATAGGTTTACACATTCGAGAAATCCAGTTGTCTTGTATGTTGTTCTGTACAATGTTTTGATGAATGTGACCGGTATGTTTTTGACATGCGCAGCATTAGGCGTAATTAGCTATCAATTAAAGTCTTTGTTGCTCTGCAATAACCTCAAACGGACAGTGCATTTGTTGTTAGGCAGTACAAACATTAGGCAGTACAAACATTAATTAGGCTGTTCAATCAAACCATCTTATCCATGCAATCACCACAATTAATCATCAATTACTAAAGAAGAAAAGAGATTAAGCAAGTAAACTAATTAGCAAAACAAAAAGACAATTAATCAATCGCCACACCAAATAGTTAACTAAAAGACTAAAAAAAAGCTTATTAACCAGCTTAAAGACAAAAAAAGAAAAAGAAAAAAAAAGAAAAAGCTCGATAAATTAACTAGCAGATAGGAAAAAACTTAATTAACCAAGCAACAAAACAAAAGTTTAATCAGTCAATTAACTAAAAAAATAATTAAAAAAATAAAAAAAAAGGCTAATTAATTAGCAAAATAAAAAAAAATAGTTGAAGCGGAAACAGGCACCTGCGATTATATATCGGGGAGGATCGTCTAGTAGTAAAGTTTTTTGCTCCTTCTGTAACGAATTTATTTTTATCAATGCATGAGTGCGTCCTTGAGATAAATTTTATCTCGCACAAAGACCTTTTTTTTGTGTTCTTTGCATAAACTTTTGACAGTTGAACTGTGCTTATCAGTTCGTGAATTGCCGATTTTGGAGATATTATAGGTCACATTTGTTTCTATTATCTATTCTCATCATTTATTTTTATTCCATACTATGTGTAATCTATGAACACAAATAGTCATAATTTGGATGCGAATATCTGCATAGCTGCTTTATGGCAATATCCAACGATCCTACAAAGCAAATTTGCCTGTCGGAGTTTTTCTTGGCTTTTTACTGCCATGTCTGCCTTTAACTCTTTCTTCTGCACTATACCTTATGGGGATTTTTACTCTGTACTCAGATATTGCATCTTTTCTCTTGTATTTTTTCTTCATGTTTTGTTTTATTTCTTTTTGTCTTTCACACCAGTCCCGCATTGCCCGAGAAGCTACTGCCCATCCTGTCAATAAAGAAGTGATATAACTTGTTTTTTGTTACTGAATTGGATTTTTCTACTTGACCGTTCCTACGTGGCCTGTCTCGAATGGTAGAACCAACTTTGCAACATAAATGCCGAGGTTTTTCTCCTTTTACAGTGCCTATTACATCAATTTTTTTTGCTACTTTCGCAAACTAACCTTTTTCCCCGCTACTGTTCACCAAGTTAACACCATTTTAGTATATTCGTTGA
Organism: Saccharomycopsis babjevae; assembly: GCA_031125705.1. NCBI lineage: Eukaryota > Fungi > Ascomycota > Saccharomycetes > Ascoideales > Saccharomycopsidaceae > Saccharomycopsis > Saccharomycopsis babjevae. The sequence goes on along the minus strand of JASTVB010000003.1, from coordinate 294,701 downwards.
TTTGCTCTCCCCTTTTTCTCTATCACCGTAGTAGTTACCCGGCATTTGTTGTCAAATTCAACATCTAGTACATTTGCTCGCCAGCGGTGTTTAAGCTAGATGTTTCCAACTCTGCAAATTTGATTGAAAACTTGCTAGTAAACAATTGTACCATAATCAGGCCGCGTTATAAACCATACTCGTGGCTTCCTTTGTTCTGCTTTCCTTCTACATGTATGTATGATTGTAGGCATGTATGGCGGCAGTTCTGATCTTGCAGAAAGAGCTGAGTACCGCGAGGCTGATATTCATACATGCCGAAATTCGTGTGCTTGAGACAACTCTCTTCTTATTGTCAGGTTACAACCCACAGCATCTGTACATCAGGCGGCTCATGAATGTGCTTGTAACACAGCAAAAAAAAAGAAAAAGAAGACCTACATTTGTTTTACGAAAAAAACCTTGCATCAGAGCATCTATACATCCTATTGTCTATACACCATACTCCCTATACACCCTATAGTTTGAACACCCTATAGTTTATGCACCATTAAACATAAACATATGCGTTCTTAAACTCACGCAAGACAAAGTACATGCATTATAACATATTTGCACTTTGACATATCCAAGTCTCGTTAAATAAACATCCTGACACACATTTATTATAACATTTATCTTCTTCATACTCATACTTCTGGTCATTCGTATATCATGTGATCCAATTCCTGGCTCTACTAACATTTGAAGCCCTGCTCTTCTCCATTTCTATTTTCTTTTTTTATTCAAAGAAGCTCTGAAAAAAAATTTTTTTTTTTTTTTTTTGTTTTTTCCGTTTTCCTTTTGTTTTCTCTAGCATTAACTTTTCAACCAATAGTAACTAATAACCTATATTCTCACTGATTGATATAAAGCAGCTGTATTAAAACACCTATTACAACCATAATTAAGAATTTACCACTGTCATCCCCGGGAAAAATCACCAGTATCTGGCCATTCTAACTGAAATATCTTTGTATCTAGTAATAAGCCGTATTTCTTTGTTTCCCTAAGGCAAATCAAGAGTCAGTCATGAAGCCAACAACAACCCTTTTCAAGACAGCTTCGAATATCGAATATTTTGATCAGCTCCCCCAAATATTGAAGAACTTCTTCAACCTGCATTTGCCAAATAAAACACACACAAACTACTTATCAAAACCTGGCTTCACCACTGATGCAAATGCTAATCCATTTTTACCTAACAAAAACCCAGAAACTTTGAAATACCAAGCTCCAAAATACTCCTTTAGAAGACAATCGGTACTCTTCAAAACAGCTCACAAGTTTGGCATTGCTGATTTGCTTCCACCAATGTCCAAGTTATTCTATGAGGAGAAATATAACTCTAAACAATTCATGAGAGGTGTCACCTCTCCAAAGGGTCACAAATACGAAAGATTAAAGCCTATCAAGGAAGAACAAGTTTCCAAGGCAATGGCAGAAATGAACAACAAGATTTTGAAGGTCAAGGGTACCAAACATTTGAAGAAGTTGGAGAAAAAGACTGCAAAGGCTAACAAGGACTTGGTATTTTAATTTTATCTAAGAAAGAAAATTAAATAACTCCCACCGCAAATTAGAGTACTAATAATGGCTAATCTTTATTCGAACAATAGAAAGCAATTTGATTACAGTCATAATGTTTCACACGAACAATAGAAAGCAATTTGCCTATAGTCATAATGTTTCAATTTCCAATAAGGTTTATAATCATCCTAAAAAATGTTGATTAGTCAGTTTCCATTTACTTCTCATGTCTCTCATTTCATGTATATAATAAAAATTATTACGGTAATATACAACTAATGTAATCTTAACAAGCAGTTATGCTTCAACTTGTTTTTGTAGACTACCGCCTATATTCTGCGAAAAGTATGTAAATAGCTTATATATATATATCAGCTTTTTTGACTAAATTCTAACGGATCTTCCCATTCAACTACAACCTTTTCCTCCGCATAACCAACATCATTATTAGCTTTATCTTTTCCAACAACTATTACATTATCATCATTAACTTGCGTATAAATCAAAATTGTTCCCCATTCCATACCATCAGATAATGAATCAATTAAATTCACCTCTAAATCTATAATAGCCTTTGGCATTAATTGCAATTCATATCTCTTATCTTTGATCTCTTCTGCCTTTGAAATCTTGAATCTATCCTTTGATGAATAAATTAATGGTTCACCATTTAACTCATAACGCAACACCTGGCTTGGATTATGTGCGCAAATCTTACTAAAATTTTGAAACTCCTTATCTTTCAACACATCGCTTGTGAACTCTGAAACCTTTCCTGATGTTGTTGATTTGTCCTTAGAAGAATCGTCAAGATTCTCATCTTCTTCAATTTGAACATTTTTTGGAAGTGGTGGCAAAATATCATCATCAGTTCCAAGTTTTTCCTTCTCAACGTATAAGATGTACCCTGGATATTCTTGATTCAATTTGTAATCATCCTCGGATTCAGTATCACTGGTTGTCTGTTGTTCAACTATTTTAGTTTTGTCTTCCTCAGCGGTTTTCGTTTCTATTGCTTGGTCATCCTTTTTCTTAGAATCCAAAGATAATTTGCTGAATACATTGCTGGATTTGTTACCAAATGGATTACTAGACTGTTTATCAAATGGATTGCTAGATTTATTATCAAATGGATTGTTGGACTTATTGCCGAATGGATTGCTAGACTTGTTAACAATTTCCTTATCAAATTGTTCTCCAACAGAACTCTCTTTTTTAGAATTACTGTTTCCGAACAATCCCTTACTCAATTTGATACCATAATTCTTTTCTTCTTCTTGTCTCAATTTTTCTTCTATCAGAACTTGTTTCTTTTTTCTAATTAACCCTTTAATACATCTAATGGAACCAGCCCTTCTATTACATGAATGTTTTCTGCAACCAAAAACATACAAGACACGGTCATTCTGCGATTCTGTCGGTAAAGGAGCAAATGTTTGCAGTAGCAAGACTAGTTCATCTCCACAATTTTTGCAACTCAACAAGTTTTTTGACTTTGGTGGCACTCCTCCAAGCCAAAGAGGTTGCCCACCAATAAAAGAGTCTTCAACTGAGGGAACTTCTTCTTCTGAGATTTCAACGTCAATATATCCCAAGTAGGTCTTACTTGTACTCAGGAAATCTTCATCAGAGGAAACATCAGACATTTTTTTTGAACTACAATATAATGATTTTGTTTCAATAACAATATATTAGGCATATAACTCTTATATTTTCGGTTGCTTCAGAGAAAAGGTATATATTTCGGTACTATTCTGTTCATTTCATAGTCTTCGAAACAGTTGATTAGATTAAAGAATTGAAAAAAAAAAATTATGATGATGACAATAAAAGCTGCATGAGATGTACGGATTTAAATTTTACACTACTTACTTGAAATTTCCTTCGAGATAACAGTCAAAAGAGTGTTTTGTCATTTAATAATAATTAACTCAATAATCAAGCCATTTAATCTCTTGCTTGTAATCTAATATCTACCCATTCATTAGAGAAATAAAAGAAAAAACTCCATATTTGCATTTGATGGTGATCTGCTAGAGGTAATCACATATATTCTCAATTCTTATTGCCCTTCTCCATTGAAGAAAAATAAATCAATTAAACAATGTTTAAATTTAAACCAGTGTCTGATTTACTTGAAGCGGTGATAAAAACAGGAGCAAACCAAGATGATGCTTTACCGCAAGCCTTGGCCGTTTCTATAATTTCCAGTAAGGATGGTTCACCATTGATATCTTCGTTGTTAACAGATAAGTCGTTAGTGGAATTACTGTTTTTTCATAATAATTCATTTAATTCGGTATACTACGATTATTTAGACCAATTCACCTCGATAGATTTTACCAAGATAAACTCATATTATGCCCAGCAAAACCAGGACTCCGAAGTTATGGAGAATACTATGATCACCAGTGAGTATCCACACACAAGCTCAGATATTCTAGGGTTGGACACTGAAGATGACGCACAGACAGCGACAATACAAGAAGAGAATTTCAATGTTCATAGCGACTCCCAGTCCAATTTAAATATACTATCCCACTACGCCTATAATTGTTACAATTTGTTTCGAAAAGACTATTATAACTATTTGAAGTTTAACTCTGAAAATGCCAACGATGATACACCCGCAGAGCCAAAGAATCTTGAACAGTATCTCAAGATTCTTAATGACGAATCTAAAGAACTTACTGGGTTGAAATGGTTTCACATACGAATCGATGATAAGGATGTTTTTCTCCATTTGATAAACAATTTGGAGAAAAAGAAAAATAAAAAAAAGAAAAAAGATGACAAGAAAAAGAAAGAGGTGAAGAAGATAGATGAATATTTCATAATGTTGACTACGGATTTGGAATATCCTAGGGGTTTGGCCAAATTGAAACTAGAGACTTTGGCAAAAGCCTTGCAGGCCAACGGGTTTTGAGTTTCTGAAAGATAATGTTTCCACCCTTGAGCAAGAGAAGCTACATTGTTGTCTTCTGATTAATATACTTTTTTTCTCCGGTACGCAATTACTTAAGCTTTGATTAATATTTAGGTACTGAAGCTATGGTCAATATTGAACGGTATTGGTTCTAATAGATACTTAATCATTTATGTTTTTACCGATATTTGTGACTCAAGGCCCGATAAGTTCTTTGTTTTTCTCTTTCTTCTGTTTATTTTCAATACAAAATATTCGCTCCAAATCCAGGCATTTCGTGCAAAGAACGATTTCTTTTTTATGTTTTTGTAGTTTCAATCTAACTTCCAATTTTCTGCTTAATTTTTAAGCGGTTTTAATATAAGTAAATCTACAATCCATTCAGTAGTACCAAATAAACACTCTGTGATGATTTCCATGAACACTTTGATGGAATTATTAGAGCTTGCTACCAATTGATAAATGCAAAATTGGCTTTTTGATTTAGCCATGTCGAGTCAGCGAAAGTGATCATACTTAAAACATTTCTGGTCACCCTTGAACTGTGTTATTAATTATATTTCTATTTGGTTCTATCAATTTTATACATACAATGCTATGAACTGGCTTCAAACAATTTTTTCCGAATATTTCCGGCAATATCATGAATAAAAATATTACGTCTGCAATTATATCCGACATTGTTAACTTCATCGGTTATTCAATGAAAAAATTCCGATATTGTTAGGAAGAAAATCTCAATGTCGGTCATCAGCAAGAACCCAGTGCAACAAAATCATTTTAGTGAAACCACTGTACATCACTAAGTATGGTGGCAGCAGTGATAAGCGAAATACGGTGTGTAAGAGGTCAGAGGTGGGTTCACACGTATAAATATTGAGAACATTCTTCAAATTGTGTTTGAGCAAGATAGAAATAAACTCGGTATAGATATAATAAATAATGTTTTATAAATTATTGTTTTATCGTTCCTAGAAAATATTAATTCATATATGATTCAACGTTATATAGTAGTCATAAACTTTAGAAATTTTAGAAATTTTCAGTATTGCTAAGTATATAAATACAAAAGACATCTTTTGACACCATGGATTCCCCTGATAAACATCCAAAACAATTTGAAGAAGAAAGAATGTCCAAATTCAAACTTCGTTTTCAAAAATTCATTGATGTTGACCAACCTTTGAGCACCGACGAAAGAATCGTTTTGAGAGACTACTTTGCAGGTATTTCCAAAACCGCTACCGTTGGAGGTTTCTTTGGTGTCTGCCTTGCTGGTTATAGTATTTACAGAAGACGCATGATTAACAATCAACTTTTCTTGAACAGAATGAACGATTTAATTTCAGGAGCCACCGTACTCTCTAGAAGTGAGCTTGTTCATCGTGCCATGAACTTGAAGAAGAGAAACGGATTCTTCTTCAAGTCTGTGTTGAAGATCTTTTTGGGCTTAGGTGCGGGCTATGCTACGACAAGTGTTGTGGCCACTCATTTTCGATATCAAAGACTCGTTGCATCATCTCCACCAGATTCTAATGCCGTCAAGGTTGCAGACTTGGTTGGGTACAAATGCGGAATTGTTCCAAAACTAGCAAGATACTACTCCGTAACCGCTGCCGATCCTCGTTACATTATCACTGAACCTATTGATTTTTTTAAAAAATCAAGAAACTGTTTTTGGGTTAGATAATTCTTCAAACCGTTAGTGCAATTTTCTGCTATCCTGATGCTTGTACGTATTTTCTTCTTGATTATTGATCAGATTTATTCAATCTCTTTCCATTTCCTAGTTGTTTTGTAAATACATATCTTTACCTTTCAAGGATTTCATGAGTTAGTACTCACATTTTATTTTTTGTTAACATTATTGTTTGTTGCAGTCACTATTATTAGTTTTTTTGGTCAATATTATTATTTATATTAGCTGTTTTGGTCAGCATTATTATTGTTATTAGTTATTTTCTTCAATATTGGTATTATTGGTATAAATATTTCACTAATATATTATTAGTATTTTATTATTATATAATCCATAATCGATAGTTATTAAATCTGTTCTCCCCACAGTAATTGAGTCAATCTCTGTTGAAATTACCCGCCAGAATTATCTTTATCCAGGGAAATTTTCTGGACAAAAAATGCGATTTTTTTAATTTTTTTTTTTTTTTTCACTTTTTTTTTCCTCGTATTTCTGTTTTCAGATAGCAGATGCTTATTCAATTGATTACTATCAACTATCGCTTCTCTTTTTGTAAATCACAACCTATTACGAGTAGAATATTATACCATTCCGAGATAAAAGAAAAAAATAAGTTGTATCTTTAATAAGGAAAAAAAAAATGGCACTCGAATCTTCATTAGCAAAGTTATCACTTTTGCAAGACATCCCAGCTTCTGCTATCGAAGCTAAGTCTTTAGTTTTCAAGGAAAAAAAATCTGGCGAACCAGTGGTTTTAGTTGCCTTGTCCTCGACAAAAACTGATTCTAAAGTCGTAGCCAAGTCCGTTAAAGGTAAGGAGGTAAGACTCGCCAACGATGCCTTTGTTACTGAGCATTTCGATACCCCAGCTAAGCAATTCACTATTGCTAATATTAATGGTTCCAAGAAATCAGATTACAAAATTGTTCTTGACAGTAACATCGCTACCTCCAACAATGTGTTGGTATTCAATAGCGAGTCCGCAAAACTTGCTTTGGAAGCCAAGCAATTGGTTGATTTCTTGAAAGCTACCGGCATCGATATCGTTGAAGTTGACTTTTCTGCTCCTCCTGCGGCTGAAGAATCAAACAAGGCCCCACAACCTAAGCAAAAGAAGGAAGCAGCCTCATCATCTGCATTAGACGATGCTAAACTTATTGGAATCACAGTTGATAAATTTAAGGACTTTCCAAACTGGTACTCCCAAATTTTGACTAAGGGTGAGATGTTGGATTACTACGACGTTTCTGGTTGTTATATTTTGCGTCCTGCTTCCTACTCTGTTTGGGAAAAAATTCAGAATTTCCTTGATACAAGATTCAAATCCACAGGTGTTCAAAACTCCTATTTCCCTATGTTTGTTTCTTCTAGAGTCTTAGAAAAAGAAAAAGACCATATTGAAGGTTTTGCTCCTGAAGTCGCATGGGTTACCAGAGCAGGTTCTTCCGAATTGGACCAACCAATTGCCATCAGACCAACTTCAGAAACTGTTATGTATCCATACTATTCTAAATGGATTAGATCGCACAGAGATTTACCTTTGAAATTGAATCAATGGAATTCTGTCGTTAGATGGGAATTCAAACACCCTCAACCATTTTTGAGAACTAGAGAATTCCTTTGGCAAGAAGGTCACACTGCATTTTTGAATAAGACAGAAGCTGAAGAGGAAGTCATGAAGATATTGGGCTTCTACACCGGTGTTTACCATGATTTATTGGCTGTCCCTGTTATCCCTGGAAAGAAAACTGAAAAGGAAAAATTCGCAGGTGGTGAATACACCACTACTGTTGAAGGTTATATTCCAGCTACTGGTAGAGGTATTCAAGGTGCTACTTCTCATCACTTGGGTCAAAACTTCTCCAAAATGTTTGGTATCACTGTTGAAAATCCAGAAGGTAAAGATTTACCAAAGGTTTTCGTCTACCAAAACTCTTGGGGTCTTTCTACCAGAGTTATTGGTGTTATGGTTATGATTCACTCCGACAACAAGGGTTTGGTTATTCCACCAAGAGTGTCCCAATTCCAAGCGGTTGTTATTCCGGTCGGTATCACCAACAAGACTACCAAGGAACAGGAAGAAGAGATTGTGTCTGGTGCCAAGGATATTGAGTCTAGATTGAAAAAAGCCGGAATCAGAGCCATCGGTGATTACAGAGAAAACTACTCCCCAGGCTGGAAATTCTCCGATTGGGAATTGAAGGGTTTACCACTTAGATTAGAATTGGGACCAAAGGACTTGCAGAAGAAGGCCGTCACTGTTGTACGTCGTAACGACAATAAGAAGTACACTGTTGCTTTGGAAGATTTAGAGACAGAGATCCCAAAGATCTTAGAACAATTGCACGACGACTTGTTTAATGCTGCCAAGCAAAAGTTCGACACCCACAGAGTCGTTGTCGAAAAGTGGGAAGACTTTGTTCCTGCCTTGAACAACAAAAATGTCATTTTGTCTCCATGGTGCGGTGTAATGGAATGTGAAGAAGACATTAAGGACGCTTCTGCTCAGAAGGCTGAAGAAGAACAAGGAAGTGAGGTTGATGACAAAGCCCCAAGCATGGGTGCCAAGAGTTTGTGTATACCATTTGACCAACCAACATTGAAGAAAGGCACTAAATGTGTCAAATGTTCTAGACCTGCAATCAATTACACCATGTTTGGTAGAAGTTACTAAGCTGTTTTCTCTACTAGAATTTACTAAGCTGCTTTGATTCCCAGAAATTAGCTACCTGCTTTCTCTCGCTGAAACTATTGGGCTGCTGATCTGCTAAAATGGTTGAACTCGTAATCGAATAATCATAACTTTACCTATGATTTTCACCGAATTCTTCCAATATATCTTCTACATATTTTCTGCTGAGGTCTCTTTGCAACTACTAGCCGGATTAGCTTTTTCATTGAAGCCATGTGTTTTTATATGGTTTTCTCCATCTTTACTTATATTGTAATACTATAAAATTTCTTTTTATTTAATGTTTGAATATTATCCAATAAGCATTCGTAAAAAAAGCTCTGTATAACTATAATATTCAATTGCAACACCAAGTATGTGTTTCTGCAGTGCAGCATAACCACGCAACTAAACGCGCAAAATTTCAGGCTTTTAGCGATTGAAAAAAGTAAAAATTACATACAAAAAAAAGACCAAAATACCATATATAATATTTATATGAAAAAAAAAAGTGAAATGCTCGAAAATTCTTATATTCACTTAGCAGTGGATTTTCTATGTATTGAATATATTACAAGCTGGTACTCTACTAGGTTTTCAAGAGTTTTCTATCTTAACAAATCGTCAATTTTATAAGTCAATAAATAATGTCAGAAGTTCAGAACAAAGTTTCTCCTCCATCCCAACAACTTTTGAATGACAAGGTATGTCAATTGATATTTTAAGACATGAACAACCATTTATGAAAACGAGATTTTTATTCATTTGAAAAATTATAAATGCTGCGGATATTGTTGAATGCGCCGAAGATTTTGAAAATATTAGTACCTTTAAGATACTGGAACTGTGATTAATAAATAGGATTATGTCAAAGCGATGTCGTTATACAAAGATTTTATATGTGCACCCGAGACTCTTTTAATTTATTTTTCATTTTCTGTTTAACCAGGGGGTTCGACTTCCATGTTTTGGCATTTTGAAGGTTTCAATGTCCTTAGGTGTCAGCTTTCTTTGGTTTTCAGCTTTCTTCAGTTTATAACTTTCTTTAAACTTTCTTAAGCTTCTATTTACTTTAGTTTTCCCTATGTTAATGGTTTCGATTTTCTTTAGTTCCTACTCTTATTTTGCTTGTGCCTTTTTGTTTATTGTTTTTAGCTCTTGATTTTGGAACCAGCTGAAAATGTAAAAGAGACCAACAAAATATAAAATGGTTTATCATTGGACTAGAAACGCAGGCATAGCTATAATAGAAGAATTTAGGAATATCGTCAACAATCAATAATAAGAATTTCATATGTTTGCATCTATTATTTTTGAATTCACAACATATTTTTTTGAAAATCAAGACTTTTTTTCAGTTCATTTTGTTTTTATTTGTGGTTGCTCATCAGAAATTAAGTTTGATCACTGGTTCGAATTTATACTAACATTGCAATAATATTTAGTGGGATGTCGTTTTATCAAATACTTTAGTCAAGACCGGTTTGGGTTTTGGTGTTGGTGTCTTGTCATCTGTCTTATTTTTCAAGAGAAGAGCTTTCCCAGTCTGGTTAGGTGTTGGTTTCGGTTTAGGTAGAGGTTACTCAGAAGGTGATGCCATTTTCAGATCACCAGTTGGTTACCGCTCCATTGACGCTTAAGGTTTTTTTTAGTTCTGCTAGTCGATAATCGCATAAAATTACATTCAAAATTATTATACTATATTCTTATATGTCTGTTAAAGTAAATATACTAATGAATAAACAAAATTGAGAGAGTTGGTGTGTACAACAAGCAGCCTGGTACGCAGGTTATATATCATTTTTACATGGCTCGAAAGAAGCTTAATAAGTATTTAAATAATATCACGTGAGCACATATTTGAATTTGAATTACCTTGGATTATCAAATGCTAATCCTCGATTCCTACAATATCAAACTCGAGAATTAACATCTAGCAACAGAATAAGGTCAAAAGTGTCTATTTTTTATTGTTTGAACTCAATAACAACATAAATTCAATAGTCACTAATTTAATTATGAGCTGGTTACCAATAATAGGAAATATTTTTGATCTGTTATATCGTAAGGAAATTAAGGCACACACATCAAAAAAAATAAAAAACCCCAGTATAAAGCTAAAATAAAAAGGAAAAAATTGTACAAGGCACATTGAAAATTTGAGAATATTCAGCTGTTGCTGAATTTACTGAAGAACAAATATTACAATCTTAACATCATTTCCTGCAAATAACTACTGCAAGCTAAAATAAAAACTATATAGACGCAGTTGTGTTGTCTTAAAGCAAGAATTTCCCGATTCGTGAAGATTAATAGTGAATTCATGCAATATTCTGAAATGAAATATTCATTTTCCTTTCAATATTTGATATCTAGTTAAGTATCTTTGAATTCCGTTTAAGTTAACTCTATAAATATTATAAAATTTCCGCTATCTTTTTTTTTTTAATTTAAAAAACAAGGGAACTATGATTGTTGTTTCTTTCGATTTGTAAAGTTCTCGAAGTATAATTTAAACAAGCAGCCTTGTTTGCTCTAGAATATTACAAATTATCATTTTTGATAAGTAAAACAAATCAAAATAATAAAAGGGCATCTGTCCTCAGCAAGCGTAAGCAGCTATGAGCTTAACTACAATTGCCTCTACAGACTTTGCATCCACTAATATTTTGGCTACGAGCATACCTGAAGTTTCATATAATTCTACAGTGGATTCTCCGGCAGTTGCTGCTGTTGATGTTAAAAATTCTGGCGGCAGTCTTCTAAGTATAATAAAAAGCACTGTTGCGGAAACAGTAGAGATTGATGATGAAGTAAAAGATGAACTTTTTTTATTGAAAAAATCAATTGTTCGGAGTTCGAAAAAAATAATTCAAACACTAAATAAGAAAGGAAAAAATTCATTAAGATCATTAGTAAGAGTTTCAAAAAACAGTAATGATAAGATTGATAGTATAGAAACTGATGATGAAATAGATGAGTCTTTCATATCAGAAAGAACCGCGAATGCTTTGTCCTCCAGCTTCGATCAAATCAAGTATCCATCATTTCTATTCACCTTAGGTGCCAGCTCATTTTTTGAATCTATAAACCAAGGTGTGACAGTAGCTGATTGTCTAGCAGTTGCAGTAACTGCATTTACAACATTCACATTTACAACTTGGACTATTCCTGCATTTATTGCTTGTTTGGGCGGAAATGTCTTGAATGGCTTGATGATGTTTTTTAGTATTTTTGTGGTTGTTGCCCTACTTGGAAATATTGCATTGGATTATGGTTTAGATCCAAGTTTAATTGGTCTTTCTGATAGCAATCACTCTTCCCGAAAGCGCTCTGATTTTAAATACATATTTGGTCAAGATGACTTCAATGAAATTCTAGCTAATTTTGATGAAATTGTTAACAGTTCACCAATCACAACTTTCTCTTTAAAAAAGTATCCAGTTATTGTGTCATCTAATGTTTCGGTTGAACAAAAATTAGGAGCCACAAAACACATCTTTCATCTCAAGCTTGGACGTTTTTTGGGATGTTTAACAAATTTTAATAATATTCTTGTAGGTATTAGTCGCGATTCTCTTACTGGTTTGGAATTGAGAATGTTGATTCATCCCAGAGAAACCAAGACAGTTTACAGCAGTTTGTTCGTTAAAGACAATGAACTTGAAGATTTTATGATAGTGGTTGATATAGACTTGGCAAAGTTGATTGCTAATTCCAGAAATTTTATGTTTGATAAAACGATACCTTATGCAATAAATGAATCTTTCAAACTTGTGAAAAATGCCTCCAAGGATGCTCTATATGACGTGATACACTTCAGATATATGAAAAAATTTCAACCTCTTGCTTATCTTGCAGAAATCAGTCGAATTCTTTCTGATTATGACGAATCGATTTATGCTCGCACTACATTTGCAGCAGGGTTGACACTTTATTGAAACTATTCTATAATTTTGGTTTTATTCATATAGCCAAGGATTTCCAAAAAAAATAAGTCTTCTATGAAGATAAAAAAAATACTTTAGTTTTAATGTAACGTAAGCCAACTTAAGCGTAAGAAAATATATGTCGAGACATTTGCATAGTTTTTAATAATAAAACTGCTTACAAGGTGCAACACTTTTCAAGCTAATCTTCAATGAAATAAATTAAAAAAATATGTATAATCGAAAAACCAATCCCGTGAATGTATTTGTACCATTCAAAACTTAAAAATGTTTTTAATATGGACTCAAGAATCTTGACGCATAATCGCATTGAAATGTAAATGAAATAAAATGTGGTAATAATTTTTAATACTTTTAGAAATTTGTTAATTTCAAACATCGTTATCATATAATTGAAGAAGATCGTCCCAATCATTAACTTTTCTTCTACTCCAATAACCTTTTACACCTTTGACAAATTTCCAGTTTAACAAGAGTTCTTCATCTTTCAGTAAGTCTCCTTCTTTTAAAAAGAATTTTGGTAAATATTTAATATTCTCTTGCTCTAAATCTTTTCTTCTATTTCTCTGTAATTGCTCCAACTCAAGTTTCAAAGTTTCAGCCTTTTCTTCGTCGCCGTCTTCATAGAATTGCATATCTGGTCTCAATCTAGAATCTGTAGGTGGTAGATGCTTTTTTTCGATGTTTGTTATATCGTTCAATCCTACTGCAAACTTAGTAAAACCCCACTTTTTATCAGATTTATTAATTAGAGGATTACATTTCCAAATTAATTCAGCAGATTCCGGAATCTTTTTGCTATTAATGTCCTTAGACGGAATTAAATACAAACTATCTGTCCAATTACCTTTAGCCAGAAAATCACAGAGCTTGTCATTAGAATCATATACTTTAATTATCAATTCTTCTGATCTCCCAGAAAACATCCCACTTGGCTTGAATTCAATCACTGCTTTTTCACCATTAGAAGAATTTACAGTAATAGAATCTATTGGTTCAATGTATTTCTCTCCGGCAATTAGATTCTTTAACATTGTTGTAGCCTGATTCCATTCAAACATTTCACCAGTTGACTTGATTGTTAAATTCAAGGAGCCTTTATTGACAAGTTCCATGGACTTACCCCAAAATTTATTTATGGGCATCAATGTGCCAGTAACCTCCCAGTCTGGATTGTCCACGTTACAACACAAAATAGATGGCCTATGGCTAACTTTCTCCATGATAAGTCTATATTTTAAATCTTCACGAACAAGTTCGTAAGTTTCACCCAACAATGACAGGAACGGTTTACGAATATTCCGTTCTTTTGATCTGAAGGAAGAAAGATAACTAATAGCAAAAGCAGAAATGTAAATCATTTTAATATTCGAATTTTTGGCAGATATAGATTTACTAATGAGATCAGTATACTCGAAAATCTCCGCATACTTTTGCAACATTGAAAGCGGCTCGTTCGAAGTGACAGGCATCGCAATTGACGCCAAATCTTTACCCACATTTTTACGCAAAAACTGTAATAATGAAGGTGGCACTGATTTGGTTTCCTTAATATCCGATCTTCTATCAACTTTGATATTTTCTACCTCTTTTAAAGGAGAATAATCTTCATCATAAATATCTTTCAAAGTTAAAGATGATATCCTCTTCTCATTGTCTTTTTGAGAGCTTATAGCTCCAACTACATTTTGATATTTCTTCTCGTTATTCAATCTCAATGCTTCACTGTTGTCTTCCTGTATATCGTCAAAAGGATCACTATCAACAATTATAACACCAGCAGCGTCACCAGAAGTTGTTTTAATAGTTTCAATGTATTCTCTGGCATCAAAAAAGTTATCACTGGTGAAAATACTTTCTTGAATTGAAAGTCCGGAACTACGTCTAACCAATAAGGGCATTTCTTTGTCTGGTGAATTTGAGACTATATTGTTAATAAAAGTCTTGGACAAACTCTTACAGAGTTCAATAGCAGAATTTACAGAAGCAGAAATATCAGACAATTCGCTGGATAAAATCTCTGAATCTTTAGTAACTTTACTCACTTTATTGAGAGCTTCATTTTCGGCAGCCATTGACGAAAGAGAAACTCCAGAATGTTCGTTATGAGTAGATAAGCTTCCGCGCTTTTTGAAAAGACTGATTTTTCTTTTAATCTTTCCATTCTGATCTGATGAACTAATAGATTCTTGTGAATGATTTGAGTGTATGCGAATTGAATGACTTGGTGAGGATCCTACCGAGGATGAGCCTGATATCTGTTGATTATTATTCTGTTGTTGATGCGGCTGTTGTGATAGTGAAGGAGGAGTGAAAGTATAAAATGGATCCTCATCAAGTTTAGAAGGCAGTGTATCTTTTAGGCAATTCGATATGTGCTCAGAGCGGCTAGTTGCAATTTCCAATCTAGAATTAAGATTAACTAATTGCTGTTGGAGATCAATAATAATATTTTCAGTAAGAGAGGTGGTGATCAAAGAGTTTTTTGTTTTAGAGTTGACACTAGAATTTGGATCTACTACACCAGAAACCTTTTTAGAAATAGATGGTGTAGAAGAAATCTGGGGTAATGGAGCTGTTGAAATATTAGGAGGTATGTGACTTTCAGAAAATTGTTGAGGATTGTAATTAGCTCTCAATCGAATAATATCCAAGGCACTAACCCATATTTCCCAATCAACATCATTTAGAGCTTTCAAGTGCCAAATTTCCACGCCTGAATCAATGGTGATTTCTTTAGTTTTTCTATTTGCTGTAACTTCCACTAGCTTGATATGCATGGAACCTCTTGTAGTTGAAGTTTGATCATTTAGTTTATACTCTAATAGGCCATGTTTGAAATTTAATGTGAAAAATCTTTTGGAATAAGCTTTGTAATTCTTCTTTCTTTTCCTTTTCAATAAAATACCTTCAATATATTGACCATTTTTGGAGGTGACAACATTGCTTTTCAGAAGACGAAACGTATCATTTGTTGCTGAAGAGCCTTTATAATTATTGGAATTTTGATTAGAAATAGAATTTTTTTTCTTTGAACTATCCAGATGTAATTTAATTGAATGAGATGAGGGTTTCAGTTTAATATTAGGGAAATGGGCTGACGTGGGAGTGGCCAGAATATAGGAAGAGTTAAAATGATTATGCTCCTCACCATTTAAAATGTTTGAACTACTAGGACCAGCTGATTGTGGATAAGAGGAGTTATTATTTGTATTGTTTGTAATGTTGCTATTATTATGTGAGCCATGTTCAAATGTTTGCAATTTCTTCAAAATATCATAATCCTCATTTGAAACTGCTGAGGAGGTGTTCAACAAGTTAGATAGTGTGTAAACAGAAGTTGAACGGGCTCTGTTGGAGGCGGGCCTCTCGCGAGAATGCACTGAATCGGAAACAGGAGGTTCAAGAGGAGATTGGGGAACGGTTAGTAGATTAGAATCCAATTGAGAATTTTTGTTGGATTGGTTTTCTAACGCAACGGTGTTAGTAAAGTCAGAATGGAAGTTACTGAATGCAGCTCTGTCGTCGTGCAAATCAAGTCTCATATCAATCTTTGAGTCAGGAGCGGAAGAAGGAGCACAAGCGTCTTTGGCAAATTGATCGTTGTCGCCGTTCGGATAAATAGGATCGATAAACTGGTTGAACATTATCTTTTTGGAAGTACTTTTGGATGAAGTGTTGTCGAATACAAAGGCGTAAACACCCCCATTTTGGGAATTCACCCGAAATTCATCCTGATGAAGCTCGTTGGCAACCAATTTTCCAATGTCGAACACTAAGGAAAGGTTTGATTTAGCCAATTTTTCATCTAGTGAAAGTTTTCTATCGTTTGAAGAAGACACGCTGTTGTAATGTGGAGAGCTAGGGTCTTGGGAGCTGTTTTTGTAAATCATTAAGTGGATGGATTTCTTCAACGGCTTGACTTTCCAGCGAACGATAGAATTGGAAGGGACATTTAGCCATTTGATGAGAAAGTCCTTGGAATGGACTTCGAAGCATTCCATTATGCGTTACTATCCAGCTTCACTCTATTAGAGATGTAGAACGGTGGGAGAAGTAATATCTATGGAAATTGCCAAATACTGCAGAGAGAGAGCAAGATCCTTGGTGGTTGCAGTGTAGAGCTTAAATAAATACAATATTTCAATAGGAGCAATGAAATGCTTTGGTGAGAGACTGCTATACTTCAATAAACGCAAAACTTCAATAAATTCAATATTTAGGAAATACAGCAGCTAATTTGTTCAGAGCCCGAAAACTTTGAGGGAACGCTGGACGGGAAAAACGATCGACGAAGAAAAAACTGGATGAGAACAGGTCTCTGAAACTTTGCAGAGATCTTGACAGCGATTAATGGAACGAATATTCGTATTGCTGTTAGTTCCGAGCAGTAAAATACTGAGAGTCGAATATCAGCTAAAATAATTGTTATGATACTGCTCTTGAATCTTGATTTACCACCTATTCAGTTTTATGTGAGTGATCTCTTAGAATTTGCCTAGTGTGGAAATTTTTTGCTAGGCTCTTCTCCAGAGTGTTCGGTCTACATTTGGTGAAAGTTTACAGCAAGAACGACAGAAACAGAAAAATAATGTATGCATGAAAAAGAATCGTGGCCGCGGATGTGCCTATAGTAAAACGATAAATAGAAAATTAGAGTGAACTAAACACCAGGACCTATTGAACAGAACAGCACACGTTAGCAATTGAACATACAGTAAAAATCTATGTACACGTTAGAGAATAAGCATAGAAGCTAAAAAAAGTGATACAGGAAGTCAAAAAAAAAAAGAATAAGGTTAATAAACTAGTACACGTTAACAGATTTGAGTAACATCAAACAATAAATAAACTCATTGCAAAACAGAATTGAATAAAATACACTAACGAAACAAAGTAAAAAACAATAATTTTGCAACTCAACTGACAGCCAAAAAAAATGCTGCCAATGAAATGTTAACGAAATAATCCAGGCGAAATATTCTCAATGTACCGAAATCTTACACGTTTCGGATTCACCGAAAACGTCTTTTTCTTCTATACACACTCTTCGGATGGATCGATGACCCATCGAAAAAATTTCAATCACGACGAAATTTCGCGTTAATTTTTATTGTTATGTTGTTCCGTTATTATTAGTGCTACTGCTATTGCTATTGATATTAATTAATTTATTATTATTATTATTATTATTACAATTGCTATATAATAGCATTTTATCGTTATTATTATTCTTATAATTCTTATTTATCTTTGTATTTTCTTGTTTGAGTCCCCAATTGGGTCTACTAATCCCGGTGCCAATCCATTTCACACTCACTTGATTTGAAAAATGTTGTAATGCATACTATATAGGTTTCGAAAGTGCTAGGATTTAAAAACAGACGGGTTTAAAGGTGTTAGGAGCTGTTCGTTTTCAGGGTTCTTAAAACTTGGATTAAAGGATGTCAGTAGGTTTTCCACAAGCATAATGTCAGGGTGTTCAGGTGTGTTAATTTCAAAAGTATTATATAAGCAACCTAACGGGAGAAGAAAATACATACATAAAAAGACACGGGGTTACCCGAATGTTTCTCCTTTGTTACTCATGCTATGGTATACGTGCTTTTCTGTTTTTTTTCCTTTTGTTTGTTTATTCTGGCTTTTCAAGCGTGTAAACTACTAAGAACCTCCACAATGTGCAGTCACTCTAATAAAAACAAACACCAATTTTTCACAACAAAGAAAAAAAACACCAATTCTACATAATAAAGAAAAAAAATGCCAATTTTTCATAACACACAGGCACAGAAAAAAAAAAGCTGGTATTTTGTGGTAGGAATACTTGTACCAATTTACTCTTTATTCCATTTCCCTTCTAAAACAGCACCATCAACACACGAATACAAACCATACACACAATTCCCCAACAATGTCCCACGAAGGTGAAGAAGAACTTTTGGAATACTCCGATTCCGAAGAAATCCAACAAACAAACAACGAAGCAAAAACCAGCGCTGCTACCGCTGACGAATCCGATAAAAAGGGTTCCTACGTTGGTATCCACGCCACTGGTTTCAAGGACTTTTTGTTGAAGCCCGAATTGTTGAGGGCAATCGTTGATTGTGGTTTTGAACATCCTTCTGAAGGTTAGTAAAATCTCTTTTATTTTTTTTTGTCATTTCTTTGTTTATGTGTACCCCTATAATTTGTCACCGTCCACGGTGGAGGTAACTGTGTTTGAAAAGATTGAAGATCGAGCAGAATCAATAGAATTAGCAATACTAAAGTAGCATGATCGAAGCAACAGAACTGGATTAATGATGCTGGCTTTTCGAGCCCAGCAATCTCCTTTTTTTTCCTTGATTTTCATTGATATACATTTTGACACGTTGAGAAACCATGTCGCAGTTGTCTTCTTCTGTGTTTCCCCTTTTGATACCACAATCTGAGAATTTGTTTACACAGCACTATAAAAGAAGCCATTAACACCATCCTTGTCCACTCGGATTTTTATTCATATCATTTTTATTCATAATGGCTGCTATGGCTTTGTGGGCAATCCATCGGCCATTTTCCATACTTATGGGTTTTTTTTTCAACTCCATTCTGTGATTTTTTTTTTATTATTATGATTTTTGCACTTCCTTTCATGACTTTTTTCATTTATTGTTTTCTTCTCTTACTCTTTGCATTTTTTTTCTTTTTCTGTATTATAAAATTTCCACTGTTATATGTGAAACTTATCCATCAAAATATGCTATGAATTATTATCTAGATTTTGTTTTATCAGAGTCTGTTCAGCATTCAATTTTTGTTTCTATGCAATCCATGCAAACACGAACGATAGTGCTATAAGTAATTAGCGAGATCAGTTTTGTATTAGGTTTCATAGGTTTTATCTAAGTCCGTTGAGATCGCACACATAGCCAATTACTTGATTTCAAGTGATTTCAGAAAATTTTGAAAGTATTAGAATTTAACATTTATTTGGGTTTACAAAATATAACATTCTTTGTTATCAATGCTTACTGCTTGCTTACTTTTGATTCTTCTTCATTAAACTTTCAAAAACAAGTTTTCCAAAATGAACAGTTGAACAACATAGTTGTTTTCAAAATCAAATTTTGTTTGCTATCATCAAGGGATATGGCAAATTATGGTGGTGGCAATGGCGGGTTCCATTGCTAGTCTATTTCACACATCGATTATGGCATTTTCAATTCTTTTTCATATTGTTTTTTATTTTTTTGCATCGAACACACAAACTAACAAATTATTTACAGTTCAACAAGTTACTATTCCACAAGCTATCTTGGGTACTGATGTTTTGTGTCAAGCTAAGTCTGGTTTAGGTAAGACTGCCGTCTTTGTCTTGTCCTCTTTACAACAATTAGAACCTGTTGATGGGGAAGTCTCAGTTTTGGTTATCTGTCACACTAGAGAATTGGCTTACCAAATTCGTAACGAATATACTAGATTTTCTAAGTACACCCCAGAAGTCAGAACCAACGTTTTCTACGGTGGTGTTGGTATTAAGAACGATATTGAAATATTGTCTAATAAGGAAACTTGTCCACATATTGTTGTTGCCACTCCAGGTAGATTAAAGGCTTTGGTCTCTGAAAAGCACTTAAGAGTTAACAACTTGAAGTGCTTTATCATTGATGAATGTGATAAGGTTTTGGAATCTCTTGACATGAGAAAGGATGTCCAAGAAGTTTTCAAGATGACTCCTCACCAAAAACAAGTCATGATGTTTTCTGCCACCTTGTCCACCGAAATGCGTACTATCTGTAGAAAATTCATGCAAAACCCATTGGAAATCTTCATTGACGATGAATCCAAATTAACTTTGCACGGCTTACAACAGTACTTCATTGAGTTGGATGAAAAGGAAAAGAACAAGAGATTGGCTGCTTTGTTGGATGACTTAGAATTCAATCAAGTCATTATCTTTGTAAAGAGTACTCACAGAGCTGAAACCTTGAGTAAATTATTAAATGACAGTGGATTCCCAGCTATTGCTGTCCACTCTCGTTTATCTCAGCAAGAAAGAATTGATAGATATAAATCTTTCAAAGAGTTTAACAAAAGAATTTGTGTTTCTACTGATGTCTTTGGTAGAGGTATTGATATTGAAAGAATTAATTTGGCAATCAACTATGATATGCCACCTGAAGCAAACCAGTACTTACATAGAGTTGGTAGAGCTGGTAGATTTGGTACCAAGGGTTTAGCAGTTTCTTTTGTTTCTTCTGATGAAGATAAAGAAGTCTTGAAAAAGATTCAAGACAGATTTGATGTCAAGATTACTGAATTCCCAGAAGAAGGTGTTGACTCAAGTACTTACATGAACACTTAGATGAAACAGACATTTTCTAATACATCTTGTTTTTATACCTTTTTCTTACTCTTTTTTTGAAATCGTAGGTAGTTGTTATTGAGTATTATTATGTATTTGCTTTTAAATAAATAAAAAAGTAAATTAAAATTTTAACTTTTGTAGTTATTATTTGAATATATTTAAAAGAAATAATTCATTACGGAATTGTGACTTTCGATAAACTGTCAACTGATAAGTGAAAATAAATCATATAAGAATGCATTCATTTCATTATATTATAAGTTGTTTGTGAAATATATACATATATATTAAATATATTATTGTCAAAAAAAAAAAAAAACTAATGTATTATGTGTGCTCTAGTGAAATGTTTACTTATTGAAAACACACACACATATATACACATACATAATTTATACAGAGCCGTTCAAAAGAGCATCAATTGCACCTTGCACACTTCCTCCACTTCTTCTCAAAGCGGCAACATTTCTATCAAAATCAAAAAAGCCCATATCATTTAATTGTCTCAATTGAGTTTCATATCTTTCTTCAGGTGGTCTATTATCAACTTGAGAAGGAGTAGAACCAGTACCTGAGTTTCCAGGAGCGCCAAACATAAACGGATTTAAGAATGGATTGGCAGCACCTTGACCACCTGCCATCATTGAAGCAAAAGGATTCTCAGCGCCAGAACCCATTAGAGAAGCAAAAGGATTGGCAGGTGCATTTCCGGAAGCACCTGCAGATGTGGAGTTAGCATTGCTGGTTGTGCTGTTTGCTGTATTGGCTTGTGTGCCTGTAGTTGAGCCACCTGGTGCTGGAAAGGAAGCATTACTAGTGTCAGTTGACCCAGGAGTTCTCATCATATTGTTGAACTGGCTTACTTGGTTCAACATATCTGGGTTGGTGAACGCTTGTCTGAACAATGGATTTTGCAACATTTGTCTTACTTGAGGGCCCATTTGGCTTAACATGGGATTGCTTGCAATTAGTTGATCAAGCATTTGCGGGTCATCCAACATGTAATCCATCATTTGCTCAATACGTTGTCTAGTGGCAGGATCCTCCATCATTCTAGAAACAGCTTCTGGGGAGATTTGTTCATGAAGTGATTCTAGAGATGGTAACTGAGCACCATAACCTGCATATCTTGCTGTGGTTAAATTGTCCAAAGGATTAGAGGCACTCGTACCGGTGGCCAAGTTTGTAGGCACGCCATTGTTGCTATTATTATTTGTGGAGGTGGCTTGTGTGGTGGATGGTGTGCCACTTGCGCTGGTGGAACTGGATGCACCTGCGGTCTTGGATGCAGATTTGACTAAATGAATAGTGTGGCCGTCCTGAACTTTATAAGATGCAATGGTTTCTGGATCTTTCAAGACTCTTCCGGAATAGATCAATCTTTGGTTAGCATGTGGAATCAGGGTTTCTGCTTCAATTACTTGCTTGAATTCTTCGATGGTTAAAGACGTGTCGACCTTGAATTCGAGTTTTTTCTCTCCTGGCGATCTAAAAAAGGTAGCAACAGAATAAAATGCATTGGTTAGTACTTGTACTTAAGTCTTTAGAGAAAGCATTTAGAAATTGTTCAACAAAAGGGAGAATCAACTGCAAAATTAAAGAAAGAAAACACCACAAAAAAACGATAAACAGAACCTGCTATCAGAAATGAAGTTTTTCTGGCTCCTTCAAAGTGTGCACTTACTTTATATGAATGGTAATTTCTGACATTATTGTGATATCGATAACGAAAAATTATGTCTGGTATCGGATTGTTGGTTTCGTTTTGTCCTTTTTCTGGGTTTTCGTTTATCAATCAAGATATGTTTAGGTTCTATGGCAATTTTTGATGAAAAAATATCAATAATAATGTATTTATATAGCTAAATACAAGTATTCACTGGTATCCAGTCAATAAATAGTAATATTTGTCCAAACGTTGATAAAACAACAGTAATAAAGGATACTTGGTATAAAAGCTCACTATTTTCTCCGTTGGCGTTCGATTGCCATCAGAAATATTGACTGCCTGCTATAAAAAAAATATGATGGGCAAACCTTTAGTAACTTAAAATCATTGATTATGACTTTTATCTTTTTTTTTTGGGTTCTTTTGTGTTCTTTAGTGTTCTTTTTGCTTCTTCGAGTCATTGATACGCGGACCAGTCCAGGCGGCATTAGCCCTGATCAGCCCAACGCTCAGACACCCAACGCATAGACAAAATTATTAAGCAACCAAGCGGAAACATGGGTAGCATAGCTGAAATACTAAGTAAGTGGTAGCCTAGCCTGCCTTCTAGGACTACCTGAAGGGGCACCGCCCGGAAGCCCCAACTGCCCAAGCGAGTAGTTGAAGGAAGAGACTAACCCTATGTTCACATCGGTGCATGAATAATTCCCACCATTCTTGCAGCAGCCTTCCTGGCGAACGCACGGACTGTCTACCATAGCATCATACTTGGAACTCAGCAAAACCAGGAAGCAGGAAGCATCTGTGGAGGATCCTGCTGGCTAAACAACCTTGTCTATTATTTTGGCATACAAAACTTCGCATGAAATTAGTTTTTCAAGGGCGGCCTAAGCTAAACCGTCCAAACATGGGTTAGACTCTTTCTTACGCAGGCATCATGGGGTCCGTAGACCTTCTACGTCTCTCCTGTCGCCTTGTTTAGGCTGAATACTAAAAAAAGCCTATTGCATGAGCCGTTGAAAGCTAGTCAAGCTGTGGACCGACCCAATTCAAGATAATTGTTCGAAAGTATTGCCTGTAGCTGTTTCTGAAAGCTTGTCAGCTGAAACCAAATCAATCCACGCGCAATATCTTAACCAGTCCGGTGGTATCTAATTTTACAAAGGCCAAAGCACAAATGCCACTGGAAAGCCTGTAAGAAGTCAAGCCTAAGTTTAGTGTATATTTAAACAGCTTTGCTGCGGAATGATGAGCGAAAGGCTAAATGATGAAAAACGAAAAATGAAAAAAAGAAATTACAGTGAAATTACAATAACAATGAGATATAGCTGTCAAATCAAATAAAAGTAAAAATGAGAAACAATATTAGCAGGAGCTTAATCTTTAGGCAAGTAGAAAGAAAAAGAAAGAACAAAAAAACGGGAAGGTCCATCTGTTTCGAGGCAAAGCATTGAATCATTTCAGCATAAAAGAAACCTCAATCAAGTGTGCTTTATTTCCTGGCTCATATGCTATATCCATTGTTGTGCCATACAGGATCTTGAATAAAACTGCTAAGCAATCTTGCATTGGATGTTTGTAACAATGGATGGCCAGCAACAATTGTCAAGAATCTCTCTAGTCCTCTTCGTCTCTCCTCTATTTCTGCATCATCAAATCGATTTTTACTAAAATATATTTTTCCCGGCAATTTAGGAATGACCACTTGAGAAGAATAGGCAAGCAATGCTGCTCTAAAGCTCTCAAAATCAGAATAACGTCTTCTGACGCTAGAAGAACGAAACTTGAAAGCTGGTATGTTGGTACGACATACAATTTCGTAATCAGTAAACATATAACGTCCCAGTCCATGTGTCTGTGGGTTTGTCACTTCGATCTCAAGAAAGTTTTCAGGTTCACCATAAATCTCATCAAATGTTTGTTGCTTGAACTTCGGGGTCGATGGAACTATATCTTCAAAGGATTTAAATGCTCTGCCAGTCATCTCCCTTTATTTTTATTGCAAGTTTTTGATTAGTTTTTAATAAATTTTTCAACAATTCCTCCAAAATGAGCCAACAAAACAAATTATTATAGTGACTTACAAAATTACTCAGTTCAGGATAAGGGAAATTCCAAACAAAAACCTCTCTTCAACAAAAGAAATTTAACAGTCGTTGCCAGAATAAATAAATGGTTATAATACTAATAAATACCGTATTCAGGCATTACATAAATTTATTCCTACTGAGAACAACTGGTAGTATTGCTCATGCAATTAAAGGTATTTTCATATTGTTATCAAGAACTCTAAAGTAATTTTTTTTTTTTGTCTGTGTGTGTAATAATAACTATTATTTTTTTTTTTCTTACACACAATAATATTATTCATGTTTTCTTGTGGCTTCTTAAAGTTCTGCCCTTTGTGGTGTATCTTGACGAGGGAGATTGAGCCTACGACCCCTCGTGAACGGTTTTATTAATATATAGCATCACCAATTATTTTAGATACTTTGCAAAGACCTGTAGACCTTTTGAATAAGCGAATAACAGCATTCTACCGCAAAGCAAACAAATGTTATTGGATTTCGAAAATAAAAGAAAATTTTACTTGCCAAATGATATTTTCATCGCAGAGATTTTTAGTTATTGAACAGTGTTTATATAAGAACAGAGAAAACTCATGTGAAGTAGGAGAGTAAAAAGATATAACCAAGATAATGAAAAAAAAAAAAAATTATTCCCGAGCTGATCAGAGAAGTTTGCTGACCCTCTAAAATAGCTTATCTGCAGAAAAATATATGGTAAGTTTGCAATTGCAACAAAATGTACATGTATATTTGAGATTTTCACTGTGAGTTGGCATCACCTGGTGTTTTCTTGTGTTTTTGCAGTTCCCTGGGAACAATATCAATCAAAAAGTCAAACATATCTGATTTCTGTAAGGCAGCACAAATGTCCGATTTCTGTAAAGTTCTTCTCTTGTTTTCCTCTGCATGGATCCATGCTCTCATTGTTAGCTCCGTGATAAAAATGTCACAGCATTTCGCAAAAAGGATTGGAGCCTCTGCACTTATCATGCGGACGGCTTCGTCTGTCTTCATAACCTTTTTTATTCTTGCTAACGGTAACTGGTGGTTTTTAAAATCGTGATCTTCCCTTTCGATATTGTTGATCACCTCTTGCCAATACTGCATCATCATCTGCTTGTACTGACCTGTAAGTCCCTGTCCCACATTGGCAAAAGCATCATTTTCTTCGTATTCCTCATCTTCTTCTTCCTCGTCATCCTCTTCCTCATACTCCATTTGTTCATCTTCGCCATATGTCTCTCCATTCACTTCGGCATTATCATACATTTCACCAGTCTGGCTCAGATCACGCTCCACCATTTCATTCCCATCTTGCTCAGGCCCATCAGTCTCGCCCTCATCGCCGTACATGTTTCTTTGCAGATTCACCAAGTCTTGTTGGGCAACTCCTGAGTCTTGTAAGTCCAGTTGCTGTTGCTGATGCTGCTGCATCTGTGAAATGTTAAGCATGGTTTGAGCAGGAGCAGTTTCGGCATAATATTGCTGTCTATCATTTGCATTACTTATATTTGTTTGATAAACTGCCTGCTGTTGTTCTACGAAAGCTTGTTCGTTGTTGTTTATTTGGGAATTATTGTTTTCGCTCGTCATGGTGACCATTCTTTTTATTGTAAGTATATCGCGTCTCAAGATTCTTTCAGTATTTGTAGTTGAGGTAAGTCAAAAATCCTCATACACAAAAACAAAAACACAGTCAACTCTTTTCAATCACTTATCTTTTTCTTTGTGACAGATTATTTCAATGTTTCTTAGTGATATTGTTACTATAAGTATTGTTTACCTTGAATTCTCACCAAATTGCAGCTTTCTAGTTATTGGTTGAAAAGAATATCGAGCGCTATTGGTTTATAACGCGCCCTCTGTAAAAGCAAGGTCTATTACTAAAAGCACCTTTGAATATTTCTTCTCTTTTTCAGGTTTTTATTTTTTTTTCACTCTTCTACTCACTGTATGAGTAAAGAAAGTTAAATAAAGCCATCTGAACCATGAAAACCACTTAAAACTCTGGTACTATCTAACTACTTGAGGTTGATAAAAGGCCATTTTTTGCTGAATAAAATAAATATCTATCTGTTACTTGACTCATTGGTATATCTAGATGTCTTTTTGTGTTGATTGTTAGTTGGATTCACCATCAATTGGATTTACCATCGATTGGGTTTCTAGTAGAATTCTTGTTTTATTACTAGAAGTTTTTGGTTTTCGTCTTTCCGAATTCCCTAAGAAATTTATTTATATAAATGTATAAATACAAGATTTAAAAGCATTTCGAATTATAATATGTGACTAGATTTTGCGTTTGAGTGACTGAATATTAAATACCGTGATATTGATTAAAATGATTCTATCAAATGATAAAATACTATAAAAACAAGAAAAAGAAAAAAAAGAATATGTAATTATACAATATAGAAAATAAATGCATGATGACGAATATGTTTCAAAGAGTATCATCCTCTGGATCCTTACAATCGACGGCCTCCCTTCTTTCTATCCAATATGTGCCCTTTTGCATCACAACCCACAAGGAAACCATGCCTAAACCACAGATACCTGATAAAAAGGTAAATGTTCCCCCAATGGTCATCGAGTTCTCCATTCTTGACAAAACCGCAATTCCTACAGCACTTAATAAACATCTGGTTAAATTGACGCATGCAGTGCTGGTTGATGTCTTTGCTGGAAACAAATCGGCCATTAAGTTCGTAGAAACCGAAATAAATCCACTATTACAAAGTGTACCTATAAATGAACCAATCAACACTGGAGCTAATGGTTGATTGGTGTCCATGGACCATCCAAATATCATATATCCAATAAAACATGCAAAAGACATCGGAAATAAAATTGGCAAACGGCACCTGAACACATCATATCTCGGCTTCTTGATGCCATTATTATTTTCTAGGTTTTCCCATTCTTCAATTCTTCTCTTCAATTTTGCGTTATATGATTTGAAATACCAGTCAATAATTCTTCCACTGGTTACAGCACCTAAAGAGGCTGCAACTCCTGGTGCCAAAAAACAAATACCGACGTGTAGAATAGAATAGCCTTTTTTTATTTGAAGTTGTGTACTTAGCGTTGTAAGCATCATGGACCACGACAGGAAGAATAATCCAGATGGGATTAATGTCATGAACACTTCTGGTCTTGTCATTATTACTGGTACGTCAAATATTTTGCTAATAATGCTCTGTGGCTTAGTGTGTTCTAATGTGGACATATCACATGTGAGTTTCTTTTTAAAATGTGGAATTAGCCATATTGGTGACTTATTAATGAAACTTTTAGGAGGAATGGACCCATTTCCTACAATAGTTCGTTTAGTTTCAGGTAAAATGAATAAACTAATAATCATCGACCCACCGCACCCAATAGCTAAGAACCAAAAGATGGCTCGCCATGAGTTGAATCCTGATACCAAAACACCACCCAATAATGATCCAATGCCAGTAGCAATTAATTGGATGCCAGATGTAAACCCGATAAGAGAACCTCTATGAGCCTTTGTTGCTAAATCTGCGCAAACACCGCTATTGATAGCCACTACAGGCGATATTCCAGCGGATTGAATACATCTTAACAACAAAATAAGCCAATATGCATCAGAAACACCAATACAGGCACAAGCAATAATATATAATGCGCAACAAAATAACACCACAGGCTTACGTCCAATAGAATCTGCAATAGTAGCTGTAAACATTGGGGTAACACCCTGCAAAATAAAATATAAAACCACAGCAATATTTGACATTTCTTCGCTGATGTTAAATTTTTGCTGCATAATAACTAAGACTGGATAGTAAATGTTTGCAGAGATTGCAGACCAGAAAGCAGATATGCCACATACAAAGGCGATCAATAGCTTTTCTCGTTCACTGAATACTGAATATGGGGGTTCCTTCTTCTCTATGACAGAAGCATGATCAGACCCATCGTATATATTCTTTTCTTTCAGCATTTGTTCGGTATCGTAATTAGATACATTTGACAAGTTCATTGAGACAGGTTTTTCAATTTTTATGAAATACGATAATTCATCTAAATAAGTGCTTGATAAATATTTTCAATGCTAAATATGATAGACTATTGGCAAAATATCTTAGAAATGCTGAATTATTTATCCGAATTTAATCATGAAAGGTATAAAGATAAGTATGAATCTATTCTCATTGATGAAATATGGTAAATAAAAAATAGAATTAGCTTTTTCGGTTAAATAATCAAAGATTTTTATGTTGTTGCTTTTTGGGGAAACTAGAGGTCGGATATATTTCTTCAATTAGAAATCAATCGATGCGATCTTTTTTGTGCTCATGATGAGTAATTTCGGGATAATTATTATTTTGAGGAAATAATACATCATCATCTATCTTAAAGACGAAATGGAGTATGGCTGTTTATTAGTCAGATATAAAGACATTTATGATTAGATATAAAAACTTTTAAAGATTGAGATGAGAAAGTCTATTTTTAAGTGAAAGTGACGAATGTCATTATATCATGATATGTTCATGATTATCTACTAGTTTACTTCATTTAAACAAACTTACCTAAGTTGTGTCAAAAGTACATAATATAAGCTTGATCTAATGAACAAATCTCTATAAGAAATGTTATTGTACATTAATCCATACCATCAAAATTCAGGAGCATTTCCTCTGAAAATTTGGATTCCGTTTATTTGATTTCTTAAATGAGTCCTTATTTATTATTGCTATTCGTTAATCAAGTAACAGATGCACTCAAGCAAACAATCCATTAGTTTCTTAAGTTCGATTTCATCACTCAAAAAGTTTTTGCTCAGAAAATCGTCAGATGTGTTTCTACTTGAATTCTTGGGTGATATAACTGCTCTTATATAGCCTGGACTGTCAATAAAAACTATTCGATCTAAAGGATATATAGCCCCTCCAAGAGGATCTAAGACTCCAAATGTTTTAGATATCAATCCCTTTTCATCTTCGATTATCGGAAACCTCCATTTACAAACATGATCAACATTTCTTTTGGTATTGTAGCTGTTTGCAGTTCCAGTGACAGCTAGTATCTTTAGAGGAAATTTTTGAACTAAATAGTCATGATAATGATTGATTATTTCAATATGTCCTTCGTAAACAGGCCCAAAAAATATAAATAAATAAATTTGCTGATTTTCAACCTTATTCGGGTTTACAGTTCTGTTGATATCAAGATAGTCTAGTAGATCCTTTGGAACAAAGTTCATGCATGTCAGGTTTACTAAATCAGAAATAATGTTCCGCCTTATAGAGTTATTTCTTAAAGCATGATTCTTTATACATTGAGGAACTACAATATGCGTATTACCTTTCAATTTTTTGCTTTTTTGCCCATCAATTGGACTGAGCGGTGTTAGTATATCGATACTTCTTTTTGGCATTCTTAACACAAACTCTTTTTTTATATCCTTCAGCAATAAAAGGGCTTAATCAATTGAACCCTACTAAACTATATTGCTAGCTTTTGGTATTTTTTTTATATAATATTGTAGGTAGTTGATTTTAGCGCTAATCCTTTTGTATCAAAAATTCTGAAAAATGTCATTTCATTAGCTCAAAATGATGTTCTTCATCGAATTCTTTCAGAAGAAAACTGAATTTCTTTTTCTGCAAGCACAGAAAAACCAATATTTTCTATTTCTTCAAGTTTTAGTAGTATTTCTCTAGAAAAAAAAAATCCTTGTAATTAACTATACATAAATTACATGATGCAAGTAGATTTTTGACGTCAAGTTTAATAATTTAATAATATAATGAGCAATATAACAATTTTTGTAATATTCAAATTTGACCTTTTCTTTTCTGATTGATAATGCCTTTACCACCTCCTAGAAATATTGAGGAATTGCTTTACAGAATGGTACGTTAAAGTTTTTTTCTTTAAGAATATACCAAGTATATTTTTATATTGTATGGTTTTTTTTTTCTAACCAATCGTTCAATACAGTTAATGGAAAGTAAGGCCTTCCATAGGTTTGTTCAAAGGATATACAATAAGGTAAATGGAATCCCCAATCACCATGCTACCATGCACAATAATCAAATCAGAACAAACTATCAACTCTATTCCCCAACAACATGGCATAAAGTAAATGCATTCAGACAACTATTTATAGAGGAAATGAAAAGATCCTTTGGCTTGAAAAAATAGATTTTCTTGTTATGTTGTAAATGGATGAAGTGACAGTAACTTTAAATAAAAGCTGAAAAACTATTGCCTACTTCAGTAGTATATAGGTTCTTTTTTTCTCTGGATTTATTTTATTGCTGCCATTACCATGAAACATAGGAAGATATCATACGGACATACAACCTTTTGCTAAACATGTAAATATTCCGGTACCTCATTTTGTGCTATCAATAGGACAAGCAATTCAACGGCTTCACCAAAGGTTCTTGAGAAGCCTCTTTGTTTTTTAGAATTTTTTTCTTTTTATATTACTTTCATTTAATCTCATATTGCATATCTTGAAATTCCAATTCATAAATTTCCTATTTTTCAGAAGATTCAATAGCAATCTGAATCTGCTTAATATATGCTGAGGAACAATTTTCCAGCAACTATAAATTGTACCAACAATAAAGAAAAATGAGAAGTAGATGTTGAGCAATCGACCAAAAACTATTGATTAAATCTAAAAAAGCTTCGAATAAAAACAAGAATTAGGGTGTCAATTTTCAGAATAATTCAAACAATTATTGCTTCACGTTTAAAATATTTTTTTACTTGTATTGAACATTTTCCTCTAAGGTAAAAGGCAATTTTATGATCTGCTGCCACTAAATAACTATTTCAAAGCTCAAGCTAATCTTAAATAGGAAGGATCGTCAATCCTTCCTAATTTTGAACATATGCTACGAATCTCATTAATTTAAAATTAACAAAAAAATTTATATTTTTTTTTTAATAAAAAATTTCTTAATTCTTTCGAAACAAACAAATAATTGAAAAAGTGGACAATCAAATCCCACATCAACCTGTAATAATTCTTTAATACGCTAAAAATCAATGTTTTAAAGTTTACCTCAAATATAAATTTACTTCAATTTTCAAAACACGATACCATTGACGATTTGATGATTTTTAAAACTGGGGCTTACTATGCAGAATCATCATGAGCTGAATATCAGCAATAAATCACGTGATGCTTTTTTTTTGTATCTATTCAGAATTTTGTGCAAAAATAAAATATTGTTGAAACCCTCTACAGTAAGATATTTGCCATTCATAGCTTTTGAAAGACAGAAGATTTACTACTACTTTTTTTCTTGAGATTCAATAACTAGATTCTGTTAGAAATAATATTAAGAGTAAATACGCAATGTCAAGTTTGAAATTGGGCGCCTTTATAAAGTGGGCAACAGAGAATGGTGTGAAAATTGATGAAAATATTGATTTCGAATTTTCTGAAAAACATGGATACTCTGCAATTGTTAAAGATATTAGTAAATATAAATTTACTTGTGAAACTAATAAACCTCTAATTACGGTACCACAATCTTTGTTCATTGATCCTAGTTCTTCTAGCAAATATTTTAATGAATATTATAATAGAGAAGTTAAATCGTTGGACAACAACATTGAAAACTTGGACGAGAAACTTTTTTATCTTTATATTTCGAAGCTTAAATTCGATTCTCACAACTCATGTGATCTTAAACCATATTTTGATATACTTCCTCAATGTATTTATGGAATTCCCTATTATTATTCCAAAGCAGAACTTGCCTTACTAAAAGGAAGTGATGCTGGTATATTTGTTAAGCGGAATTTGGGTAAATTGTTGACTGAATGGCAGGAGCTTATGATTTTCTTGAGCAAATTTGAAGATTCTATCAACGTTGGTATACTTAATAAATATGTTGAATCATTCTCAGTTGAAAATCCAGATTTGATGATTGTTGGCGATCACAGCCAAGTTGTTTGGCATCTGTTCAATGCTTATATATGGGCAGTTACGATTGTGACATCTAGAGCCTTTCCTTATGTTATGGTTTCTCCAAAACTTAACAGTGCTTTTTTATTACCGGTTGTAGATTTATTGAATCATGAAAATACAGCAAAGGTTAACTGGAGCTTTTCTGGGGGTGAGTTTATGTTTAGATCTTCTTATAGTGACATTAATGAAAAATCAACTGAGCTATTCAATAATTATGGAGATAAAGCAAACATTGATTTATTGTTTGCTTATGGGTTTGTAATCGAGAACAATGAGTTTGATAAGACAACAATCAGTTTAAAAGTTACAGAATCTCAGTTGATCGATGCTCAGTCCATAAGCAAAAGCTTAAAAGATGCACAGTTGATCAACAAAGAAGCAATCAATTTTGAAATAACAAGAAAGAATCCACTTCCAGTACAGTTAGTGGATTTGTTTGCTTCATTAGTGCAATTAAGCAGTGAAAAAGGACAGTACACGCTAAGAATGAAGTTAGAAGGTTTAAGCCAATTAAAGAAGGTAGTTGAATCTAAATTGGGCATGTTCAAGAATGTAAAATACTCAGGAATCAATAATCAACACGGAGTTCTCACCACTATTAAGGCCTACAACAATGGTCAAAGAAAATTGTTCCAGGCAACACTAGAAGAGATAAATAAACTTGAAAAGTCTTTGATTAAGAAGTATAAGCCCGTGTCTTTTAAGACCGTGATTAAGCAAGACAAACAATTTATGAATGCTTTGTTGCTAACATTTGGCGTAACAAATTATCAGGATCTTGTGGATAAAAACATTGTTGATCAAGTATTTATGCTTTGGGTCCTACGTACTTATAACACGGGGAGTGTCGATTTTGTTAAAAAGCAGTTTGAAGAAGTAAAGAAGAGCATAATTGTTACCAAGGAAGATGTGTTGGAATACAAAGATTTATACAACTTTTTGTTCCCCAACTTGAAGAAGAAGCTTCCCGAAGTATTCAAAGAGAATATGGACTGGTCTGCTAAACTGTTTATTGTTGCAGGCACCGTCGCTGATAGAATAGCCTACACTAGAGACGCTAGTAAAGAGCTTTTGATTTTGGACAAGTTACTTGTCAATTGAGCTTGTGGGGTCTTGACCATTCAATACTAGACTTCTTTAAGTATTTTTTTGAATATTAATTGTATTATGAATATGGTTTGTGTCGGATTCCACTCATTTCAGTTGACTGATCAATATTTTTTGTTTTGTTTTAAAAAAATTTCAGGCGGGAATATAACCCTTAATTAGGGGGATGCCCTTTAATTACATATGCGCTGTGCAATGTCTCCACTTGTAATTTTCCCATTGGGAATGAAAGGTTTATGTTAGAAAAATTGTTCGAATCATGTATAAATATCCTTTTCATTCCCTTTTATTATATTTTCCTTTTATTTTTCTTATGTCTTTCACATATCATCACATATGTTTCATTCTAGTAGTATTTACTAATATTTGTGTTTGAGATACAGTTGAGGCTTTTATTTTTGTTCCAATCAAGAGATCCTTGACTTTGCTGGTTTTATCTAGCTCTTTTTTTTTTCTTTTGACATATATATAGATAGACCAGTCAAAAAAAAAAGGTTTTTCTGGCTGCTCGCTACATGCAAAGGAACCTTACTCTTTAGCTAAAAAAAAAACACAACCACTTTTTGCGGGGGTTAGAAAAACATTTCGTCCCTTTTAGGAAATACTACTGAAAAAAACATAACTCAAAAAAAGTGGCCTCATAATACTGATGGCATACTAAAGTTCTACTTTTACTCTAAATAAACAGTTTAAAAACCGAGTCGTTTTTCTGTTGCTTTACCAAAAGATTCGGTTTTACAAATATTTCAGAATTTAAACGAGTGGACAGACCACAATACAAGCGAGCTGCCATGGCGAGAGCAATTGTGACCCAACTCCGTGGAATCTCGGATATTCCTCAAATATTGGTTCTTCTCGATAATATAAATACTGCTCTACTTGAATCAAATACTGCAGATGTTGAAATACTTTGCCTTATACCAAGTTCCAAATTAAGTGAATTAAGACCGATAATAGAACCAGTATTCAGCGAGCTAATTATTCTAGACGAGGAAATCGCTAGGTTGGACTTTTTGTTTTTGCAATTGGAATCTCTATATACTAGATTTGATACTATTTTATTTATAAATTCCTCAATGTTTCCAACATTTCCCTCATGCTTGCTCGACTTGTTTGAAAATATCAATCAACATCAGATATTGGCTTCCGCGAACCCTGCATGGCCTGACATCTTTAGTACATCTGTTTTCTCCATAAAGCCAAATTTGGCGGATTTTCAAACAGTTCAAAAGTATTCACAATTTGAAAATTCATTTTCCATATCTAATATTGATTTTGTTTGTTACATGTTGGAGCATTTTGAGTGGGTTAATTTACCTTATCTTTACAATATAACAGCTACACAATTACATGAAAGATTTAGTTATCAATACTTACCAGCTACCCAACGTTTCTTTCAAAGTGTGAAGATGGTGAACTTTGAAAATGAAAGACCTTGGAAAATACTGCCTCATAGTACCAATTATAGATATTCTAGGCAATGGTATGATTGTTGGATAAAACTTTTTCCACATTTGCTGAATATTGATTTAAGAAATACTTTAGCCCTTGAAAAATGCGTTAGGTATTTCATAAACTATATATATCGAAAAAATGAGAAAGCTGAAGAAAAACAAAATGAAATCTCAAAAAAGGATTTCGAAATTTCTTCAGAAACATTTAAAGAAAATTCCGTATCTGAAAAGGTGTTGGAAACAGGTGTGTCTGAAAATGGAATCAATGAAAATTCTGTTCATGAGCATTACAATGAATCAGAATCTTATGATTCACAAAATGCAGAAGATAAACAAAATGAGGATATAATCAATCCCAATGAGTTATCCAATAGCTCAACGCTGGTAACTTATGCTCCACCAATTACTTTGGAGGATCTTCAAAATTCATATGCTTCTCACTCTGAAACTGTCCTCTCTTCAAGCACAAAACTGAAAGATGATACTCAAGTTTTTTACGAAACCAGTAATGAAAAGAACAATGAACTATACGGTATTGATAGAAAACCTGTACAAGCTACTTTATATCAGGAAAATGAAAGAGAGCTAGACACTGCGTCACATATTTCCGAAGAAGAAATACAATCTATAAAAAATGCCGAGGATATTGTATATGTCACCGAGGATAAAAATGCTATTTCAATAAATCAAGATGAAGCAGGCATGTACAAAAGTGCTATCAATGATTATAAGAAAGATTCTGAGACTCCTGTATGGAACTTTCATCAGAATAAAGCCTATCCAGAAAGAGTTTTTCCTGGTAGTATCGAACAAAAAGCCAATATAACACAAAAACTTGAAAAAAATTTACAAGAAGAAAGTGAAATCAAAAATAATATGGCAAAAGATATAAAAGTTGAAGAAAAGGAAAAGGCTTTTGAAGATGATCGTCCTTATATCCCACGACGTGTTGTTCCTGAAAGAGTATTTTGGGATGATCCTGAAATTCCTGTAGTCTCTGAAGAAGTCACTTTTCCTAAAATGGGTGACTCAAAAATGGAAGTCATGGACAACAATAAGCTCAGAGATCGTGTAATGTCTTTTTTTACGAATCCATCTACCTATTCAGTTTTCAAGACTGTTAATGATTATCAATCTTGGGATCCAAAAATTCAGGATCCAAAAGATTTGCAAAAAGGAAAAGGTGAAGCCCAGCTTTTGACATGTAGTACAGAATCTTCGAATTTACCTAGAGACACAGACATAAACAAAAAGCAGAACAAAAGAATTCTCCATCTATTCACAAATAGTTTGGAAAATGATTTACAGAAAATCTCCCCGAATAAAATTACTGACGATGAATGTACTAATTATCTAGTCGATGGATTAATTACCCCCGTGTCCGCCAACACCGTTTTAGATTCCTTATCGTCACTATCCATCAATAGTACATCATCATTATGTTCACCAGAACTCCCGTGTTCACCTAATGACAATCTAAGTGAATTGGATGCCAATTTTGATTTTAGTCTACATCCATGGTCTAAAGATAAAAAGTACTTGAAGTATTTGAAACAGGGTTCTAAGTATAAAAATCTTTACTCTAGTCGAAAAGTTG
Source organism: Saccharomycopsis babjevae (assembly GCA_031125705.1). NCBI lineage: Eukaryota > Fungi > Ascomycota > Saccharomycetes > Ascoideales > Saccharomycopsidaceae > Saccharomycopsis > Saccharomycopsis babjevae. The sequence goes on along the minus strand of JASTVB010000003.1, from coordinate 257,695 downwards.
AGAGAAAAAAAACCCAAAAAAACTTTGAAGCTACTAAAAAACCTTTGAAAAGTATACTTAAAAAGCCTAATTTAAAAAAATAATATATTACTTTGACTTGATTTTTTTACTTTCTTTCCTTTTTAAAATATATACTCATATATTTCTTATCATATTTTTAATTCTTTTTATATATTTGTTTTTGATATATTCTAATAGGTTTTTTTTTAAAAAATTTTAGTTTGCTTTTTTGAAATAGATTGTTTTTTTCTTCAAATCAATATACTTTTTTATAAAATTTATTGTGCAAGTTACAAGCTACAATGTTCAATTGATATAACTCAAAGAGATCACAAGCCTATCCTCTTCTGATATGTTGGGAATTTTCAATTCTTGATGCGCATCGCATGAAAATATGAAGGCCACTAGCAGAAAAATGAAAACAAAACGACTTTAACGAAAAAGAAATAAAATAACCTTGAAAAAAAAAATCAAAATCTCTAGCTGAGCTATTATGAATTTAGTTAATCTTATTGGTTAAATAGATTTAGTATAATATTTCAATCTCTGTTAATGATTGGGAATCTAGTTGGAAAAAAAGTTGGATTTTTTAACACAAGAATTTTGTTCCCTAATATTGCTTTTCTTAAACAAACTACAGGTCGCTACAATTTGGTGAGAATGTCTTCTATCCCAGCAATCAGATCTCACGATGACAAGACATCAGAAAATGAACCTAATCCAAAGAGACAGGCAGTAGAGTTTGACGAATCATCATCTAAAACACCTAATGATACTCCTATTGTTGCAAAAAAAAAAACAGAAGAATTAAAAAGAGTGGGAACAAAGATTCCAAAATTTTTGACTGCTAATAAAAAAGGAAAGGTGAAAAGAAAATATACACAGAAGAACCATGACCCAACTAATCCATTTGGAGTGCTTTTATTAGAGGTTGAAGAATTATTCAAGGAGAATAATATCGCTCCAGAAAAGACAGTTGTTTCTATCAATAAGATTTTAAACTCGGAAGAGCTTTTACTTAAATACAATAGAGATTTGGACAATGTTAAAGTACAAAGATTGACAGCCAGTGGAGATGGATTGGCATTAGTTCCACATCCTGAAATTGAGGACGGTTTTCAAGCTGTAGTGATTCCATTTGCACTTCCAAATGAAATTGTCAATATTAGAATTTTCCGCACTCATCCTACTCATTCAGAAGCAGATTTGGTCAAAATAGTCGAAAAATCCTCTATTCGTAAGGATGAATTGATAAATTGTAAGTATTTTGGTAAATGTTCGGGATGTCAATTTCAAAGTCTAGAGTATGAGGATCAATTAGAACTTAAGAAAAAAACAATACAAAATGCTTATTCATTCTTTGCAAAAAATCTTGTGCAATCTAATTTACTACCCAAAATTGGTGAGACAATTGCTTCTCCTCTAAAATACAAATACCGTACAAAGTTGACCCCACATTTCGATTTACCAAGAAAAAAATTTAATCCAGAAACTATTCAAATCCCTTCATTAGGATTTGGTGCCAAAGGTAGGCCAAATTGGAGACCAGAAGCTGAAGGAGGTAGCTACTCTATATTAGATATTGAGGATTGTCCAATTGGAACTCCAATTATAAATGAAGGGATGAAAAATGAGAGAGAAGTATTTAAAAGAACTTATAAACTGTTTCCTCGTGGAAGTACGATCTTGTTACGTGAGAATACAAGAGTACTACCAGTTGATGAGGATGAACTAAAATTTGCTAACAATGAAAAGGGTTCCAAAGATCCTGATAGCGAAAATGTTAGTTACATTAAAGAAAATAACTTAATCAAAACATGTGTGACAGAAAGCAGACAGATTGTTACTGAGAATGTTGAAGGAAAAATTTTTAACTTTTCCGCTGGTGAATTTTTCCAAAACAACAATTCTATTTTGCCAACGGTGACAAAGTACGTACGTGATGCGTTGTTTTTGGAGGGTCAGGAAGACAGATATTTAGTTGATGCTTACTGTGGCTCTGGATTATTCAGTATCATGTGTTCTGAGGGTGTGAAGCAGGTTGTTGGGGTAGAAGTCTCCAAGGACAGTGTAGCATTCGCTAAGAAGAATGCGGAATTGAACAAAATTACAAATGCTGATTTCATAGTGGGAAACGCCGAAAAAATTTTTGAGGACATCAAACTTCCTTCCAATAACACCTCAGTTATTTGCGATCCACCAAGAAAGGGTTGCTCCGAGGCCTTTTTGGCTCAGTTATCAGATTTTAATCCGAAAAAAATCATATACATTTCTTGTAATGTCCATTCTCAAGCGAAAGATCTAGATTTTTTTATTAATCAAACAAAGAACGGAAAAGAGTACAAAATCGATAGCATAAGAGGTTTTGATTTCTTTCCACAAACTCACCATGTTGAAAGTGTTGCAATCTTGAGCAAAGAATAGTTAAATCTTCTTTTTCTAGCTTTGAGTATTTTTCATTTCAAATATGTTACAATAATTTAAATTTGAAAAGAGTGTGTAGTATGAATCATTTTCAATGTTTAGCCAGAATAATGTAACAGAGAGCTTGATTTAAGAATCAGGTTGTGCACGTGCGTTTTGAAAGGGCATTATGTAATGTCATGTGATTGTTTTTGATAATCTGAAAAATTAAAATTGTTTTATTATTTTATCAATTTCCAAACCAAAACAGGGAAAAATCTTTAAGATGTTTTGTGCGTGATAAATATGAAAAAAGATATACTAAACCTTTACATAAACAATTATGTATTTTTCTTATATTATGAATCTAAAGTGCGCTCTCCTGCAATAATATTTCAGTGCTTTACTTCTTATTTTTGTTGCGAGCGGAGCCATTGCCAGTAAATTTTAATTGGTGTTTTTGAGATTTTTTTATTACGGATATTTTTTTCATTTTATGTAGAAGAAAAATATTTTTTGAGAAAAAAGAAAAAGGAAAATCTCTGAAATACTCAGGTTTACATACATACTTTCGTCATAAAACAACAAGAACCATAGTAAAATCAATAAATAATAAGCCAAAATGGAAAACGATAAAGGTAAATTAGTATGTATTGGAATGATATTTAGCAGAATGAAATTGACATATGTTTTAAGGGAATAAAGAATATTGCTGGGATATTATCAAGGCTCAGGAATTTTGAATGTTAAGGGCATTTAATTTTGGGGCGAAACAATATACCAAGCGAAGAAGCGAAACAAATCTTTTATAACAGAAGAAATGAAATGCTAATGGATAAAAAATATCAATAGAAGGTTAGAATTCAAGCGGGCGATTTTGTTTTGTAAAATATGATTATTTTAGTCCAAGAATGATTTGAATTATTTGCAATGTGGTATGTGGCTGTTTACTGAGTGAATAATGTAGGACAATAAATGTTAACATGGGCTCAATTCTTTATTTTAATCGTGGATTTATCCAATAATTGAGCAAATATTATTTAGATTAGGTATGAAAGTTTCCTTGTATGAAGAATCTGAACTATTAGAAATGCCAAAAAATACATTTGTCTTTATTCAAGTCTGGTGAGCAAGTAGAGGGAAAACAGAAGTACTAACAGTAATATTTTTAGGTCGAACTTTACATTCCAAGAAAGTGTTCTGCTACCAACAGAGTCATTGCTGCTAAAGACCACGCTTCTGTTCAAATCAACGTTGCTAAGGTAGATGAAAACGGTCACATCATCCCAGGTGACAACATTTCTTACGCTTTATGTGGTTACATCAGACAAAGAGGTGAATCTGACGATTCTTTCAACAGATTGGCTCAAGCTGATGGTTTATTGAAGAACGTCTGGTCTTACTCCCGTTAAATACTTTTCTCCGTATTATTTTAATGAAGAGAAATTATGTTTAATAGATCAATAAAACAAAACTTATGAAAGCTTTTAAGGTGTAATATACTTTATTTTTTTAATCTTATTCTTTGAGTATTGTAGTTAAACTGTTGTTGAATTAATGTTTTGGAGGCTGTTTATGGCATTTTCATTTTGTTCCTGGGCGATTAGGTTTGACTTAATGATATATCTAAATTGTGTAATGCATCAGCATGAGTGGTTTGGTTGACTAACTAAGGTCTTTCAGAGCTTAATTTAGTGGCTATTTTATTCTAGATAGTAGTTCTACGTGAATATCAATGAGCTGGTCAGCGAACTATGTACCGTCAATTTTCGCAATTCCATCTGTGTTATAGGCCTAAGTATATTTATTTGGAAATGATGTGGTAAATAATTATTTTTTTGTTTTCTAATCAGTATTAAATTGGAATCAAATAGGGCAATATTCAGCCCATTTTGATGAATTAAAAATATCAGAAAAAAAATAGATGTACTTATCGGTATGCTTTCGAGAGAACTCATAAAACTATTAAATTATTTCAAAATCTGGTTCTGTCAAACAACAGGTAAAATCTTTTGAATAGGTTTCATTTTTCTTGATTATTTTATCAGTAATCGTTTCATTTTCTAATCTTGTTATTTTTTAAACATTATTTTTTAATCCTTCGATTTTAATTTTTCTTGAGACTAATTAACTAAATATTTTTTACTCATTTATTATAATCATTTGAATAACACAAAAAATTTTGTAATTCGAGTCATTGTTTCGAGGAAATACATGCTTCAGAGCTATTTCGTTTTCAATTTAACAAAATTTTTTTCAAAAAGGTCGCCTATGTAGCTAGAATATACTCGACTAGATGAGAAATTGATACAAAAACTACAAGGTCTAATTAGCAATACTTTTCTTATACGTATAACATTCTTTTAAGTAGAGTTTTTGAGCTTTCGATTACTTCTGGCTTAATATAATATAACAAGTTCCTGATGCTTGTTTTTCAACTAAAGTTCCAGAGCAAAAGGATATTTTCCTGAATTTTGATGGTTCTTTAATAGTATTGGTCGTCATCAAGTTGATATGGCGCGGTTAACAACAAGTCAAAAGCTTGACTTTCATAAGTCAAAAATAAAAACAAATGATGATATTATACATGTATGAAAAAAAAAAAAAATAAAAATCAAAAAGCTCTATCATAATAAACTATCTGGATAATCAATTAAATTATATCAAATAAAGAAACCAAATACATTAATTGGGGAAGAAAGACTCGAAGTTTATATTTGAATGATTTTTTAATAGGCAAATATTGGAAATACGTAATTAAAGTTTGGATAACTTTTTTTTTCTCTTTGAATTACCATAACATATAATAATCGGTTGGATAATGGAACTGAGATTGCCTTCTTCATTGGCTCAAGGGGAACCCAGAAACACAGAAGTTTCGCTAGCAGAGGCTCACTTGAAGTATAGTTTCCTGAAGGACACTTTGCGAGGAAGGAAATATTTGTTTCAAAGAGACATGAACAGCAAATTATTATCATTGTCAATTATTTTGACGCTAGTAGCTTTTTTGAAAGATGGATCGCTCATTAAATTTATACTAAGATTTAACATATTTGGTATCCTGGAGCTTTTTATGAAGGCTTTCAGGGAAGCAAATGGCGGTGAGCTTATGTTTAAGGATGCCAAACTGTTTTCAGTTAAATACTTGGCCATGGCAAGCTTCGCTTGTCTTCTACAGACGTTATTCTCGCCACTTCCCGCAGTAGACTCACATGGCGAATTACTTAGTTTTTGGCAACTACGTGTGGTAGGTGAGCGCCAGCCTGTTAATAAGTTGGAGATACTTTGGTACGATTTGATGATTATGGGTTTGTGGGTGTTGATCATTTCCAATCTATGCAACTTCGAGCTGCTTCTTCAAACCAAAACTTTGGCTAATATGAGAAAACAGCTCATGAATCATATGAGTATAGATTTTTTGGCAACATACGGTAGCTGTGATACTGTCAATGAACAGTTATTGTTCCAAGATGGGTTTCAAGGTAATGTTGTACTTGATGTACAAGTCCAAAGGATCTATCAAATGTGACGAAATTCACCAGGGCCTTTAACCTTTCACGTTTAGTTCTTTTTTATGTTATAATTAGATTCTTTTTTTTTTTTTTGGGGCAGTTTAATTTTGCTAATAATTTTACAGTATGTTTTTTTGGTGTTCTCTTTTCTATGTTAATAAAATAAATCACACTTTGGTTTTGGATAAACGTTTTTGAAACCCATTATAGATCAAAAAAAACTATTACTTTCCGTAGCTATTTAAACCGATTCAAATATTCAAATATTGAGTATTTATTGCTTCTTTATGAAATAGGTTTAGTGAAGTTGGTTTTGAAGATATCACTATAGAAAGAAACACGTTTCCAAAGACTGTTTTCAACCAGAACTACAATAAAGCAGAACCGACGCCAGAATATGACTTCTGAAAACATACAATATGTGAAAGATACCACCTCTTTCCAAAATGCATTGACAAGTAATACCTTGTTCGTATCATATTTCACTGCCAGCTGGTGTGGCCCATGCCAAGCAATAAAGCCAATCATTGAACAGCTTTACACACAGTATGAAAATGTGGAGGTGTTGAAGGTTGATATGAATACAAATGTTGAATTGGCTGGTAAGTACAATGTCAGTTCTATCCCAACATTGAACTTTTATCACAAAGCTAAATTGGTAGACTCGGTTACTGGTGCGGATGTTAATAAAATAAAGGCCTGTTTCGCAAAATTGAGTGCCTTGGATCCATCCGCCAAAAGAGTAGGCGCTAGTCACCAAAGCAAAGAAAATATAAATGCCTTGCGTGTTGTACAGGAGATCAAAAGTTTCGTTCCATCTAAAGAATTTGATTGTTTGAATTCCTTTATTGACTTTAGCGGATTTGAGGCCATGAATATTCTTCCAATGAACCCAAATTTTAAATCTGTTCAAAGTGTTTTCAAGTTGCATGATAACAATAATAAAGAAATCACAGATTCTTTAGCATATACAGATGCTGATTCTCAATGCATTTTCTATGTTCCTTTTACTAATACAATTAAATTGTATTCGATGTTGGTAAAACTAAGAGAGCCAGAGACAGTCAAGCTTGATGATGAATTCAAGGACAAAAGAGAAATTGACGAAACTGATGACTTACAAACCGTTACAGAATTAAAGGTTTGGAAAAATAAAACTTCTGCTATTTCTTTTGATGATGCTACTTCAGACACCCATGTTGATCATGCTGAGACAATAACTTCAGAAAAAATCGATGAAAATGGCTGGTATGAAGTCAAATTCAAGTATGTTAAATTTCAAAAAGTAAATAGTGTAAACTTGTTCTTTGAGGGTGAGGACGAGGACGCACATACATTGATTGAAAAGATCATTTTCATCGGTGTTAGTGGCGAGTCAAGAGCTACAAGAACTATAGTTCCAGATGAAGAATAGTGAGTTAAGTCATTTTTTATTTCAATCAACAATACTATTTGAAATTTATTTTAATTCGTTCCTGAATCAGTCTACTATTTACATGACTTGATTTAGAGATTTTTGTGCGCCGCACTTTCTAACTAATTAGATATTTGAATTTTTATTGTTTTGTAGATATAAATTAATATAAAATAATGAGATGTAACATAACAGGAATAAAAAATGATATACAGTGATGAGCTCTATTTAGCGACGTGCAGATGAGATGAGTATGAAGTTTTTTTTCCTGCTTTCACTTAAAAATCAAATATTTTAATAGTAAAAAAATTTTCTTTTCAATGAAATAAATTAATGATTACTTTAAAATAAGTTTTATTTAACATCTGATAACAGAGGTTTTATTTCAGAGATTTGTAGCAAGAGTTGATCTTTTTCAAAAGGGGGACTGAAAGCAAAAATAGTACTATTTACGACAAAAAAATGGCTCGTAAACACAGATCAGCATTATTGCCAACTAACATAATTCTTTTACAGAATTTGGTGAAAAGAGATCCTGAATCCTATAAAGAAGAATTTCTTCAACAGTATTCTCATTATGAATCATTAAGAGATATTTTGATGGAAAACTCTTCAAGCTTGGATGAAAACGGTATTGATGAAGAGCTTAAAGATTTGATTGGATTTATCACTGCTGTTTCTGTTTGCTATAAGGAGGAAACTAAAAGGTTCCCAGATGAGTTGAAAACATTATTGACTAACCATCATCGTGATTTAAATCCTGAATTAAGGGAAAAAATTGTTCAGTGTTTAGTTATGTTAAGAAATAGAAATATCATTACTCCAGAATCTTTGATTCAAACAATATTTCCATTATTGTCGGAGTATAGTTCAAGTAATAACAACCCTACGGAAACTAATTCGAAAGCTTTGAGAAAACAAATTTTTAATACATTGGTAACTCTATTAAAATCTTTGAACACAGGTACTAAGGCGGCAAGATTGAATAAAATCGTTCAAAATATGTTCCTCAGTGGATTGAACAAAGATAATGCATTATTTGTTACAAAAATCACTATTAAGTTATGGTATTCAAACATATGGGCTGATTCAAGAACCGTCGAAATTTTAGTTCAATCTACTTTGAATGGTGATTCGAAAGTTGCTGTTGCCGGTGCTAGATTCTTTTTAGGAGTAGATAAAGAATTATATGAAAATAAAGAAGATGAAGACGAAGATGATATTGATATGAGTCAAATTAAGCATCATATGAAAATCAATAAGAAAACTAAAAAACAAAGTAAAAAATTTGATAATGCGGTGAAAACAATCAAAAGAAAGCAGAATAAAGGTGATAAGAATGTGGCATTGAATTTTACTGCAGTTCAACTATTGAGAGATCCTCAGGGATTTTCTGAGAAATTGTTCAAGCAGCTCACATCCAAAAAATTTAATATTGATCAGCGTATAATTTTTATGAATTTAATTAGTAGAATTGTTGGTGTCAATAAATTGCAGCTTCTCCCACTTTATTCTTACTTTTTGAAATATTTGACCCCTAAACAACAAGATGTTACTAAAATTCTCGCTGCTTGTGCTCAATCTTCCCATGATTTGGTTCCACCAGATGCAATTAATATGGTGGTTCGTAAAATAGCAGATGAGTTTGTCAGTGACGGTGTCTCAACGGAAGTATGCTCAGCAGGTATCAATTCTATTAGGGAAATTTTAACAAGAGCTCCTCTTGCTATAACCCCTGAATTGTTGCATGATTTGACTGATTATAATAAATCCAAATCGAAAGCTGTCAATATTGCAGCCAAATCATTGATTTCTTTATATAGAGAAGTTGCTCCAGAAATGTTGCGTGCTAAAGATCGTGGTAAAGAAGCTAGTATGAAATTACAGGCAGAGAAGATTATGAGTAAGAATAAGGATGTATCGTCTTTGAAGTTTGGTGAAGAGACAAGTGTTACAGGTATTCCTGGTATTGAGCTTTTGGATAAATGGAGAGAGGAACAAGGTTTAGCTATTGATGATGACGGTGAGGGAGATGCATGGGAGATTGCTCAAAAAGAAGAAGAAGAAGAAGGTGACGATATTGATGGTGAATGGATCAAAGTTGAATCGGATAAAGAATACGAAGTAAGCGATGATGAGGAAGAGGATACTAAGAAAAGTAATAACAAAATTAAGGAAGATGAAGATGTTGAGATGGACAGTGATAGTGATCTTGAATTGTCTGGTGATGAAGATACTTCTAAGAAATCATTGAGTAAGAAGGCCAAAAAGAAAAGAAGAGAATTAATTGAAAAACAAGAGAAGAAAATTCAAGGAGACTCAGCAGAGTCATTCAAGAAACTCGCGGCAAATCGTATTTTGACACCAGCAGATTTTGCCAAGTTAGAGGAATTGAAAATGGAAGCTGGTATTGAAAAATTGATGGGCCGAAGAGTAAATACAAACGATGAAGAGGTTGATGCAGATGGTTTGGTAGGCCCAGTTAAAAGAAAACAGACGAAGGAGGAGAGAATTGAAAGTATCAAGGAGGGAAGAGAAGGCAGAGACAACTTTGGTTCCAGAAGAGGAAAGATTGCTACTCCGCATTCTACAACCAATAGAGAAAAGGCTCGTAAAAAGAATTTCATTATGATGATTCACAAGAGACAAGTGCAAGGAAAAGCAAAGAGATCTCTCAGAGATAAACAAAAAGTTTTACAAGCTCATATCACCAAACAAAAGAAAAAGGGCCATTAAGACTTCACATACATAATATACGTATTTTATGGTTATATTTTTCTTCATTTTACATTTAATTATATTTTTTTTTGTTTATAAGTTGATTAATTAGTTGAATTTTAGATGTATACAATATTCATGTTGACGAAAATTTTGATTTTAATAGATTAAAACTCCCTGTTTCTACCTATTCTAGGCTTGTATAAAAGTTTTTGTAAGCAAGATCTAAGTCAAAAGAAAATTGTCTCTTTTCGTCATCTGATAGCTCATCGTTTGCATTCATATTGTTCAACTTTACAAGCCATTGCACGAGTTGTTGTCTTCCTTTGAAATCAAGTTTTTTCTCAGTCTCTTTGGTTGCTGATTGTCCATGAATATCGTCTTCTTCGTCATCATCACTATCTTCAGGCTCACCAATGATGTTATTTATGGCAATAATTAGATCTGATAAAAGCGGATATAGTTGGTCTTTCGCTTTATAGTCTAACTTAAGTGCATCCATTAATGTTATGAAAGCACCAGTGGCTTCTGCTACAGCCTTTGACGAAACGTTTCCGCCGCTACCATTATTGTTCGTAGCAGCTCTATTTGTGGCCGCATTCTGAATACGCCTTACTGCCAATGGAGTATTCAACTTATTTTTAACGGTAAAAGCAGATAAATTGCCAAAACGTTGCTTGATCTCTGGAATTTTCAATATGGAGTTGTACTGTTCTAATAAACGGGTGACGATTGTCGTGTACTGTTCGTCGGAGTCACTGAGATTAGAAGATATGTTACCTTTTAAATAACACTTTTCTACCTGCTCTAATAAGACAATGATGGAGTATATTTCCAGGAGAGAGTCAAGAACTTCTCTGTTGTACAAGGAAGATGAGCTGTCATATAGGGCTATTTCCTTGTTGAGATCGGCTTGGAGACTAGCGTGAGATGACGAAATGGACATCATCGACGGAAGAACCGATGTGACTGGCGCGTATGGGGGAAGGGACATATCGATTCTGTAGAGTAGAGGGCAAAGGAGAACTTCAAAATACAAAAGATACTTCAAGCTTTGTCAGGTTAAGTGTACTAGTTGATAAGCTGTGAAAATTTCAGATGATTTTGGCTGTTTATCAGAGAAGTGATACTAGTGTTCGTGTGTGTATGAACAATAGATAGATTGAATACATGTGTCATTATCCGTTACGGCACACACCGGAAAATCAAGTCCTATTTTATATATTGTAATGTTGTATTGATCTAAGGGTGTTTTGTTGTTTTGGGCTCCAATGTCAAGGTGTAAAATTTTATGGATGCATCCACGTTGAGGCTCACACGCTTGTGGTGTACGGATGCGTGGATTGAACTGATCTCGTCCAACCCAATATAGCACAGCTGAGATCAAAACAGAGACACACAAAACAGCGCCATAACTCTACGATATACGGTTATACAGTGTTTTTATTATTAGATCATACAATGTTTCAACGGCTATACAATATTTTTATTATTTGATCATACAATGTTTCAACGACTATACAATATTTTCTTGATATGATTAAGCAAAATTTTTTTGTATGATTATTCAATGATTCTATTATATGATTGTAAAATATTTTTATGATATGATTGTGCAATAATTCATAATGCTACGATAATATGATCGAGTGTGTACTTGAATACTAACAGAATAGTGCACAGCATACAAGTAGTTCTCAGACTTTTTTTTTTTTTTTTTATGGTTTCCTGATTGATTGACCATTTCTATTGGTTGTCTCCAAGAGCAATTTACACAGGTTCAGTCCAGAAAACAAATGTTTAATGCAGCAGTCAAAGATAATGCTTTTTCTGATTGATTTGCTAATTATGACGGTTTTTGTTATTTTCACTTGCAGATTTCATGTAATTAGTGCGTGAAGCAGCATTTAGCGGACAAACAAAAAAAAAGTTGGCTTACATGTGAAACTGAGAGGAAAAACATGCCAAATAATGACTGGTTATTTGACTCACAAGAGAACAACTTGAGTCAATGCCCTGTGATCATGTGGGTTGTCAAGAAATAAGTAAAACCAAGAGCTTAGCAGCAGCCCTATGAGCCACGCGGCAAAATTTTTGGACATTTAGGCATGAATGTATCTAAAAATGTTACTAGTGGTAAAAGAAATTCGATAACGCTGATATGAAAATATTTTCGTTAAAACTTGGCTGTGGAGGCTTTACACTAGTTTGAAGCCTGTTGGTTGTTGCGGTATTTGAAAGTTCAACGACACGGCTCGTAAAGAACCTTACAGGACTCTTTGAGCCCAAGCAAAGGAGTTAAAGCCATACAAACAACACTTTTTGTCTGTGAGACCATGTAGACCAGATATTCGAGCATTTATATAACGTCCTATTCGAACACTAATGAAAACATCTACCAAAAACAAAAGGCCCGTACTCAACTACACCACACGCAATCAACTGCGTACATTACTCATTCAAGAAATCTAAAGAGTTGTTTACTTTGTTGTCCTCAATAATTTTTACAACCACTGTTTTTCTATTAGTTATACTCTACAGGTTTAGTAATTTCAAACGATTCTTCTGATTTTTCAAAAATTTTCTTAAATGATACCTTGTTGGTTGTTTCTAAAGTAGTGTATTAGTTTGCTCTAAAGTAGTGTATAAGTTTGTTCTAGAGATTTCATTACTTTGTTCTAAACAAATGTATTGAATTATTCTAAACTAGTGTATCGATCGATTGTTCTAAAGTAATAGTGTGTTGGATAGTAAAAGCTTCTAGAAAAATGGCATTACATCAAACGTCTTGCTATACATACAAGAAAAGTAAAAGAAACATGCTTTGTTTACCTTATTTTGAAGCACGATAATATGTATATGTCTCATAATAGCAAAAACTTAAATAAGAAAAACAAACCCCCAAAAAAAAAAAAAAAAAAAAAAAAAAAATTGGATAATCACTAAAAAAAAAGCGCTAATATAAGGGTTATCCAACGTTATCAACCCCTCCTTTCTTTTGGTTGACTTATACTATTTTGATATATTCTTTTATCCTCTTTTCTGTTTTCTTTTCTGTTTTGGTTTTTTTATTTTTTATTTTTTTATTTTTTCACTTTTTGTATCTTTCATCGATAATGATAAAGACTGTTAATGTTTAGATAAGCCAGTCCGAAAGAGATTTATTCTTTAAAGTAGATATTGTACAAAAGAAGAACGAAAAAGAGTTAGATAAATATTTCTAGTACTTCTATAATTCCCCCAATCAGTTCCAGGACCAGTTAGCAAATAATGTCAACCACTGCAACCACGGTATCTTCCTCTAGAAAACAACAGACGTCAGAGCTCTCAAATATTGCTACCAGTCTAATGCAAAATCCTGGTTCTAGAAATGGTTCGATTACCTTGCAATCAGATAATGTGTCAAAGTCCGCACTGGTGGCTGGCATGCCTTATTCGGAAGCTTGTATTTCCGATACCTATAAAAACAACAAAACTAGCCTCAAATTGACCACAACTGGACTTGATCTAAGTAAAGATAGTATTTCGAAATCAGACGGATTTGAAGGCGTTTCAGGCGGCGGTGATTTTTTTGACGAGGACAGTTTTTTGGAGGCCGCAAATAACGAGCAGTTTGATGAAGAGTTAGAGGAAGACCCCAGAGAATACCATTTTGGCGGTTATCATCCAGTGAACATCAGTGATATTTATAACAGCAAATACAAAGTTATTCGGAAACTTGGCTGGGGTCATTTTGCTACCGTTTGGCTAGTGGCGATTATTGATCCCGTTACCAAAAATCTCGATCCCAACTCGGAATACTCCTATGCCGCTTTGAAAATTATCAAAAGTGAGTCAAGATATGCAGAGGCGGCGTTAGACGAGATAAAAATTCTTCAGCATGTGAATAAAGGTAGCGATAAGCATCCAGGTAAGAACCATGTCGTCAAATTGTTGGATCATTTCATTCTTAGAGGCCCTAATGGTCACCATGTATGCATGGTTTTGGAACTCTTGGGAGAAAACATTCTTTGTTTAACTCAAAAATTTAGAAATTTATTTGATGCATACAAAAATATGTGTGAAGACGAATCCAGACAAAAAGAACTTGATGAAGATCAGAGAAGAGGTCAAACAGATGAGCAAAATGCCTCTTCATCACCAAACAAGACAATAAGATTGCAGCAAAACTCAGATCCGAATAGCACTCTACGTTTGAAATTGTCAGACAGCATGAGCTTTGGTGATGCTCTCGACAATGTGTTTACTTTGGATAAAGTATTCAAAGATTATCATGGTGGCTTACCTATGTCTTTAGTCAAAAGAATTACTAGACAGATTCTTTTGGCTGTTGATTATTTACACCGCGATCGCGGGTTAATTCATACCGATTTTAAACCGGAGAATATTTTGATTGAAATAAAAAATGTTGACAAAGTTGTTGACTTTGTACATCAAGAAGAGAAGAAAAGAAACTCATTCCTGAGGACTGCGACATTTAATTCATTGACTTCAGTTGAGTCCTCTCTAGTCACTCCAGTGACTACTACTAATAATATTTCTATTGAAGATGTTGGCCCTTTAGAGCGCAGCCAGACTTTCAATAATTTCAAGCCTAACAGTACACCACCACCTCCAACTCCCGTTAGACTGAATACTAGATTATCTATTAATATTCCGACAACTCCTGTCAGAGGATCCAAGCCTTTACCTTCGCCTATAGTCCGTAAATCAAGTATTTGGTCTTGTTGTTATGGTGACTCAAGCAATGATTCCAGTAGCATCAGCAATAATAAAAGCATCCTGAATTCTAGCAACAACAGCACAAGAAAACCAAGTAACTCCTCAAGTGATCAATGCAATATTTTTGATAACGGTTATCAAAAAGCCAGGTCTTCTATCAGTACTACTTCCATTCTGATTAATAATGCTGAGTTAGAAAATTTTGGTGATAGTAGCAATACTAGCAAAATGAATTCAACTAATAATAATTCAGTATTTAATAGTAGTAATGATGATTATCTAGATGGAAAAAAGTCAAAATTATCTGAACAATTGAGTCTTTTAAAATTAAAAGATGTAAATTTTGACAAACCTGCTAAGGATGATCAACCATTTCAGGAAACAAGAAATAATTTCGAAAAAGAGGACAAAAATCAGGATGATCAAGCATTAAATGAGGATGATTTGGAGGAGTTGGATCAATTTATTTCAGTTAAAGTAGCAGATTTGGGAAATGCTTGCTATTATGATAAACATTTTTCTGACTTTATCCAGACTCGTGAGTATAGATCACCAGAAGTCATATTGAAGACTGAATGGGGATGTTCTGCTGATATTTGGTCATTAGGTTGCATTGTATTTGAGCTAATTACAGGTGATTATTTGTTTAAACCTAGGGTAAAAAACTTACCTAAAAGATGTAAGTTCGATGCTCAAAAATTGAAGGACACAGATCACTTATCCAAGATTATTGGATCATTAGTGGACTATAAATATTTTAAGAATAAGATTGATTGTTATGATTATTATGATAAGTATTTTTTTGATGATAATGAGCAAGAATTGTTCGAAGTTGACATTTCGAAATTACCTGAATCACCACCTGAAAATTTTGACATTGCTAAGATGCAAAATGTTGATGAGAATACCTATAATTACACGAAAGGAAATAAATTTGGGCCCTTTTTGATACCTATTAACATGTATTCGAAGTCTCGATATGCAAAAAAGTTATTTGATGACTCTTTGAGAAATTTGGTGTTTAATTATCAGCAGTACCGGGATAAAGAAAAATACGAAGATAACGACCAGAAGTATTCGTATAGTAGCAAGGAAAAAGTTGTTATTGTTGCTCCATATAAGATTCATTTTGAGCCGTTGTATGATGTCTTTCTCGAAGAATACCATTTAGGAACTCAGGAAGCCAATGAGATCTGTGATTTCTTGTTACGAATGTTGGAAATTAATCCAAGGTACAGAGAGGATGCTGGTTCTTTAAGCAATCATGAATGGTTGAATTTGGATGAGGATGTGGCAGTGACAGGGAATATGGAAGATTCTAGGATTGATCGCAAGAAAGGAATGAATGGACAGGATATTCTAGGATGGTTCTATGAATATGAGCATGGAGCCTCTTCAAAGTTTGGCATTTAAAAAAAAACAGGGATGAAAAACATGGGGTTATATTTCTATGTATATTATGTGTTTCCTATAACAGGAAAGAATGACTGTAATGAAATGGTTGTTTATTATTATTAATATTATTTTATTTATTATTCTATTTTTTATATGGTTTTTAGTTTAATACTATTTTTCTTATTTTGGTGATCTTATATGTTTATTACACTTATTTTTTATTTATCTAAATCAATATTATTCTTTTTTGAAACTAAGCGACAGTAGCGAAGACTATGAGCAATTAACTAACTACTTTTCAAGAAATGAATTAGAATGATTCCAATAAAGAAACACAGTAGAACCAAAAATAATTCAAAAGTGTTGTAACAAAAGTTGTTTGTGCGTTTGCTTTTGAGGATTTATTATTCTTTATGAAAACTGTTATTATGGAAAGAGAAGAGGAACATCTATGTACTAGCTTTTGATTTCAGCATACAAATGAAAGTAAATTTTGAATGAAAAAGGGCGTATCAATGTATGCTGATTTAAGAGGAGCAAAGTAGGAAAACAAAGAAAGAGAGAAAAAATACAACAATAGAAATGATATGTCAATTGACAACATAATTTGGTATGAAAAATGGAAAATAAATAAAAATACGAACTAAAATGATTAGTGAACAATGTTTTGATGTGAGAAAAAAGAAAGCCGGATAAATGGTAATTGTTTCTGAAGTGATTATTTGGAAGGCTTGTTTCGAAGGGAGTTAGTTGAAGCCGGTGAATAAAACAAAGGGTGCCAAAAAATGAGTTGTATGTTTTTTTCACGGATTTGAGGATTAAACAGAATTAAAAAGAAACAATCATATTTTGTGGGGATATGACAGGGTGTAAATTTCTATTTGAATGAAAAATGAAGAAGCTCATGTGTCAAAATCCAGGGTTAGGGGATGCGGCTGTAAAATCTGAGGAAAATGTTGAAGGAGGAGAACTAAGAAAGCAGACAAATCACACTCGCTAATTTCGTAAAGGAAAAGTTGGGGTAAATTAATCAAGGACATCGGACTACGGGAAAATTGCTGAACGGAAAACGTCTCAACTTCCGATTGACAAGAGACAGTAAAAACAGTAATGTTAAAGGACTTTCTAAGAAAGAAATACCGAAGTTGCATGTCAGTGCAAGCTATACAAAATACCAGAGAAGGAGTCCGAGAATGAGATTTTATCGGGCTTCTTAAGCATTGCCAATGCGTTTTAGTGATTTGTGCTATTACAATTACTGTTACATTGGTAGCTACGAGATGCAAAGGCCAATTAAGTCGTCAGTGCAATCGTCACTACAAGTCAGTGGTGAAAAAAAGTATCTGTTAATAAATGCTTGTTACAATTTGAAGTAGTTGACAGTAGCGAGCTACTGGAGCTCGTGGAGAGCGCAAGGCGGCGGTACGGATAAAGTTACAAACACATAACATCCATTGGTTGTTCTGTTTGGGTGTTATACTAGCAAGCTAATGCGAGCAATTGGCAACCAAATGTCAAGCAATTGGCGGGCTTTAGGATAGAATGGGTCAAAACTCCGGGCGTAGGGTTCCGTAGACTATATAACGATAATGCCTGAAACGGGGTTTAGAAAACGCTTCTTGCAAGGTAAGCGGGGTGGAATGAGGGACAGACAAAGGTGCGCGGAGGGGTATCTTTTGCAGAATCCAAAAAAAATATCAGATCTTTTCCGAGATTAACGTGAAGAATAGAAAGCATGCAAAGATTCGCCAAACATGGAGAAGCAAGGTTTACAGTTGCCCCGCCCGTTGCGCACACAAGTAGAAAGATGTAAAAGCGAAATAGATCAGTTAAGTTTAAGTGAAAAACGAAAAAAAAAAACATCTCGATTTTTCACTTCATACAAAGAACGAGACGGAAATCGAAGCAACAGCGAGTAAATTTTGTTGGACACCATGAAAAAAAAATGTGGGACATGGAGAATTAAAAAAAAAGCGCTGACTAAACTAAGCAAATTGTTGGGTAATGGGGGACAGACGAATTACATGGCGAATGAATAGCAGTAATCAGTGGTTAAAAAGCGAGCATGACAGCTAATCGAGTGGTTTATTAGTCTGTTATTTACAAGAGAAAAGAGAAAAACGACAGATCATATTACTATGCAAAAGTAGTGTGATTGTCAAGAGAAACCAATTGAGCTCTTATTCGCCTCCCGCCCTTTTTGCTTTGGCGTGGTTGCAGGACAACCGAAATAAAAATATTAAGAAGTGCAACCTGACAGTGAAATTTATGATGTGCTGACAAGCTAAGTGACCGCTTTGTTGCTATGTACAGGGAAGGATTTTAGCTGGTAATTTGAGCAGCCTTTCGATCGTCACTTTAGGCTTGCTGATGTGTGCTATTCCGGGGACCGCTGATTTTCAGCAAAAAACCTGAGTCGGATACCTAAATAAAACTGTTTTTTGTTCGTTACTCCATATTTCGCACAAAGTGGCTACTGAATTTTCAATTTTTTTTTGCACATTACGGAGGCATGCGCGTATTTCTGTTTCTGGTACTAAACAATTCAAAACTGGAGTTGATTTTCAGTTGGTAAGAAAAATTTCTGTTTTTGTTGGATTTTTTTTTCGTTCTCCAATTTTGTACCCCAGTTAGCCAGATTGAATTTCAATTAATAATTAATTAGTTACCCCATTAATTATTCACCCGTAGTTTAGCCTTCTGTAAAACTTTCAAGTCCTTGCGATGTCTCTTTTCTCTTTTGATTTCTTTTTTTTCATTTTTTGTAATAGTGGTACGTTTACCTAAAACTATACATAATTCGTCTTTCACACCTACTAGTTACAACTAGCTGCATCGTGTAGTTTTTCGGATATAAATAGCAGCATAATTCCTTCGATCTTTTCTTGAATTATCTGTAAATTTAGTTTTCTTTCTCTTTCTCTTTTTTGTACTCGCTTCTATCAGCAATCTTTCTATATACCAAACAGTTGTCTCTCATAGCGAACATCTGTTACTCATAGATCACTCAAATACATATACATACAAGTTTTGTGTCTCCATTAATTGTCTTTTCTGAAACCCATTGACCACTCTATTTCCAAAAATGTCTTTTTTACAAGAAATCTCTTTGCCAAACGGCCATAAGTACACCCAGCCAACTGGTTTGTTCATCAATAACAAGTTTGTTGCTGCCAAATCCGGCAAAAAATTCAAGTCAATCTCCCCTTCCACCGAGGAACTCATTTGTGAAGTCGAAGAAGCTGGTGCTGAAGATGTCGCAGCCGCTGTTGCTGCCGCTTCTGAGGCCTTCAAGACATGGAAGGAATCCGACCCAACCCTCAGAACAAACTTATTGTTGAAGTTGGCCGATCTCTTTGAACAACACAAAGAAACCTTAGCTGAAATCGAATCCTTGGACAACGGTAAGTCTCTCTTCTGTGCCAAATACGATGTCAACTTGGTCATCAACTATATTAGATCTACCGCTGGTTGGGCCGACAAAGTCGACGGTAGAACCATCGAAACTGGTAAGGAACATTTCACATACACCAGAAGAGAACCTTTGGGTGTCGTTGGTCAAATCATCCCATGGAACTTCCCATTGTTGATGTGGTCCTGGAAAATCGCTCCAGCTGTTGCCACTGGTAACTGTTGTGTCTTGAAGCCAGCCTCCCCAACTCCTTTGTCTGCCTTATATGCCGCTCAATTAGTCAAGGAAGCCGGTTTCCCAGCTGGTGTTGTCAACATTATCCCAGGTTCTGGTAGAAAATGTGGTAATGCCATTATTGAACACCCTAAGGTCAAGAAGATCGCTTTCACTGGTTCTACTGATGTCGGTATTGATATCGCCATTAACAGTGCTAAGAACGGTTTGAAGAAAGTCACCTTAGAATTAGGTGGTAAGTCTCCAAATATCGTCTTCAACGATTGCGATGTTGCCAAAACTGTGCAAAATTTGATCGTCGGTATCTTTTTCAACTCTGGTGAAGTTTGTTGTGCTGGTTCTAGAATTTACATCCAATCTGGCATCTATGACAAGGTAATTAGTGCTTTCAAAGAAGAAGTCGAAAAGATCAAGGTTGGTAACCCATTCGAGGAGGGTGTTTTCCAAGGTGCTCAAACCACTGAAGACCAGTATCAAACTGTTATGTCATACATTTCCAGCGGTAAGGAAGAAGGTGCAAAGGTTTTGACCGGTGGTGTAAGATGCGGTAAGAAGGGTTACTTTGTTAAGCCAACAATCTTTGTCGATGTCAAAGAAGACATGAAGATTGTCAAAGAAGAAATCTTTGGTCCTGTCGTTACAGTTTCCAAATTTGACACTGTCAAAGAAGTTGTTGAAATGGCAAACGATTCCAACTTTGGTTTAGCTGCGGGTATTCACACTAAGGACGTCAACAAGGCCCTTGCTGTTTCCAAGTTAATTGAAGCTGGTTCTGTCTGGGTTAATACTTACAATGATTTCCATCAAAACGTTCCATTTGGTGGTTACAAGGAATCTGGTATTGGTAGAGAAATGGGTAGTGAAGCTTTGGACAACTACACTCAAATTAAGGCTGTCAGATGTAAGCTCGATTTATCTGAAGTTGAAGCTTGAGTGGTTTTATCCTTCATTTTCGCTTAGATTATTTATGATTTAGTTTTATGCCCCCCGTTCTCTAGTTATGTATATGCCTTTGCATTATAAATATATTATAATTTTTCTGGTTAAGTTTAGTTTATTAATGCTCAATGTAAGTAATTATTATAATTTCTGAAAACACCTGTTAACATTTTCCTTGGGAATAAAACCGTAAGCTTTTCTTCTGCTTGTAGACTCAATAATATATCAATGCAGCCTGAATGAGCTTGGTTTACTAGCAAGTATTTTACTTTTGGCACATGTTATTTGTTAATTTCAAAGACATTATTAATGCAATGTTGAGATTCAAAAATCCATTTCTGCTTCTGCATCTCTTACGAGGTATTTTTTTTCGGAAATTAAAGTATTTTCTAATAGCAAACGACGCATTTCAATTAATTTCCGAAACTTGACAACGAGTATACCACTCTTTTGTTACTACTGACGCATCATCTTCATGTTTAAATATCAAATAGTTTGGCAATACAAACCAATCAATAGATTACTTGCCAAATATATTTATTCAATTGAGTATACATTATATACAAGTTGGAAAAAGGAAAAACCTTCTGCTCATTCTGTTTCATATTTATAAACCGCTCATTTTCTTGGTTAAAAGCTCATTTTGTTCTTGGAATCTGGCACCAACTCTTTCAGAATACTTAAGGAACTTTTCAGTACATTTTAACACACATCCTTCTTCTTTTGAGGTCAAGTTTTTGGAGGTGAAATCGTTGACACAATCAGTAAAACATCTTTGAACTAAATCCGAATATAACTACAAAATCTTGGTTAGTAAAATTAAAAATCCTTAAATTTAAACACTATAATATCCTAGACTATCTATAAGCTGCTGATCTTCGAATGATTTGTTAAATCAATAATTCTAGTCCTAATCGTTCATTCAATACATACACGCATGAAATCTTTCATTTGCTTTTGTTCGACAAGCTTTTGAAATTCTTGTTGTTCTCTGTTATTTAATTGATCCATTTTGCTCTTGTTTATTTGTAATTGTTAAGCTGAATGTTGAAAGGCAATCTTGATACTGTTCTATTAGCAATAAAATCAGAGGATATAATAGTATAAATTTTACTGTTGATACTACCCGCCTTGAAAATTATATAATTCGAATTTACATTAACCGTCGAAAAGCAAAAAAATTTTCGCATTTTTGTTTGCTTCAATATTTGTTTTTTTAAATTTTTTTTCTAGTAAAAATGATTCATGGTCATCGCTCATAATGTTAATGGCTCATCGATTTAAGGTTACTCATAGTATATTGATAAAAATGGATATATCATTAACCGTAAACATGAATCAGCCTCATAATTATTCAAGCTTTCTGTACTCCCAGGCAAATACTTAAGAGTTTCGAGAACATCGAAAAGACTAAAACTGAAAATGTCCACTGTTGCTTTATCTTATGCTGAAAGAGCTGAAAAAACCAAGAACCCATTAGTCAAAAAATTGTTTGGTATTATAGAACTGAAGAAAACAAATTTATGTGCTTCTGTAGATGTTACCAAAACTGCTGACTTCCTCAAGTTGATTGACACTTTGGGCCCATATATTTGTGTTGTAAAAACTCATATTGATATAATCGATGATTTTACATATGATGATACTATTTTACCTTTGTTAGAATTGAAGAAGAAGCACAACTTTTTAATCTTTGAAGACCGTAAGTTTGCTGATATTGGAAACACAGTCAAATTACAGTACTCTTCAGGAGTTTACAAAATTAGCAGCTGGGCGGACATCACAAATGCTCACGGTGTTACTGGTCCAGGTATTGTTAGCGGGTTGAAAGCGGCAGCTCATGAAACTACTGACGAACCTAGAGGGTTATTGATGTTGGCTGAACTTTCCTCCAAGGGCTCCATCGCTAAAGGGGAATATACTAGACAAACTATCGAGATTGCTAAGACTGACAAGGAGTTCGTGGTTGGATTCATCGCCCAACATAGTATTCCACCAAGCTCTGAAGACGAAGACTGGGTTGTTATGACACCTGGTGTCGGTTTAGATGATAAAGGTGATGCCTTAGGTCAGCAATATAGACCAGTTTCTGAGGTTATAGAAAAGGAAAGATGTGACATTATTATTGTTGGAAGAGGTTTGTTTGGAAAAGGCAGAGATCCGAATGTTGAAGGTGCCAGATACCAACAAGCTGGTTGGGAATCTTATTTGAACAGGATTAAATAATTTACACACTGAATATTTGTTTTATTAACAGCTAAAAAAAATAGAATAAAAATCTAAGAATATTGAAACAAACAGAAAAATCAGCATTAAGAGATTCATATGTAAGTTTTGGTGAAATTGTTGAATATAGATTCAACTTTGACTTCTTGTTTGGAAATCCCATTAACATATATTTGTTTTCTAGAGACTTTAAAATAAATTCCTCCAAGTATCATCAATCTCAAACTCGATGAGTTCAACAAAAAGTCTTTCAAGGAAGGAGTATCTAACAAACAATGAAGTATTAACTGTAATATCAGATCTACCGAATCTCCGAGAATTGAAATATCATCATGTAATTCAACGTTATTAGGAAACGTTTGTAATAAGTTTAAATTCGAGGTTAAATTATTGATTCCTGTTCCTAGTCTTTGTCTTAAACTATGAATGATAGTGAAAAACGTGAAAAAATATTCAACGTCAAAATGATCATGTAACATGAAAAAGTCATTTTCTTTGAAATTTTCCACAATTTTTTGTATTTCATGCTGTTTCTGGGCTTTATTTGACAGGATTGAAAACATTTTGGCAACTTCAAAAAACAATCTTCTACTCTTATGACATTCCGAGCACTTGCAGTTATTCAAAAAATTAGAAAAATTTTCACCCAAATAGACATTGGAAATGTAAAAGAAGTCTGGAATAATTAATGTCTGCAAATGTTTTAGTTGCTGCAATTTTATAAATAAGGGTGTGTAAGAATCATAATTGATATTCACATTGATAAATCTATTATATGCAGGGGAATGAAAATCGTTTAAGCTTATGTATAAATATTTCAAATTCTCAAATCTTGTCAAAAAATTTTCAACAAAGATACAATACTGTTCATTAATCTTGTTATTCTCTTCAGTGAACATTAACGAAAATTTTTCAATAAATCTGAAATTATTGTTGGTAGAAGACTCTTCATTTCCTAAAATAAAGTTTTTTTGATTTTTAAAGTACGTGTAGTTATCATACGATTCATCGAAATTGTGACTGGTCCATTCACTCATAAACTCTAGTAAACAATAATCATTGGTATCACATCTATATTTAATCTCCAAATTCTTTAATGATAAAAAGTTAATAAATCTTGATAAGTTATTAAAAGTTAGCAAGTGCTTTTGAAATTGAGAATGCCCCGAATGAATAGATAATGACTCCAAGTTCATCTTTTGCAATATTGAACCATACTTATGAAATGCAGAATCTAATAGTTGAAAAAACTTGTTTGTAATGTTTGGTGTATTTAAATGTAAGTAGATTAATCTGTTGACAAATAATGGAATACTATGTGCCTCATTTATTTGTCGAAAACCGCTGTCATAGAATCGAAAGCTGGAACTATTTCTGTACAATGCAAGATGTGTTGTCAAATTCTTAATATCATCAAAATCTTGAATAGTGCACAACTGAGTGTAACTAACCAGTTTAGTTAGTTTTTGTGAAGAACAAGTTTTATTAGAAAAACTAAAGTGCACATTACCAAGATTGTTATTGCTACTTTTGCTTTGAAAGCTATAACTATCAGAAGGCGTACCATCATTTTCATAAAGTTCTCCATTTTTGAGCCCATTAGAATCTAAAAAATCATTGCATTCATTGAAATATTTCAAGTTCGCATAATTATGGATTATTATAGGAATATTAGTTTGAGAAAATAATTGAATTAAAGTTTTGAACTGATCCCTATAGTAATCAAGGGAGAGTGAATCAACTTTGAAATGAATAGTTTGGATAAACTGATCGGCGATGGAACTATTGTTAATGATTGTTTTCAAGAATAAAACTAATTTTGTAATTGGTAAAAAAGTAATATTGTTATTGATTTTCGTCTTATAAGATTGAATCAAATCCAAGTTTTGATTTCGGCTGATATCGATATCGGAGATCTGAATATTTTTGTAAAGTTTTTCATTGACTAACGAATCAAAGCTTGAATTTGCAAGCTTTAGGTTGATCAAATCTGATTGGCTGGTTATTTGAGATATTATCAAAGAAATCAACTGCGGCGGTAAATCAAGAATTGTTTCAACATTATCGGAGGGACTGTGATATCTTTGTAAGTTGGAAAGATTCTTTTTGTTCATTATAGTATTCAAATTGCTACCGTTTATTCTTCTTGGAGAAGAAAAATTGTTAGAGAAATTGAAACTGTTTCTAACCATGCTGCTATCACAATTAGTGTGATGATAGCTGTATAATGACTCATACAGGCTTTCTTTGCTACCACTACCAGCTCCATTATTGTAGCAGTTGTGGAGGTTGATACTGATTCCATTTGACATATTGATCTGAATTATATTGACCGCTTGATATAGAAATTTCTATGTATTAAGTTCTATCTATGTTTTTTCTGATATCAATTTAATTTCTGCCTTTTAAGAAAGAATACAAAATATTAAAATTATAACAAAAAAGCACTGTTTAAAAGTTATAAAATTAAAAGAATAAGGAAAATCAAGAATATATAAAACTATTATTAAAGGCTTACAGCAAATACATAATATGTTAAAAATATAGAAAATTACATAACAAAGGACAAATTTAAAATATATAAAGATTATGTTGTGATTTTTGCGTGTACAGAGAGTTGTGTGGGATTGAATGTATAAGTAGAGCCAAGATTCAACCCCACATATTTGTTGTCCGAATATCCTGCTAGCCTGATGACACACAAAACTTCTACTTTTCTTGCTGTTTCTTTTAAAACATCTATTTTTAGATCATCGTCATCCTTATGACTTCAATGTGGTCTTAAATATGGTCACTGGGTGAAGAAAACTTTCTATTCAATTTTGTGATCTTACGAATGTTTATTTTTTTGACAATTGAAGTAGATCAGCTAATGTTTGAACAAATGTTGTCTATTTTAGTGTGGAGAAGGTTTTATCTTTTAGTAGCGCTTTGACAGCCGTTGAGAATTTACTCCCTTTGCAGGCAACAACATGGAAAAAAAAAAAAAAAATCTAACCCGTTTTCCCGAGGAATTTAAGAGTCACTTATCTGATACTTCATTCATAGTAAATATTTATATTGAAAAATACATAATTAGTTAGCCAACAAAAGATGCTAACCCCTATTATATTTAAAAAAAAATTCGTATTTAGTTGTTGAATCAATTAGTTAAAGTAATTTTCTTGGATGTCCTCTAACAACCCGATGTTTTTTAGTTCCCAGTGGTATTTCTTTCTAGTGATTTCGTTCTTAACTGGAAATCCCATACTACCAAAAGCTGCACCAATAAATCCAAAACTGGCTGCTTCTTGGGGGTCAACGGATCTTGTAGGCAATCCAAGCTTCTTTCCGATAGTCTCGGCGATTGCTTTTGTTGGTATTCCAGTCTCTTGATTGGCATTTAATACAAAAAACTCACCCCTGCTGTCATCGTCAGCATGACTCTCCAAAACTTTGACAAATAGCTGGGCTGCATCCAAAACATGAACACCACACCATGAATTTTTACCTTCTCCCGCGTAGAATACAAACTGGTTCTGCTGAGCGATATTTCCTAAAAAGTTGATGAATCCCGACTTGGTGTTGCCATGGACACATGGTGGTAAACGGATCAGATAGAAATCGACATTTTTGTTTAAATAATTGTCTTTTATTTCCAAACTGCCCTTGTATCTTGGTAGGGTCGTGTCTAATGGTGTGTTCTCGTCCATAAAACTGCCTTCCAAAGAAAAACGTAACAATCCGTCGCAGTAAATCAATTTTTTCTTTTTACTATCCTTGGCGGCTGCCTGTTCTAAACTTTCAGCAAATGTTTTCAAAACGTTAAGTTCAACTTCACATGAATGTTCAAATTGGGTAAAATCATGAATGAATCCACAGTGGATGACAGCATCAACCAGTTGAGCCGCCTTAGATAAAACTTCATATTTTTCCAAGTCCCCTTGGATGATTTGTGTAACCCCTTTAGCCTTTAACTTTTCGGTAGAAGATTCTGATCTTGATAAGGCAGAAACTTTGTGGCCATGTGCAATTAGCACGTCAATAACGTTCGTGCCAACAAAGCCAGATCCACCTGTAACAAAAACTTTCATGCTGTATTATTATAGATTGAAGAAAGAGAAACTAAGATTGAAATTATGTTGTATTGCAAATGAAAAAATAAAATGTATTATTATCAAATTGTTGATAAGAAATAGGGACGATAAATTAGTGATTGGTTTGAAACGTACAATTTAGAGAAACAACAAGGATTCACGCTTCTTTTATACTTTCGATAAATCAATAATTTTAATAAAAAATCATTTTATTTTTGGTTACTTGCTCATAATTTATCAATATGGGTAACATAAAGCTATTTCAACTGAAGTTTTTTCTTTTGCCTTTTCATGTATAATATAATCAAGCGAACAATCTGGAATTAAAGCAGTTAAACCCGTCAGCTATGTCAAATCTTCAGTGTTTTGTAAGCATACTCCATACTTGATAAACTGCAAACTTATTTATTCTATGTTGATAATTAATAATAGGATTGTCAATTCGTCCGAAAAGCATAAGCACTGGCTGCTCTACATGTCAGTTTGGTCGGTGATGGCCGTAGGTGCGCAGCGGTTTCTCCGAATTACACATATGCAGAAAACTCTAAATCCGACTATAAGCGCTAAAGAGTTCTGTGGACTAAATGTTTTGAAATAAACTATCTCAAAAATGCAACGCAATTATTAATAATTTATGATGGGCTCAAATCAAAACTTACATATTGTTTTCTACTGTGAATCATTTACCAAGAAACTAATTATTCAATACTACATTTTCTATTTGTGAGATTTCGTGCCCCAGATTTGCCAATAAGCTATTGTTTGAAGCCTGGTTCCTAATTTGAAATTTGATGAATCACTGACTCAGCTTATCTTTGTTACAAAATTCCATCATTTAGAACTTAAAATTTGCAGAAGAACCAAAATTATCATCTGATGAATTTTCACTTTGATTAAGTGAAAGATCTGTGAGATTCATCCAAATAATGTAATATCATGACAAATTTTACGTTCTTATTTACAAAAATTTCCAAGCTTTTTAAATAAACTCAAATATCATTATCAAGCTTACGAATTTACGATTTCATTTTCCTGTCGTTTTGATTGAACGCATCCGAAGTAGAGAACTGCTCTTCGATTATTTTATTATTTCTATTATCATTACATATGCAAGCTAGCATTTATATTATTGCAGTACATCTATAATAATTAATATTCAGCAAACAAAAAGAGCTATTTAAAAATTCAGAAATGCTGATATCCTGTAAAAACAAAATCATTATGCATCTTGCCCAATTAAAACAGTAGTAGCTTCTTTATATTGAGTCTGAGTGACCCACTGTTACCTAATTTCTCATCATCAATTTCCTCTCTGTAATGCTCGTTTTCATCACCTATAATGTGTTGCCAACTGACAAAATACTCGCTCTCATAAAATTCAATTATCTCAGATTGTTTCAAATGCATAGCTGTCTTATAAAAATTTTGCATCGTAACCAAATCTATTCGAACATTTCTATCTAAATATAAATCAAAGTCATTATAAACTTTCTCAATTATTGCATGCAGTACCACCTTTTCTCTTTGGTCTTTTATATCCCCGAACATTTGAATTGCATTAACAGAATTTGGTACTTGTGAATTTGCAATACTATTTCTCTTCAAATGATTATAAATTTCCAATTTGATAATATCATCTTTATTGAAAAAATTATTGTATTTGTTAGAAAAAGCTTTTCTATCAGAAACAAATAGATTGTTAATCTCAGAAACGTATTTCAATGTTATAGGCCTAATATAAATTGTCTCTATTATATTCTTTATCCAGTTAAATCTTGCCAATAGACTATTATCATTGTCATTGTTACCTAATCGTATCCTTAGTAAGTATACGTTCAACAATTCTAAATTGAAAATTTTTTCGATATCTGTATTAACAAATTCCTTGTTATTGCAGGTCAAAGGCTCAAAATTTAAATTATTAATAGCCAAAAATTTTTTGTCTAATTCAACTCTGTTACTGACACGTATTCTCAATCTAGGATTATTATCATCATAACTCAAAAAATAAGAATCCATAATGATTTTCTCGAATAATAAATCAAACAAGTCCAAATCCTGAAATTTCAAACATCCCTTTAATAATGTAATAGCAGTATCTATGGAGACTGTATTAAATTTATGAAAGTTACCGTGAGAAAAAGACAAATTTTGAATAGTAGTGTTTTCATCTTCGCCTTTTTGTTTTTCAGAATTCGAGGAGTTTTCTTTCAACAATCTTATTTTGCAAGGTTTTAATTTCTG
Source organism: Saccharomycopsis babjevae (assembly GCA_031125705.1). Classification (NCBI taxonomy): domain Eukaryota; kingdom Fungi; phylum Ascomycota; class Saccharomycetes; order Ascoideales; family Saccharomycopsidaceae; genus Saccharomycopsis; species Saccharomycopsis babjevae. The sequence goes on along the minus strand of JASTVB010000003.1, from coordinate 228,400 downwards.
ATAAAAAAAATTCTTGGAATTCGGAACCAAATTATTTGTAAAATCTAATCTAATTTTGAATAATGATTTATTTATAATTTCTGGAGGTACTAAATTATTATTGTTGAATTGAATTCTTTTTAAAAAAAGAGGCCTATTCGCATCATCTTCTTCTGCACAAATATCTGTTAGGTAATCACCATGATAAGTGTTCTCAAAAGTCTGAACATAGTTTGTGGTTACATTTTTTCTATTTAAAGTCTTATCAAATATCAAATCCCAAATTTTACTGTTGAAATCAATTTTTCTGAAACTACCTCCAGTTTTAGAATAGGAAACATCATTAATAAATAAGCTTGTAAGTCTTATGAATTCAGAATGATTTCTTGACTGAATAGTATTGATCAATAATTCGTTAAATAAATATTCCGGAACAGTCAAATGTTTGTCGTTAATCAAGCAGTGATGGAGAATGATTGAATAGTTCTGAAATAACTCTGTCAGATTGAAATTCTTCATTATAGCAAAAAGCATTTTATCATTTAAAAATTCATTGCTATCCTGCAAGAGTTTAATTAGTTCTAAAGCATTTATCGTCTTATACTTCAAAATATCAGCTAATTTTCCTGTTCGCTGCAACGCTTCACTGGTTACAGTGTCTTGAAAAATTAGGTTGATTTTTTCTAAGGTGGACGCTTGCCATGATGGATGAGTTACCATAAACTTGAAATCTTGAATTAGACTGTAATTTTTCTGGTTCCACGAGGTCAACATCTGTTGGTCATTTTGTTGAAAACGATTAGCAAAATCTCTGCTTAAATTATCTTTATTATTGAGAGATTGATTACTCTCAAAAGTTGCAATTATTTGCTGTATCTGTGATTTGGTTTCATTAAAATTCTCCGATTTTACTCCTTCAAGTAATTTGGACAAATCTGAGCTCTGAAGATCACTTGATTTTAATAGTTCGCCTCCTTGCAAAGCATCTGCTATAGTTATTTCTTTAATAGCAGTTTTGAGAAACAGTAGTATGATGTTGTATTGGGCACGTTCAACGTATCCGTTGTGATATATTTGAGGACCTAATTCTTGATCCAATTGTTCAGAAGTTGCTATAGTCTTATTTGAAATTCTTTTATTGTTCTTGGGGCTGTACGACTTTGATTTTTTGAAATATTTTGCCCACGACCATGTCTTGGAATCTGGCAGTTGATTTTGTAGGGCCTCATTACCTGCTGATACGCTTGAAAAATGTTTCAGGCTAGATACTATAATGAAAAGACTGCCTGAAATAGGGGTCTTTCGAAGAAAATTTCGCAGCGCAAATGGCCTTAGGGAAACTAGCATTGTTTTCAACTAGCCCTATACTCCAATAATGCAATATTAATAGCTATTTTTTATAATGTTTTGCTCTGTTATACCATCAACAATCAATTCCTTACTGGATATCCTAGAAACACTTTCTTATACTGGACAGTCTGGAAATTTATTTCGATAGTTTGAAACAACCTGTATTCTCGGTATGAAATTCGGTTAGTTTATTATCATTATATTGAAATCAACGATAAATAGTGAAATAGTAGAGAAGAGAAGCGAATCAATATTGAGGTCAACCCATAAAATATTATATCACTATTGTGATGTTTTATGTGCATACAAGATATTAGAGTGAAGAGAAAAAATCGTTACAAAAATATCCCTTAATAGCTGGCACCTGGGCTCATATTTTTGGTCTGTATCGCTTATTTATTAATCTAGTATTATTTCATATCTAGTATTATTTCGCATCAAATATTTTTTTTTTTTTCATAATGTTTTTCATGATTGTATTTGTTTTGTCATATATTATTATTCTCAATGATATATTAATTCAGAACGACTTGAAAAAAAAAAGTTATGTTAAGTTATGTGCCCGGTTTTCTTGTCTTTTTTTTTCCTATGAGTTTGCCCTATTTATCGTTCAGCTCAAATATGTCAAACCTAAAGGGGCTGGCTGTTTGTGGTCTGGTACTATTAAATAATAATAATGTATAAATAATAAAAATGTATAAATAATAAATCTCTACAAAGAAACAAGATTTTTGAAAAAAAAATTTAATAGTTAGACAATAGTTGAAATTCAAAACCACATATTGTTTAAATAAACGTTAAAAAAATTTAGAAAAGCTAGAGAGCCAAACATCAATCAGCATTCGTTAGCTGGAAAATATGCGAATATGAGTTGGACTGAAGAAGCAGTCGATAACAACTTATCCAAATTGTCAAATGATAAGCAAACCATAAGGAAAGACAGAATTCCGAGAAATAATTAAAAAAATAACTCAATAAACTCAACATTCACAACAATCATCAAATTTGCACAGCAAACAGAAATATTGCAAATGACTTATTTATTGTTCTAGGCAAGTGTTTTAAGTACAACAATAAGGTTTGTAAGAATTGCATGGGCATATATAACATAAATATCAAATAATGCTATGAAATCCGACTTCCGTTCAAAATCTGATGCTTTCTCAGGAGATACCTTGGGATTGCGCTGCATCTGTTCACTTTGGTCTCTTTGGCTTACTAAGCATTGACGCATGGTACCTAGTTAGTTGAAATTGCTATTATTATATATGCAGGATTAATTGTTTTCAGTATACAGAAAATAAAAAAAAATATTTTTTTGCGGTGTCCGAGTTTTTTTATTTGCGTCCGCCAATAATTTTTTTTTCTTTTTTATTGCAGAATTGTTTTGCACGCACCTTCACAATAAAAAAAATTCCTTTTTATTTTTCACTATTGCCTATTTTCTACCGCATTTGTTTCTTTTTATTATCGATTATTATCAAATAAGGTTGTGAACACAATACGATTTTACCGTTTCAAAACAACGGAAATGAAGACCGTTGCCCAATAAAGTAGTGAACTTCAGCACAATTACAAAGCAAAACCTGTATCAATGAAGTCTCTATAGCTTTTTTGAGAAAGGGATTTCGAACAGCAGCAAATAATAATCAACATAATTAAATTTATAAGCAGATTGAAGTAAAAAAGAATGCATTGCAACAATTGCGTTTCTATGTGCTTTATATTGTAATATTGGTGATAGTGTTGGCTAGGTATCGCATCAATGCAGACGACATGTAAACAAACTTAATGCATTTAGACACAAAAAAAATAGTTTTGCTGTGTCAACAAAACATTATATCATTCAAGTATCTAGCGACACAAAATCACTCAATATGCCATCTAAATAACTTGAATTCGCCGTTCAAAATAGCAACAGTTCATGTAAACATGTTGTAGGCGTAAGGTCCTGTAATATCTGTCTTTTTTGCTATTGTAATTGTCAGTTTGCACTGACTGATACAATTAACCGACTCTACCAATCGGCAGACTTTTTAAGTACATTGATACACCAGTTTTTCCCATGAGAAGGCCAGTGATTTTGTAATATACTAACAGACAAGATATATACCTCTTTACGAAATTGCATAGTTTTCGCAGGTAACAACAAACTTACAAATAAATCAAGAATATTAAAAGTACTAATGTTTCCAGTATGATTGGCTGTTTTGCATCCAATGTGATTGATTGCTGAATGGATGATATAAATGTGTAAATTAGGGAGTACAAGAGAAATAAATGACTTTGCGTTAATAAGTTTAAGATATGAAAAGTGAACCAATAATAATAATAGTAGTAGAAATAAAAAAAAAAGATAATAAAAATACAAAAAATATGATATAATATAATATAAGAAAGTAGAGGGTCAATGTAATTAATGAAAGTTATTGTGACTCTTTTGGTCTGCATCAACACAATTTCTCGTGTTTGATAAACTCAGACTTTAATACTTCTATGATCATGGCCTTTTCTCTTTGCATTTGGTCATCGCCCGGCTCTGCGTTGTTGTTGTTTCCGCTATATTCGATAGATAGTTGTGGTCTAATATGGTTTAAAATAAATTTTGAATCAAGAATCAATAGAACTTTATAATTAAGAAAAAAATTCTCTTTGTTCGCCTTAGTTCTCAAATCCATAATCAACATTTTTAAATCTGTATAAATTACAAAGTTTTGTTGTCCATGGGCATCTATGTCCATGTTTATCAAGTTGATTTTCATATTGGCTTTGTATCTTGGATAAATCACGTTTTGTTTGACCCATTTGTAATCCATAGTAGTATTAAGATCATTTTGGTTCTTATCAAACCATTTTGTTTCAACTTTCAAGATTTTCCCTTCGGAATTTCTCATGACCTGAACAAACTTAAACTGGTTACAATTGAATGACCCACATATGCTCTTTTCAACATCACTATTTGATTGTAAAGTTAATTGTTTTGTGATTTTGGACTGAATCATTTTTCTAGTACCGTTACTGATTTCATAATCGCTATCATTAAAACACTTGATATTCTCCTGAGAAATGTTGAAATCGAGAGATTCATTGAAGATTTTCAAGTCTTGCAAACTAAAACATTTGATTGACTCTTTGTTGAATAAATTTCCAATCAAAGCATTAATTCCTTTATGCATCACGAAGTTTCCAGCAAGCTTCCCACTAAATGGTCTCCCTTGAGGTCTACAGCTTCCTGTGCGTCTCTGAATCTCGGTAGCCGAGTTCTTAGGTGTGTAGTATCTCCGTTTGGCAAGTCTGAGTTCCTTGCTGATAGGAATGGTTGATTTTTTGTTTTTTGTAAGTGTGGAATTACTAATCATGTCGGAGGTTGCAGTATTGAAATCTTTCTGTAAATTTCCATTGTCATTGGTCTCATTTGCAAATGGAGAATTCTTTTCAGTAGTCTTTTGGACATTATTGGAGTTTCCGGCCGCATTACAAGATGTGGTTAAGACAGGAGGACTTTGAGAGACTTTATCAATCGGGGTAGTCAGACAGGCTATTGATGATATAATAGAAGTGTCTCTATTTGAACACACAGAGGACATTGAAGAACTACGTGGATACTTATTATTGTTATTGGTAGACAAAGAAAGAAGAGAAGATGAGTTGGATACCGAAGAAGATGAAGAAGATGCCGAGGATTGCACATAATTGTAGTGCTTCAAATCATTATAGGTGAATTCTGTTATACTTTTCGAAAATCTGGAGGGTGATGGCGTGGAGTTCTGCGAGAGACTAGTTGGGGATAAGCATGCCGGGGTGCCATGAATAAAAGAGGTCAGTGATGAACTACCATAAGCTTGGGCCTGTTGGTGCTGTGGGGGGTTAAGAAGCAATCGAAGATCCATATTTTATGTATTGTTAATAAAATCGATGATTTAAGTATATTTTAGCTGCTGGGCATTGCTTTGACTTTGGGGAGGCGGAATTGTTGTGTTCAAACAAAAACTAACAAGATTTTGGAAGATATAAAATAGGAAAAGAAACAAAATCGTAAATGTAAAGTGTCAAAAGGAGAAAAAACGAGTGAAATACAATTACTGTAAAAATGTGGAGTATTTGAGCAGCTATTTATATAATAGCGAAGAACGTAATCTTTCATATTATTAATGTCTTGCTGATAAAGAAAAGCACTATCTCACAAGGGGTGGGGGGTACTAAATTAATCAAGGAAATCAAATTGAAAAAAAAAGTAAATAGCTAAATTTGAGATGTACACAAAAATATTTACGTTTGAAGTGAAATCACAAATTAATTCCTGCATATGTATACAGTACATGTGTACATGAACAAAATTTAGAGTAATTCTACAAGGAGAACGGACGGATAGTTGAAAACTAAAAAAAAAAAAAGAATTCAGCCCACTCAAAACATTGAGTGCAAGTTTCTTATTAAACAAAAAAAATCGTAGTGCGAGATTCAGTAAACAGAAGCTTTAAATGGCAGCTTTGCCATACGAACCACAGAAGAGAATTTTTTTTTTGTTTGGCAAAAGAATTTCGGAGCCCAGAATTTAGGGCAGTGAGCTGATGAAAGACTGCTTGTTAGCTTTTGAGTTAATTTGGTTGTTTGAGGTATTTTGAATATTTGAGATAATTATTATTATAACATGAGATATCTACCCAGTTAAGTTTGATTGCTAAATTGAACTAATTTAGCATACATGGTTGCAATTAACCATAGACTAGGGCAATTTTCCTGGGCTGTTCCCGTAAATTGATTCCCGCTAAAAATAAATTGAGTCTACATACCTATTGCATGACAACATCTATAGTCCATCACCCGTAAATTTCAAATCTGCCATGTTTTAAGGCTCGGATGTATTTCCATAGGAGTGCATTCAAGACTACTAAATTCAAAAACTTTCGCAAATGGCGGAGAAATAGCGTCCACAAACTGTAATAATGTGACAACAAAAAATTGTCACAAAGGAATCCGGTAATCAAGATGTAAATTATATACCATCTCATGCAAACACAGTTTTGAAGGGTATATTTTTTTTTCAGTTGTAAACAAAAGGAATTTTATATTACTGGAATTGCATGTTTTATACAACAAAAAAAAAGCAACAAATGAAGGTGAAAAACATGCACGCAATCACGCTTCTAACTATACTCCGCAATTACGCTATTCTGGATGTTATTTAGAACGGATAATAACTGTCACCTAATAGTTTTTTGTAACCCACAAATTTGTGAAACTATATAGAGTAGTTTGATAGAGCTGTTTAGATAAGCCGACATTAGAGTATCAAAATAGACAAAAAAGCAATACAAGAGCCCAAAGAAGAACCCCGAAAATAAACAATCGAACTTATTTGGCGTAATTTTTGTTTTGCGGACTCAATTTGATTTAAGGTTAGCGTTGTTTTTTGCGATTATTTCTCGCTGCGAATGAGTGCTGGGCATTGCAAATTTATTCGTTTGTGAGCGCTTCTCTATTACTAACGGACTCTTTTAAGCGAGCGTTCTTTTGAGATAATTTGTTCCTAACGCTGATTTAATCAACCAAAAATTAAAGTTTTTAAATCAATTTATTAGAAGCTATTCTTTAAAGCCAAATGTAAACAACCGTAATTCGCAATTCATATATACATTCAACGGGTCTGTCAACTTGCAACCCAAGCTTTTTGGCTGGTTCGCTTAACGCGGGCAATTTTTTTAAATCATATCTCATATGACATAAACGAACACATATTTAACTTGGATTAGCTGGGATTAGCCGCGCTACATAATTATATGTTGTACTTATTTCAAGTAGTTCGTTCGCTTAAATAAATGGTCAGATGAACGAAAAAAACGCTCAGAAAAGACCGACTCTGTTGAGAACAGCAGACGTGCACTACATTATGTCACTATTAATCACTACTGCGCAGTATATTATTTTGGTCTGCGAGTGCGATTTTTTCTTGGGACAACCGCTCGCTTAATTTCTTAATTATGTGTCGCACAACAATCTCTTTGTCTATTTTAGTGCGAATTGAATATTTAATTTGCAGATCTGCGAAACAATTCTCACAGTTGTCATGTGATGAATTAATAATAAGTACCGCAAAAATCTCTGTACATTGCCAATTATTGACTATTTTACTACTTGACTTGATGCTGTATCGCGTTGCTTTGTTTGAACTTTCTGTTTTGTTAATTGTTCTATTTTTGCATGGTTAAATTTTTGATTTGTTTATATTTGCTCGGTTGCTAACTAAATCTTACGTTTTGAAGCTTGATCCAAATATAGTTAGTCAATGAAAATCATCCGATTTGTTGACATATCTCGCTCACATTAAAAGTGTTGTAATAAAGGCTCGGTTTTCATGGATTTCCAGATAAAGCAAAGGTTCATTTTGGCACTTCCTATCTCTGGCGGATCGCCTGGATCTGTACTCCTGGATCTGTACTTGCACTGATTTTGATACTTTTGTGGCTCCTTGTTATCCTATTTGTTTTGTAGAGTTGTTCTATTCGGGGTCACTATATTCTGAAACTATATCTCTATTAAACCAATTCTCTTTCAATGTAATCTATTTTGCATCACTTTTGAAACTTTGGCATGTAGCAATCGTAGTCGCAATAACAGACTTCGATTACCTATAAATAATACCCTCTTCCTCATGAGTAAAAACCTTGAGCTCGATTCTGACCTTCGATTACTCTTTGGGTTTCTCGCAAGCCAATGATATATCTGGCTAACAGAATGTCTGGATTCTTTATTTAAAAACGCTTTCAAATTGTTCAGACAAGCGAATCGACTGTCCAAATCGGTTGCATCCTACTGAAAGCGTATTACTGCATGTTGAAATATTGGGGATATACTTTGTACAGTGCTCGTAATCGTTGAACGGACATGTGCACTATTCAACGTGCGTTCTTTAAAATACTATATCGAAAAAATACATAGTAAAAAAATTTGTATCTAGAAGCTCCTCAATAGCAAATTTTCTGTATAGCGAAAAAAACCTCTTGGTCTGTATATTTGATAGTTTGATCTACAAACCCCATAAATTGCTATTATTAATTTTCGTTTACTTCATCATGGACTAAAAGTTGCCCAAATGTTTTAAATTGTATGTTCCCAAAAATCTTTGGAAACCGCTTTTCTTTTGGTGTTTCTTGTACTAACAGCCGGTTATAGCACTTCCGTAGAGAATAATTCACTTGGTTTGTCCTCACCACAAATGGATAAAACCAAGCCGGTTAATTTAGATTTACAAATCAGTTCTAAGTTAAACAATCTCTCAGCATATGATGTTGGTAAAAGAGATGTGTTTGGCCGCACGTTGTTGCATATTATTTGTATGCTAGGAAGAGATGATCTTCTTTTAAAAGTTCTCAGGAAAAATTTTACAAGCAATAATAATCAAACATCGAGCAGTAAAAGGCGGTTTCAATCGCTAGCCTTCAATATAAATATTCTTGATTATGAAAATGGCTACAACTGTTTACATTACGCTATTTACTACGGCAATGTCGCTTGTATTAACGTATTATTGAGAGCAGATTTGATGAACGAAAAATCAAGAAATGAGTTATTGAATACCAAAGATAGAGAAAACTTTACTCCAATAGATTTGTTGAACCATTTGTGTGATTTCAGAAATTTTAAAATTATACCAGAATCGATTGGGTTTAGAAATCAGAACAGCAAGGTTCAAAATGATAGAAATTTGATAAATTTTAATAACATTGCAAGATTCAGAGATGTTGATGATAGTTCCAAGTCACAGTATAATTCTCAGTTTTTTTGGAATAAATTAAGGGGAGCTCCAAAACTCTATACTTGCGGATCAAATATTAATAATAATTTAGGTCTTTCAAACAGTTCCAGAGTAGAGAAGCCTGAGCAAGTACATTTTTCTCAAAATTCCAGTTTTTTTTCATCTTCCTCAAATATTTCACAAGTAATTTCTCGCATCAAAGATATTAAAGTTTCCCGATATCACACCGTACTTCTTCTTACCAATGATACTAGGAACATTTTGATATGTGGAAACAACAAACATGGAAGACTAGGTTTAAATAATAATGACACTATTCCAAAAGCAGAATTTGTCCCAGTGTCTTCTATAGTTTCTCATATCGAGAAAATTGCCTTGTCTGATGATCACACGTTGGCGCTTGATAGCAGCAATCAATTGTTTTCTTGGGGTTCTAATTCCATGGGACAATTAGGTTATGCAACTAATTTATTTTCCTCAAATTCCAAACCTTTAAAAATAGCTTTGAGTAATAATAAAGATCAAATTCATGGTATAGCCTGTGCAAAGCATTATTCTCTTTGCTACACCAAAGATACAATTCATTATTGGGGATTGAATATTGGTCAGTTTGGATTTCAAAGTGTAGGTGAAGTCATGCATCATAAAAATATCAAGGGAAACATTCAAATGAATCCTTTAGCTTTATCTTTTGCCTATGCTGAAATTAAACAAGTAGTAGCATTAGAAAATGCAACATTAGTCCTTACAAATAATTCTAATAATGAAATCCATGTTTACATGAACTATTTTCATGCTAGAATCCAACCTCCGTTGTTTTTTCAACAATTTAGAAATATGGCTTTCAACACAGACAAGAGGTTTGACAAGTTTGAATTTAAGGCATTATCTTCAAGAAGAACTATAGTCAAAATTGTGGGGAAAGCCTCTACTGTCGGTCTTTTGTATGATAATGGGTACATTCTAACTTTAAAAATTGATACAAAAAAAAGTCTTTCACCTGCAAATTTATCAATTGATTATAGTATTGCCTGGGCTCCCAAAAGAAGTGGGATGAGATCTTTAGATTTCGATATATCTGATAATGGATCTATTATTATTACTACCGTTGAAGGATTAGTGTTTCAAAGAAGAGCTCAAGATGCTAATAACTCGAGCATTTTGGAGAAGCAAGGAAAGTCCAGTGGAGGTTTTTTTTTGAAAAAAAACAACTTTAAAACCACTCAAATTTCGGGCTTCACAAAAGCAGTCAAAGTTGCATGTGATTCTGATTTTGCCTCATTTGGATTTTTAGTGGATACAGTTGATTTACTTCCACTAAAGCTTTTGAAAAGTAATTTTTTGAATGATTTGTTACTATTGTCTCCTTTAAGCAATACTTTAAAGCCAGTAGCATGCCTGAAAATGGAAGACAATGAATTATTCATGGTTTCTGAATTTTTGGAAAATCCAATAATACTTAAAGATATTAGTTCTTTATTAAAAAAGAAGAAAATGAATCTGATTGAAAAGAATTCTCGATTGTATTATCATAATGGAAATAATAATGAGTATGAAAGCGATGAAGAAAGCGATGAAAATGATGTTGTTGATGATGTTGATGATTTAGATGACCTATTGGATTCACAAAATCGTATGCTGAAAGAATATAATTTAATTATTGACAAAGCCTCTAATGATTTACTATATACTCGGTATCTTAAAAAGTGGTCTAAAAGTTCTCCAGAAATGCTAAATAGGAATATGTATGAAAAGTCAATTTACTCAAATAATGATAATTCGAGAGCTTATATCTCAAGATTAGCAAAGGCTTCGATTGATTTTCCAGTGGCAAAATCAATTTTTTCTGAGAAAAAATGGCAAATTCAATTGATATCAAACTCTCGTAATTTTATTATTGATGTTATTCCAGATATATTGATAGCAAGATGTTTGATTTTCGAAAACCTTTTTTTTCGCTCAGATAACAGCGTTATCACTACAAAGCAAAATGAAATGCAATTACACATTGAATTATCTAAAGAACACAAATGCTTGACTTTTACAACTTCTAATGTTGAAGTCACTCCAAAAGTCATTGAGATAGTTCTTCATTTTATATATACGGATGAAAATCTACTGGATTGGGCAAACATGAAATTGCAGCCTGAGATAGTCAAACTGATAAAACTGATGGCACAGTTATTGAACATATACGATTCTTTTCAAACTTTTAGATCTTCGAGGAGCATTATTGATTCCATGAAATTTATTATTGAAAATAATAGTCAGTTTGCAAATATTTCAGACACTGTTATCCAATGTGAAGACTATGAGTTATTGTACTGTTCATCCGAGATTTTGGCAAATAGAAGCGTTTATTTCAAAAATTGTTTTTCCGGTAGAAATAATTGGCTGGAAAATACTTTTGGTATAAATAATAAAAAGTTAGTGAAATTTGAGTATATTCCGAAATCACATATGTTGATCGTATTGAAATATATTTATGGCTACAACCCATTGACTTTGTTGAGTCACGAATTTTTCCATAACTTGAAAATAATCACGAGTGAGAATTCGATAATAAATTTTTGTTTGGAGTTATGTGACATTTGCAATTTATTATTATTGGTAAACTTGAAAAATTATATCGAGTACTTTATATGTGATTTTATTAATATTGATAACATTTTTGAAATTTCTAGCGTCGCCTTAGAATTAAATTGTCAAAACCTTTTTGAACAATGTTGTTGGTTTATTTTTAATAATGCATATGAAGTTTTGTTTTTATCAAAGAAGAAATTAGATCAGAATGTGTGTTTTAAATTGAATCGATATTTTAAGTATTTCTATCTGTTTAGACGTTGGGAGAATATCTATAAAGATACTGAAAATGGAAATACTCTCATAACGATCGATAACAATATAAATTCTTACAAAGTTAGAAATACAAATGATTTGATATATGATTTCTTATTTGATTTATCAAAGCATAATCAGTATTATATGCTGAAAAACTCTTCATTCAAAATTGTTGTCGATTACAGAGATCCTAATATGAAAGCTAAAATTGCTGAAAAAGAAGAAAGGAAAATCACGCGTGCAGCATCCATGTCGTTTGATGAAAATTCAAGGCGCTTCAGTTCTACCACTGACGAATCAAGACTGAGTTTTAAGAATGCATTTCCTGATATATCAAAGGAATTGAATTTTAAGGGAATTATAGCTGAATCTGCTATTATCGATGGTGAGGATGATGAACATTCAGATTCAGACGGGACACTGATTAATGCATCAGTCAGTCTGATAAATCAAAATTTCGAAGATGATTTTATACCAGTAACATCTTCAAGAAGAAGAAAGTCATCCAGAACAAGATTGAGTACAGATATGAGTAATTCACTTCTGCCCATGATATCTGCATCTAATAGTACTTCGAGCTCTCGCAAAGCTTCTTTTACAAATTCTGCAACTAATATCCTTGCTTCCGTTTCTTCAAAGCCTGATTTTTCATTACTGTCTAGAACAAATGGTTTATCGCCACATGCGGCTGACTCAAAAGCATGGCCAGCATTAGAAGAAAAAGAAAAGTCACCAAAAGCAAATAATCAATCACATGCTGGTATTTCATATAGCTCAAGTCTGGGCACCTCATTCAAAATATCTCAAAAAGATAAATTGAAGCTGCCAAATCATGTGATTTTTTCAACAACTAGACAAATTCCTAGTAATTTAAATGCTGGTGATGATATTTTCAAGGCTCAAATTGCAAAGCATGAAAATTTGAAGTTGAACCGATGGCTGAAGTCTACTAATGAGTTAGGTATCTCATTCAATTCTTCGAAGTCCGTTTCTAAATCTCCAGACGAAAAGAAAATTTCTTTTTCTTCTAACAACGACGAAAAGTTCCCGGTATTAAGTTGGATAGACTCAGAAAAAAAGAAGAACAAGAAAGTTCAGAAATCAAACAATATAGATATTTCGGAAATAATGGTAGAAGAAAAGTTGAAAAAGGGGAATTTCGTTGAATTGAAAATTCCTGAAGAGACAGTAAAGTCGCTAGATGATATTCAACGTGAAGAAGAGTTTATGAAGTGGTTTGAAGAGGAATCTAAACGCGTTCAAAAAGCAATGAATTCGAACCACTCACAGAAAATTCAAGCTCGCAATGATTTTAAAGGATCAGAAAAGCGAAGATCACCCATAAATCAGAAGTCGGCATCTTCGAATAAAGGAAAAGGAAAATCAAAGTCTTTCTGCTATAAGCATTATGACGATAACTCCACAAAATTGACATCTTCAAATTCAAAGAAATTTGATAATAAAAAAGACAATATCAAGAAGCATAGAAACTCTGGCGCTGTATTCAATGGTGACATTTCGGAAAATGATGCCAAGCATGAAAGTACTCTCAAATTTTCTAAAAAACTGAAGGCTGCTAATAAAAATAACAATAAAAATGTGAGTAGTAGTTCTGCGAAGGATACCAATAAACTTGGTCGCGGTAATAAATCCAATCAACAATTGGAGAGGGGAGAATATGTTCCTACGAATACAGCAATTGTATGAAAACTGACAAATCTTCTAAAAAAAAAAGATCGAGTAATTACAATATTTAGCTCTTTGGTTTTCTTCAAATTTAAATATTAACAAAATAGTATTTTTTTTTTCACCTGCTAACGGTATCAAAATAGTAAGCGTTGCAAAGTAATATCTATTCAAAGTCCGTTTGTGGAAAATAACCGTATTTTATAAAATCAATACACTTATCTGCGTTGATTTCAACTCCTTCCCTGTGTAAAAGGTCTTTTTGAAGTAAAGGCCCTTCGCCACTTCTAGCAGATATCTCTCCTTTAGCATTAACAACTCTCCACCACGGTACGTTTTTTGTGTGGAATTTGTACGGCTGTAACAGTTCAGGATCACACTCAACCTTTGGTAAAACTTTAAGCAGCTGACCCACTTGCCTTGGATTCTGAGGCCTATATATTAACTTTGCTATGTGACCATAGCTAGTTACTTTTCCATAAGGAATTTTCTGAACTTCATCATACACTGCGTAATGAAATGCTTCTTTTTCTTCATTTCTAGACATCATTAGCTAACTTTTGATATGTCAAAAATTACAAGGCTTTTGTTAATTTAATGTTGTTTGCTTAAAGGCTCTTTTTACTTCAAAGTTACTTTGTAAATCATAGCTAAAGTATTTTTAACATTGTCTAAAAGTGGTTCTTGTCTATTGCTTGGTATGGTATTAATGTATGGTAATTTTTGTAGTCAAAAAAAATTAATACTAAAAAAAAAGAAAAAAAAAAATCATTGTCTACAACAAATAGGAACAGAAACACATTCAAGTCAAGCAAGTCAAAGCATTAAGTACAAATACTCTCTTTATTAAAAGTCCAGGTCATTTTTAAAACAAATAAAATCAATTAATCATGGAACTAAGTCTCAATCCTAAGAAATCTAATGAAAGAAAAGGAAATACTGTTTATGAGGTTGCAACTGATATAGAACAGAACCTAGAGAAGCTTGTAAGTTATCCTTATCTAAAGAGCAGAATAGTACTTCGCATGAATTATTAATTTACTAACAATTGTTCTTTTTTTACAAATCTTTTACTTACCTTGATATAGATGAAAAAGATACAAGATTCTGACAATAATGTGCTGACAAAAATAGATGATTTAAACAAGAAAATAGAAACAGAAATTATAAATTTAGAAAAAAAAGAAGCAAAGGAAGCTATACGAAGCTGAAATTATTGTGACTTGTGCTTTTTGGATACGTCAATTCTACGAAGGGTTTATTCTTTTTTGAGAATTTGAAGTTAGGAACTGTTAGAATAAAAACACAAGCCATATTAATGCTACGATTCAAATAATTATACAAGGTATAGTTGATACTATATTATATATTTATTCTCATTTATATTTATAAAAAAAAATACTGCTTTACGCTGTTTATCTATATTCAATAGGTTAATGACCAATAACTGAACTCCATATTATATTTCTATTTGATGTTCAATTTATCTTGCAAGGCTTGCGTAACATCTTGGTGAACCTTTTGTACAGTATTATTACAATTCAACTTGACAACTTTACCTTGTTTATCGAAATAATCTACAACTGGCATAGATGTTTCATGGAAAGTTTTGAATCTTTTTTTCAAACTTTCCACGTTATCATCTGCCCTTCCGCTTGTCTTACCCCTCTGCAAAATTCTTTCAATCATTACTGATTCAGGACATTCGAAAAACAACACTAACGAAGACTTCGCAATTTGCTCTTCAAAAGAAATGGCTTGATCCATCTTTCTTGGGAACCCATCAATCAAAAATCTGGTCTTCCCCTTTTTATTGTTCTCGATGATTGCATTTTCCAAAAGCTTTAATGTAACTTCTTGAGGAACAATCAAACCTTCTTTTATATATCTAGCAATCAATTCACCATATTCAGAATCAGGTCTTTTTTGCTCTGCTCTTAATAAATCACCAGCCGAAAGATGAACAAAATTAAAATCGTTGACCAATTTTTCTGATTGTGTACCTTTTCCTGATCCTGGGCCACCCAAAACGAAAACTACATCAACTTCACCGTCTTTGAACACAGCCTTAGGTTTTGGATTTTTGTATGGCTCAAGAGCTGCTACTGGGTCTTTTTTGGTAAAAGTAGCTGCTGCAACAGTGGAACCAACTGCAAGTAAACCCAACACAAGTATAATTTTACCTTTTCCATTATTTGGCGCAGAGTTTGAAGAGTATGATCTAAAAGATTGTAAAGATTTATTAAACCCGGTAAACCTTGGAACGTGGGATTTTCCTATTATTTTTGCACCGTTTGGAGCAAAAGATTTACTGAATAGCTTGAGCATGATTCTGGATGGTTGCTTTGTCTCTATAGAACTCTATTAAAGAAATATTTCATAAGTACTGGCTTAATTGGTATTATGTTTTAAGCAGTAGTAATCACAGCACAGATACATTAGAAATTTTTCAAAAATGTATTGAACAGAAAAGGAAATATTCATCTATGTGGAAAAATTATATACATATAAAAAAAAAAGAAAAAAAAAAAAAATAGTAAGCGTAGCATTCTTTTTGGCGTGCAAAGAGACTGAATTTAATCATCAACTTTTAAAAATGGTATTTCACAAGAAACAATAAATTGAAGTAAGACTGAATAAAATATTCGCTATATTACACAAGTTAATAATATATATATATATATATATATATATATATATATATATATATATATAATGTACATCATACTACTGTGAGATCAGTATTTTAAGAATTGTTTTAATACGTCCATGTTTATCAAATCATTATTATTCTTGAACAATTTCTGATGCAACTCCCAAAGTTTAAGACTTGTGAAATTTTGAGCTACGACATAGCCTTTAATTCTAACCAAGAACATATTCATTTGTTCAGCATCGGATAACTCCTCGATGGATAAAGTCTCTTCAAAATACGCAAATAAAGTAATGATTATTTTGAAAAATTTTATATCCGTTCTAAGGGCTCGGTCATAAGGCACCTCTTGTTTATTTAATGGTGCATCTCTTTTGTCATTTGCTTCTGGATAACAGAATAAGTAATCCCATACCTGGAAAAGTATCTTATTAGGAAAAATATTTTCGCACAAAGTAATATACCAGTTAACAAAATGTATCTGTAAATCTATACCGCAGGTCCTTAAAGCGTTGTAAATTTTTGGAGTCATTTTCTTCATGAACTTGTTCAGCAAAAGTAACACGTATTTCTGTATGACCAGCATATCTATTGAAAAAACGCGTGTATTAAGTCTATTGATTATCAAATCTTCAAAAAAAAGATATGTCTCCAGTTGATCAAGAAATACAAGGATTAAGTTGGCAGCTATGAGATTCATCCCTTGGCAGTATCCTAGTTTAGGATGTTTTCTTACGAATGCTGTGAGCAAATCACGAAGTCTCCGCGATCCTGGGGAAAGTATTTCCTTGGTTTCGAATTCTGCCAATTCTTTTTTATTATGGTCTTTTTGTTTACTTTCTGATTTAATAATGCCATCATTTTGATTCATCGGTTCACCATCTTGATATCTTTCGTTCGATTCACAAATATTATGGAAATAAACATTATTTCCCATAGTTCTTCCATAATCTAACCCAATTTGTCTCTCATTAATCTGCACAAGTTTCAATAGCAGCAATCGTTCTTCATTATCAAAATATTTTTCCTTTAAATATTTCCCACTTATAAGTTCAGCATACTCCAGGGATCTGCTTTCCGAAGACACGCCTGCTATTGCTAGCCATATCTTTGCACGTAATTTCATAGGGATTCCAAAAGTATACCATTTTTGATTACTTACATTTTTGACATTGAGTAACAGTTTAGAATTGCTTAGAGATTTCCCAGAGTTCGTAGTTAATAATAGGAGGTTAGCCATTTTTTTTGTAGGGGTGTTTTTCACGGCAAGTTTTGGCAACTTTTTGTTCTTAGCAACTAATAATGATTTTAGTTGCTTCAATTCCTCTTTTGTCAACCTACTAGCGTTAACACCCATTAAGTCATCGTAATTACTAAACAAACTATAGTCCGCATTTTCATAAGCTGCTCTGCTTAAATTTTTTTTGTGACTAACGTTTGAACCAACTTCTGAGATAAGAGAATCAAGAATCGAGACTTTTCCAACATTTTCATGACCATTAACGATATTATCTATGTGTTCATCATTTTTTGCCTTTTCTCCATTACTAGCCAGCTTTTTGGATAGCTTCTTAAGTTTAGGATATTTTCTTAATGCAATTAGCATAAAAAATGATTCCCATTGATGCAATTGAAAATCCTGTTCTGCCTTACAATTGTCTAAGGAAAACTTCGAATATTTCTCAAGTAGTTGAACCAGTTTAGTTTTGCTTAATAGCTGTGGCCTTTCGTTTTTTTCATTTAGATGTCCATTATCAGTTGGTTCAACTTTAACGGGTTTATCAGCATTATCTTGTGTACAATCAGTAGTTGATGAAGATCTGAACTCTGATATTTCGCCAAACTCGTCGATAATTCCTTTGTCATGCACTACCATTCCTTGCAGGATTAATGGAGGAGGAATTTGTCTTATTGGAACTACAGTAGTTAGCTCTCTTGGAAATTGAGAATACTGTTCTTGATTCTCAAGATCCATACCATTTTGGTCTCTATTTGGATTCAATACTGTAGTTGGAGAAGCAGATAGCGAAATGTACGTTTCATGAGAGGAAGCTCCTCCTGCGTTCTGTTCAATTTTGGTAAAATTAAAAGAATTCGGGATATTTATAGGTTGTTTTGCAGATGTACTTGGATTAGAAGTAAATAATCTAGAAATTTTATTTGAGGGAAATGTAAAAGAAATGCTCGATGAATGCTTTTTCTCTGTATTAAGATGATTATCTTTATTTTTGTGGCTGGATACAGAACATGACAGTACATCTGAGTCATAATTTAACGGATTGATTTCTGTTGTTAAATAAGATACGGATCTATTATTTATCAAACTTTTTTTCTTAGAAATAACCTTAGAGCTTAATCTTGAGTGAGAATGTGAGTATTTATGGGATGACAGCAGTGATTGAGAAATATCATGAGTTTTATCACTATCACAGCTTATCTCCGACTTAGAGTACGAATCAGCTTTGGAATAAGAAAGCGGTAGATCAAGTAGACTATCAATTAAATCGGAATTGGCGGTATTCCTTCTAATGTTCTGATTAGTGGAATGCCAAAGTCCAGTTCTCGTATGATCTTTTGCACTTATAGGCTCGTAATTGACAGCCGAGTTATTAACCTTATCACTAGTAAGGTTATTGGCATATCTGATTGATTGTGAGCGCAAAAGTGATTGAGCAGATGTGTTCTTATCGATAGAGAAATCTGTGTTACTTATAGAATGAGTGTCGACGGCATAAACCGGAAGAGTCAGTAAGTCATTATCAGTATTTTGCGAATTGGAAAATCTGATGTTTAGTTTTGTCAGAAGTTCTTTTGGCTCTTCATCGCCAGTTAATACCTCTATTTCACTAGCACTGCTTGAAGTGCTGCTTGTTGTGGAATTGTAAGCTGTTGTTGTAGAAGCCGAAACAGTTGATGTCGATGTGGTGGACACTGAGTTTTCAGGTAGCAGCACAAGATATCCATGGATTCGATTATTTTTAAATCGAGTCGCAGTACTATTGGTAGAGTACATCTTAGACGTCGGAAGATTAAGCGACAGAGTAGACACTTTTGATGTTAAAATAGGAGAGAAGGATTCCAGTGTGCATCGAAGGCACCAAAAGAAAGAGGGAAAAGCAACTCAGAACAAAACAAAGCAAAAAAGATTCAGACTTTTAACCATCCGAAAATAGCACGAACAAAAATACCAAAATACATAAATCTAATACATATATACTTATAGATTGCCGTGGTATGGTGGTGTTTGAATAGCGCGATTCGATGCTAGCTTGACATTCACATTCTGTCAATCTATATTCCATTTAAAGGATAATTTTGGAACTCGCTTGAAGGATAAAAGTAGAAAAAAATTGGAAGTCCGGCAAGCCGGTTTTTGACATTTCTCATTGATTTTCCTCACGTGAAAGTCACGGGCTTTTGTATCTTTTTTCTTTTGGTCCAATTTTCCGATCTTTGTGAGAACTATTAATTTACACTGAAACAATTTGTGATATTATCCTGCTAGAGCGTATCAAACTACAACTGATATAGTCAAATTTAAAGATGTTTTTTTGGTCAATACCTGTTGGAGTCTACTAGTAAATTTCCTGTAATTTGATAATTACAGGAAATCAAAAAATACATCATTACTTGTTTTTCGGATCCCCTTTGCATAAAAACTCGAAAACTGTTTAGCGGTCACTTGCTAATCGAAATATTTACAGCATGACATTTAATTGTTTTTGAATTTCTACTCTTTTTCAATCCACCATTCATTCGATCGTTTGTACTAGAAGGGCATTTAAGTTAAATAAATCAGATATTTTCAATATCTTGTTCAGTCGTATATGCTTTCTTATGTGGGCGCATCGTATAAAACTGCTCGTTTAAAAATACTAAGTAACTGTGAATTTCAACAGTTGAAAATTCTCAATTTTCACTACTATAAAAGTACATTTATTTAAACTATATTTTTCAAAAATGCTTGCAAGAATTTTCCACGAATCACTTGGATTTTCAAATTGCTCTTTCCTCGAAGTGAATAAGCTCCTCCTCCCTCAAGATTATTAGACTTGAGTGACAATCAAACCGTCTTAAACTTGGCCCAATAATATCATGGTTAGCTTCAAACTGATTTTCTACGTCACGGTTTTACCGTTTTTCATCTTTCAAGTCTCGGAATACCTTTTCTACAACTGGTTGCCTTCAAACTTTATCTTTGATAATGTCAAGCTTCAAGGAATCGTCAAAGAAGCTATTGCAGCTCATGGTGTATCCTCCTCTAACAGCACGTATGATTTGCTTCATGATTTGCAACTTCGCTTGACAGAGGAATATGGTAGCGAATACATCAACGAATTGAACGAACACGACTGGGTCTACAACAACGCTGGGGGTGCCATGGGTACTATGTTTATTTTGCATGCATCTATCTCAGAATATT
The DNA here is from genome assembly GCA_031125705.1 of Saccharomycopsis babjevae. Taxonomy (NCBI): domain Eukaryota; kingdom Fungi; phylum Ascomycota; class Saccharomycetes; order Ascoideales; family Saccharomycopsidaceae; genus Saccharomycopsis; species Saccharomycopsis babjevae. Next base: position 207,712 of record JASTVB010000003.1, on the reverse strand, counting down.
TAATCTTCTTCGGTACAGCTGTTGGAACTGAAGGCCATACTGGTATTCATTATTCGGACGACTATTTCACCATCATACAAGGTGAACAGCATGCTTCTTTAGCAACCAGCTTAACAAAAGAAACCTACAAACCAGGGGATCAACATTGGTTGAGAAAGGGTCACGTTAAACAATATGCAATGCCTTCTGAAAGTTTTGCGCTCGAATTGGCACAAGGCTGGATCCCTACCATGTTGCCATTTGGATTTGCAGATACAATCTTTAGTACTTTGGATTTTTACAATTTTTACAGAACCGCGTACTTTACTGCAAAAGATATGATTGGAAATTTGATCAATGGTAAATTTTAATTGAAAATTCATTTATTGGTGTCTTTTCATCAGATATTTTTGTTTCCCATCCTCTTATTAATATATCAATTAATTGACTAATATTTATTTTTGTACCATCTCCTAATCCATAGTATTATAAGTTGAGCAACACTTTATCTAGAAGCTAGGTTAAATTCACTTTTTTTATATACTAGATTCGTATCTTTCATAGTCTCTCATTCATAGATTATTAAAGAAAGGCATGCATTTTGATTGCATGTATACAGTTCATAAATACATATTCTTACTACATTCTTTTTTTGAAAAAAAAAATAAAATAAAATAAAATGCAAACATATTATGTATGCATCAAAAATCCCATCACCATATCTGAAGCAGAGATAATCAAACGAATCATCACTTATAGTACCTTAAAATACAATCTATTAAAGCATCTGATGAATCCAACAATTGTTATAGATAATGGTTCCTATAATATCAAAATAGGTGCTGTATCAGTTACAAATGAAACAATCTCTTCTCCACATGTTATTCCGAATTGTATAGTACGAACCAATGATAGAAGACTTTTGATTGGAGAAACCATTACAAATAATAAAAATATTTCTAGGTGCTATATCAAAAGACCTTTTGACCATAATCAACTCATCTCGTGGGATGTACAAAAGTTAATATGGGACTACTGTTTGAACTCCAACGATTGCCAACTTGAAGAGGTCTCAAACTCGTCGTCTATGGATTTCAATGAGGTCAATCTTTTGGTAACCGTACTGCCCTTTCTGCTTCCTAGAGTAGAAAAAAATATGGATCAGATTGTCTTTGAAGAATACGGATTTAGCAATTATTATAAAAATATCCCAGCGTCCTTTATACCGTTTTCTTGGATTTCCACTGAGAAATTTTACAAATCCTTGAATTCAGATGATCAAATAATTTCGAATGTCACAAATATATCAGATAAATCTACTACTTCATATAGTGATTTTACGCTTGTTGTAGATTCTGGATTTGATTGTACTGTAGTAGTTCCTATGCTTTTTGGGAAAGTATATTGGCCAGCAGTAAGGAAATTAGATATTGGAGGAAGATTGCTTACTGGTTATTTGAAAGAAATAGTTCTGTTTAGGCAATTCGATATAATGAATGAAACAATTCTAGCGAACAATATAAAAGAAGCAGTTCTGTTTGCCGCTTTGGATTATGATAAACAACAACTTTCCTCAAAAAATACTAGAGAGGATGTATGTGAATATGTACTCCCTGATTTCAAGACAACTACTACTGGGTATCTATTAACTCCTGATAAGCGTAAAGAACTAACATCTAAATTAAACACAAGCACGACTGGCTCCTCAAAATTAAAATCGTCATTATTATATGAAGATTTATCTGTGTTGAAGCTTTCTGAGGAAAGTTTTCACGTGCCTGAAGTTCTTCTAGATCCACAAATTGCTAATATACAACATAGACCAGGTTTAGTTCAACTTATTAAAGACAGTATCAGCAAATGCCCTGAATTGAGTAGGCCTATGCTTGCAGCAAATATCGTTCTCGTTGGTGGAAATTTCAGAATACCGCATTTGGCTGACCGAGTTTTAATCGATTTGAAAAAGTCCATGCCAGTTGAATGGGATATAAGAATTGCTTGTAATCCGAAAAATTCAGATCTTTGGTGCTGGGAAAGTATGACTGATTTTGTAAAAAGTAACAATTATTCAAAAGTGTCAGTGAATAAATTAGACTATTTTGAAAAAGGCTGGGGTTATATTAACGAAAAGCTTGGACTAGCTCTGCAATGGACACGAAGTTAACTGATTTCATAAATACATATGTATATATTGTTTCATAGCTGAAATAAAAGCTCGTACTGTATTATCATGAATTTCACATTTAAATTTATTGTAGATTAAAATAAAAAGGCAGAAAAAAGAAAAATTGCATATATAAGTAAAAACAAATGACTTAATAAATATTATTTCATAGTTCTAGTCTAATGATCAAAAAAGTCACCTTCCAAATCATCTTCAAACTCAAATCCATTGGCCTCACTATCATCCTCATCCTCGTAATCATAATCTTCGTCTTCTTCTTCTTCTTCATCGTCTTCTTCTTCATCATCACCGATGTTAATAGTAAGCAATGTTTCACCTTTAATATTGCTACCTCTAGAAACTGAATAGGTATTTTCCACATTACAGTTTAATAGTCTACATTTCGATTCAACCGTGACATCATGACCAACAATACAATTTTCTAACACAACATCATCCTGAATAACAACATTAGGAAAAATCACACAACCAGTAATTTTACATCTTTTTCCGATGACTGCATCATTATGAATTAACGACTTTTTAACATTGGTACGTTCATCAATGCTACAATTGGTTCCTAGAATAGATTCTGGGCCAATCAGCGGCATACCCTTCATAGACATAGTGCTTTCAACTACTGTACCAGCAGACGCTACGGAGCTCGCAGCTGGAATACTTGATGCAGTTGAAGAATCGGAAATATCATGTTCATGAGCGACTGCAGCTGACGGATAAATGAACTTGTGAGCAACTTGGTACACACCTTTTTGAACATTTTGCGAATGTAGCTGGTTCATCAAATAACGATTGCACTCCATGTAAACTGGCAAATTGTTGCATCTAGCAAAAACACATTCTTTGGGTAAAATAAACATTTGAATTTTCTCTTTTTCTGTTGAGTGTTGCCACGATCTTCTAGCAAGATCGCGCACTATTTTGGAAATTGTCTTGTAATCATATTCGTAGTCTAAGAAGGATTCTTCTGTTGGTTCACAATCAAAATTAAATTGGTCAGACAACACATTCAAAAGCTTAAAGGAACAAAAAAAAATAAAAGAATCCATCAACTTTGAACTGACATTTACTTGTGGGTATCTCCAACACATTTGCGTTCTCACATTTAAAAATTTGTTTTTCAATACGGATGCCTGGGAATAATTATCTAATAAGCAAAGATCACCGGAGTCATCATGAGAGTAACATGTATAAAGCTTCTTGAAACTTGAGGTCTTTTTTACGTCGTCTATAAAATTGTTGTTTTCGTAAAAAACCAGCATTGCCAAAGTATCTTCATTGTGCAAGTTACGATATTCCTCAATTAAGATTTCAGCAGGTAAATCGGTGATGAAATCACATGGAAGAATCACAAAGTTTTTCGTAATCTGATTATTCTTGTAGAGAGATTGTAAAATAGATCCTGTTGATCTCAAATTTTTGCGAGGAACAACAACTTTGACTTTACCGAAATCAAAAATTGACTTCTCATTAGCCTGGATGGTTTTTGATTCCCCATTTGTGTTGATTGATTTTGTGTCCTGAGGATCTGATCTCTGTTTCTTCGTTTTTATATACTCATCTCTGATATATTTTGCTACTTGATCGCATGACTCGCTATCAGTAACTACCAATATCTCACTGAACGCTGTGTAGCACCAATCCAACACATGGTGAACCATTGGCTTATTAGCAACAGGTAGCAAAGCTTTAGGGATACCATGAGGTCTTGCAGCCGAAAATGGCACCAAGTTATCCCCCTTTCCACAGTAAATAATAGCTTGAAATTCCATCTACCTTCCTTCAAAATTGAATGAAATAAAAACGATATCGGGAATGCTAGTTTGCGTTACAAAAGATTCAACTCCAGATAAAATGGAAAGTCTTAGACCATATGATTCCTCACTTCGTTTCGCTTAATCTTTATAAGTTTTCCTTGATATTCATCAGAGGACTCCTTTTACACAAAGATGGGAAAAAGGCTGGAAAAAATTTTAGGTATATTCTAACCGCGCCTCAATCAATAGATCAATAGAACCTTAACAGTCCTAGATTAAGCTAATCCTTAAAAATTACGAAAAAATGGAACATAACTACAAAGTAAATTAATAGAACATAAGATTATATATTAACGTTTGAAAATCATATATCAATACATTTACTCAGCGGTGGCTCTGGTGTAAATCAATTGAGAAGAGTGAGTGGAAACCTTCTTGATAAGACCATCTTTTTCCAATTGAGCAATAGCAGCTCTGGCCAAAGAACCACCAAGCTTAAGACGATCAACCAAAACGGAAACAGAGACAAATCTGTAAGTTGGGACTTCCTTTAAGATACGGTCGTATTTTTCTTGGTCTAAGATAACCATGTGTTGAGCTCTGTCCTTAACGGACTTTTTGGACCACTTCTTCTTGGATTTCTTACCACCGGCCATAGCGGCAGCGGCTTTAGCAGCTTTAGATAATTGAACTTTTGGTGGCATACTATAAAGTAAATGTTAGTCATAACTGCTGAAATTCCAATTGCACATAGAGCCTAAATATTCGCAAACAGATACGGATGAAAATAGCCACAATTTTTCCTCAAAATTATCCAGAAACAACAAACGAGAGTCCAAGCCACTCTAAAAACCATATATTTCCTCTTTGTGTTCAGAACACACCAGACACAAGCCTCGGAAAGTGCAAACAAATATTGATTCTTGTTTTTCCATTTTTGTCCAGCCTATTTACCCTGGACCTCCCATTCCGCCCACTATAAAAGTTTTTTTGCATTTGAATACATCTCTGCAAATAAATAACACTGCCAATTAGGATTGTCTATATTCAAAAACATGCTCTCGCATCTTTGCATTTGGTTCTTCATGAACAGCTCTGTGGTTCACACAAAAAAGCCTATCCTGTTCTTGCATGTCCATCTATCTGTATTTGTTCAAACTGGTTTCTTATACATGTCTTTTGCTCAGGTTTAGGCGAAATCATTCCTTCATTCTGCACATATATTTTCCATTTCATTGTTCTGTTCCGTTCTATTCCTCCTAGTTCATCCACATATTAACTGTTATCTACTTACTTGGTATATTATGTCGTTAAAGATTACTACTGACTATTCTTTATTAAATCCAGAATAAAATGAAAAGAAGAATAATGTTAGTAGCTTAGTTCGATTTTTCTTCAATATTTTTTTTTTTTTTTTCTCAATCACTCTTCTAGCGGTCCTAACCCCCTTGGTATAGTTAAGTTTTTTTTTTCGCAGTATTGGACATCCAACTCAGAAGATACTATTAATAACTACGGCAGAATACCATAACTTCTTTCATACATATCTGGTCGCAGACAAAAAAAAAAAAATAGTGAACAATACATGAAAAACTAAAATGGATAACGTTTAGGTGTGGATGTTTAAGCAAACGTGCAAAAATCTTGAGAAGCTGAAGAGGTTGGCGACAAATAAAAAAATACAAAAAAATAAAATTTCAAGGAGTTTCGAAAAAACAGAAATAAAAATTAATTTGCGCAAGAAAAATTCTTTGAATACTACTTCACGTGCAATAACTACTTGCCCTTGTACTCAGCACGTGATGTTGTGTTAATAGTCAAATAATAGTTTGTACAGACAGTCAAAAGTGTAAGAATAGTCATATGATTATCTTATTATAACAGCCTCTCTCATAGCATCACCAACATTAAAGGCTCTCTTAGTCGCAATTGACAAAAAATAACTTGCAAATCAAAAATGTTGCAAAACCCTGGCTACAGATAGTAAAAATTATACAATCAATTATGTTAATCAAACTAAAAAAAACGAGTCACAAATAAAGTGGGGTAACCAGTAACATGCGAGCAAGTAAGCAGAAACTCATGGAATCCAGCAGGTTCAAAAGTAACAGCGTAGTCAACCTGACAATTCTAAGCCAGCACTTACTCTTTATCAATGCTGAGCAACTCAACATCAAAGATCAAGGTACTGCTTGGTGGGACAACTGGTGGGAAGCCACGTTCACCATATCCCATGTGGCTTGGAATGGTCAATCTAGCCTTTTCTCCCAAAGATAATTGTGGAACACCTTGATCCCAACCCTGGATCACTTGTCCGACACCAATGTAGGTTTGGAATGGTTTACCAGTTGTAGCTGTAGTCCAAAACACCTTACCATCGGTCAATTTACCGGTACAATGAAGGGTAACTAAATCCCCTTTTGCTGGAAATGTCTTACCGTCACCTGTAGCGATATGTGCGCCAAAACATCGCAATTGTTAGTATTTATTGTTTTCAGTCTCAAATACATTCCCAATTCTTTATTAATCTAGTTTTGATATATCATACTGAACAGTAAAACAAACAAAACGTCAAATTTCTTCCGTTGGCTGTAAACACCCGGAGCTACTTACCTGGTGCAAGTCTTTCGATCTTTAATTGTTCAGCCATTCTTGAAAAAAATCTCTTCATAAATAAATAATATAGCTCGAACTAGTGTAAACAACCTTGTGTTCTATAACTCTCAACAGATGAAATGTTTAATTTTGGAATTCCTGTGTCAAATTGGATGTTGGCGCAAACTTCATTTTGTCAATGCTGTTGTCTTTTTTTTTTGGATTTTTCTTTCTTGAGAGTTTTTTATTCTTTCCATTTCGGGTAAAACAGGTAATATTCTGATTTATTTCCAACATGTGGCTCCTTGAATTACCCGCCTTCAATGTTCAATTTATTCAAAATTTACGAAATTAGAAACTGCTTAAAAACAATAAATACAAGTGTAAATCAGAATATTTATTAGATCTTTAGATAATTAAATGTATTATACATCACAAATTCTAGCAAAATGTGAATCTTTCAGCGTCTTTTAGTTGTCTTTGATGTGTCTTTCTCCACGACATCCCCAACACTACCTAGTTCTTCTAATCTGTCCTCAGCAAGTCTAACTTGCTCTCTACGCTCCCACCATCTGTCCTCACATAAATCAAATGCTGCTTTCTTCAAGTATTTTCCTCTGGCATCTCTATTGCTTGAAATAGACCATTCCAAGAAAGCTGCTCCAGTTCTCAAATAAAAGTTTCTTAAAGATTCAAATGGCTTAGGATGTGGTAACCATGGTCTTTCGTCTGGAATCTCCTGTGCATCTTCACTAGAAACCTCTTCTTCTTCTTCTTCTTCTTCTTCTGCAATGAGAACCTTATCTTGCAATTCTTCGTCATCCTCTTCATCTTCCTCTTCATCTTCTTCATCTTCATCATCATCTTCTTCTTCTTCTTCAAGGGTGGCACGCTCGACTTCTCTCAAATCTTCCCAGAAAATCTTGACACCATCTAATTTGGCTAAATCAACGCCGTAGAAACTGTCGATATTGAATTCTTTCTCTCCATGTTCCCAGATTCCTCCAAAAATATAATATATATCGTCTACAACAGCAGTACACGCATTGAATCTTGAATGAGGTAAAGCATTACTTATTGCATATTCCTTTCCTAGTGGTTCTTGATCTCCCTCATCTTCTATTTTCAACTGTTCTAAGTGTTTCTTGACTTCCTCATCCTCCTCATTGCTTCCATCATCATCCAAACTATTCTTAGCCAAAATAGAATTCAAAAACTCTTCCAATTCCTGTTCCCTGGTATCTCTGGTATTAACCTTGGATACTTCCTTATTCTTTTTCTTTTGAGATCTGATACTCAATTTAAACCATTTATTGTTGTCTGATTGATAGCAAAACAAGTCGTTGTAGAAGACAGAATCAATACTTTCCTCGGTCTCTTCGCTGTCATAGACACCTCCAAAAAGAATGTATCTCCCTTGTTTGTGTTGAGTCAAACTGCAGCCTGCTCTTGGAGATGGAGCGAACCCCTGTTTCTTTCTTCTTTCCCATCTGACTTGTTTTAGATCTGTCTTCATTTTCAAAACCCAAGTATCTGTCAAATGCTTTCCTTTTTGTAAACTTTTGCTAGATTTGACTTTCACTTTACAGTAGCCACCATATAATATAGCACCGCTATCAGTTCCTAAAGAAAATGAAACTAAAGAATGGCCAGATCGTGCATCCGGGATTGGATGATGTGGTGGAAACTCTACCTGCTGCCACTTATAGCTTGAAATATCAAATACCCACAAATCATTCAAATAAGTGGTAGAGGATCCAAGATCACGGAAACCTCCATATAACAATAAAGTACCTTTCCAAACACACATTCTAGCACCGGATCTTGCAGATGGACCCTTTTTCGATTCTAGCTTAGACCAAGTTTTGTCTTCTGGATCCAAAATCCAAGTGTCACCATAATGATAAAATGTGTTCTGCTTAGGAGAGGAAAATTCACCTCCAAACAAAACAACAATACCGCTGGGATGTGCGCACATAACGTGTGATGATCTCGGAAGGGGGGAATTCTTAGACAAGTAGCGTCTCCAAGTGTCTGAATCAATTGAATAAGAATATAGATCGTTATAAAAAACAGCCAACCCATTCTCGTTCAAGCTTTCACCACCAAATAATATCAACTCCTTTTTGGCATGCATTGGGTTGGCAACCATGCTAGGGTTGATTCTCTTGCTTGGTTTCTCGCATTTCTCAATATGTACCTCCTCAAAGCTTTGCTGTTCCTGTTGAAAATTTCTCAAAATTTCATCGATATCTTCATCTTCATCATCCAAACCTTGTTTCTTAGCTTTCTTCTTGTCTTTACCTTCACTCTTTACTTTAGCCTTTTCATTCTTTGCGGCCACACGAGCTTTACGCGCTTCCTTATCTTTCTTATCCTTCTTTTTTGCCATCTTTAAATTTGTTTTTGTATATATGGTGTTTTATTGTCTTCTATTAAGTTGTAATTCGGAATAGTTGTTCCAAAGGATCAAGTGAATTAGATCTTTTTCATGGATTCAATAAGACGAAGCAGATGAGAAACCAACTGAAAAGAAAAAATAAAATAAAATAAAAATAAGAACGTCGTGCTTTAAGACATATATATATTCCGGGGCTCACATGCCTTGTATTTGATATTTATTCATGAAGATACATATAACACAGAACACCTAAAGAATGACATGAATAGCTATGTTTCCTGCTTTTCACTTTGACATCTTGAAGAAAAGTATTGCAAATTCCAAAACATCTAGCCTGGGGTAAAAAAGAGACAGTGGACTATATCCTAAAGCTTTTTAAAAAGAATATGAGACATTGGACACCAATTGAGGAAGCTGAACTCTTAAAAGCAGTATGTCATTCCAAACCATGCGGCAAGAATAAGTCATTCCATATGGTCTCTATCTATAGTTCATTGAAAAATAACGGGAACTTAAAGCCAGAAATAGATGCAAAAAATAATCGTGGAAAAGACTTATCAGATTATGTTCCGATCACAATGGAGAATATACAGGAAAAATTATCCACCTTGTACGACTTAAAAAAATTGGATGAACTAGAAGATATTACAGATGACGACTCGTCCTCTGATGGAGACACGTCTGTCATGCAGGAGGAGATTATAATAGATGATGATGGTCAAAAGTATGTAGAATTTAAGTTGCAGCCTATCCAAGACTATATAGAAGAACTAAAAGACAATGCTGTTGACTCAACATGCTCCAGTCCATCCAGGTTGTCTGATATAGACGATGTTGAAGACCTTGAAGAAGCTGAATCAGCAGAAATAGAAGAAGAAGAAGAGGAAGAAAAGAAGGATACAGTAAAACTGACAAGCAAAAAAACTGAAAAACCACAGAGTGAAAAAAGCGGTCAGAAAGTTCATAAGAGAAGAAGAAGTCTACGACACGCCAGACAAGAAAGTGAGGATGAAGCCAAAGAGGAGAAGCAAGGCAATAAACTAAAAAAGACTGCAGAAACGGGCGTTGGTGTAACTGCTTCATCAAATGTCGAAGACGCTCACGAAGAACTGGAACAGAACGAAGTTGAATCAGACGAAGGAGCATATGATGAAATCGTAAATACAGAAGAGGACGATGTAGAAGAGGAAACATCCACAAAATCTAAGAAAAGAAAAACCGGCAATCGCAGAAAGCCTGCAGTGACTACCAAGAAGACTGTGGAGGCTCCTGTTATTACTAAAAGAAAAACTAGATCAAGCATTGCTGCATCAAGCGACGTAAAGAAAGAGAAGGTGGATGTGAAGAAAGAGAAGGTGGATCCCAAGAAATCGACTAAAGTGGTGACACGATCAAGACGTTCTTCCACTAGGAGACGCTGAACCTCAATGTGAATAAAATCTACGGTTTATCTCATTTGAATTTGTTATAATGATTAGATAATTTTATATATTTATTTACTTATGTTGCCCAGTGAAATATATATACATGTTAATTTTGCTACTGCATCTCCTTTCGTGAAATAATCGCATCTACTCTTTGCATTTAGATTCCTCGTTTCTAATTTGGGCAGCCCTATCATTGAATGCTTTAATCATAATCAGTGTAATTTTTGAAGCAACCAAAGAACTAACTGTATTATATATCGGATTTGTAAATTTATATTTGAGCTTCAAAGTCATTCTACTAGCATCTGCTTTTTTAGGATCATTCTCGATATACCATTGCATTTTTAAATGATCAAATAAGTTATCTGATAATGACTCTGCTTCAACTAATTTAGGAATTGGGTGCTTATTATTCTCACAGTTAAGGTTGCAAATAAATTCCTCGTCATACTCTTTGAACCCCACCCTTAGGCCTCCTTTTTTGGGCAAATTATCTGTTGAAAACTCAGTAACGAATGAACGAGTGCAATAGGGAACAAATTTTGAGTAATCGGAAACATTGGATACAACTTGAAAAAGGGTTTCCGGTGGATGTCTGTTAAAATTAATGAATTTTCTGTCAGTAACCAATTCTAGAAAAAAAATTTGATCCAATTTCCCGCATGTTTGTTTCTATCTTCAATAGCATGATCGCAACATCTAAAAGATTACGTACTGGATTTTTCTCTTTATTGTATACTCTTGCTCCGGTTTGACCAAATTAAGAAAGGTTCTGCGCGGTATAAACCGCACGAGCCTATGTTTTGGCAAATACATTTTGAACAAGTGAAACAATATGATTGTGTGGTTTCTTGATTAGGTAGCATGTTTTAAATGGTTGAATAAACTGAAGGATTTAAGATCTAAGTGAAATTTTAAATTTTAGGTAATAAAAAAAAAAGGATAATCAACAGCGTCATGTGCGTTAAAATAAAAATAAAGTAGTAACGAAAAATACATTAGCATTTTAAACCATGAACACTGAATAGTAAGTAGTAATAAATGAATCCATATGATGAATTAAATAAATTTTTCACAATAATGTCTTTGGAAATAAATTGGGATTTGCTATCGTCAGATAAGGAGCTCAATGATAGTATCAGACAGTTTATTGATGAGCAATTTCAAAATATAGAGCTTCCTGATTTCATAAAAGATATCAAGGTTACTGATTTCCAGATTGGAAAGGTCGCACCTGAAATAACATTAAGACATATAGGTGACCCATTTGAAGAATTTTATGAAAGTGACAGTGATGAATTTACAAATGAAGAGTCTGAAAATGAAAAAAGCGGATATGAAGATGATAACGAAAGTGATATCGAGAATTCATCTGATAGATCCTTTGAAACTAAAAAAGAAAAACTTGACACCAATAAGAATTCTGAAAATTTAAAAAATCCTCTCCATACTAAAGTCAAACGTTCAGTTCATTCAACTAAGAAACTGAAAAAATCACCCAATGATGTGCAAATGATCGTTGAAATAGATTATAAAGGTGATTTGTTATTAGAGATCAGTACCAATTTGTTATTGAATTTCCCATCAAAAAGCTTTATTGAGCTACCTATCAAATTGAAAATGACAGATTTGATAATACATTCACTTGCTATCATTAGCTATGCCAAAAAATTGGTGAATTTTTCTTTTTTATGTGACATAAGTGATGACGATATCGATCAACTTGTAAGTTCTAAATCTCACCTTAATGGTTCCTCAAATAGCATCTACAATAGTGTGATAGGTAATAATTTGTCTCGTAAGACGCGATTAACTTCTCCCTCAAGAGGTATTTCCAAAAATAATAGCACATCTACATTACCTACTTTTTCAACAATGAATAACCTCAGGTTTATGACTAAAGATCGAATAAATATTATACGCGATTTAAAAGTGGACTCTGAAATTGGTGGTGGTGATTATGGAACTCAAGCAAATGGCTCAATTTTAAAAAACGTTGGGAAAGTTGAGAAGTTTCTTGTTGAGAAGTTACGAAGCGTTTTAAGAGATGAGTTAGCTTGGCCTGGATGGATATCATTTGATTTTTCCAGTAATGAAGAAATTGAAAATTAGCTTTTGAAGTTTTTTAATATAAAATTTTATGGTTATTTTCAAATTATACTGTTTTTGAATATCTAGTCCCTGTCAATCTGATTTTATCAAATCAACTTTCATGAATGGCCATTATTGTATTAATATGTATTTTTTCATATATAAGTAGAATCTCTTTATTAATTGCATTTATTGTTGTTTTTTTAATTTTTATGTGTTTAACATTTTTTGTATTCTAATTTTGTTTCAGTTCACTTTTTCTTTGGTCAGTTATGAGTTGAAAATAAAAATTTTCATCTTAAATAAAATAAAATCATATCTGTCTTCTATTAAAACTAATTCCTTAATCATTATGATTAATTTCCACTGGAATCAAGCTGCCTCATTTAAGAATTCGTGGTCAAAACAAAATTATATAGAAAATAAAACCAAATAATTTTGAATAAAATTATAAGTCAAGCGCCGAATAAAAGATACTAGCAGATTTGAAATGAAACTTTGTTTTCTTTAAATCTCAACTACTGTAAAATCAATATTGCTAATATACAAAATCAAAACACTAAAGTATATGAATATATATTCTATTATCACATCTCTACACATTCTTAACAATGAAATTTTTGAACATTATCTTCTGTGTCGTTTTTTATTTGAATTTATCCTGTGCTTTAAGTTCAAATCATAATTCCGAGACTAGTACAAAACTTTTGAAGGGATTTGATACCCAAGAAGATGATAGTTTAAATAGTCTCTTGACAGTGGAAGATAAACAGATAGTAGAGCGTAATCGCAAAATAGCACAAATTATCAAAGAAGTTGAGGAGGACTTTTCTAAAGAGAAGGGAGAGCCAAGATCAAATGTAAAAATTCCTGATCTTTTTAAATTCTATAATAGAAATGCAAATGCATATTCTACTATTAAGAAAAAGTGGAATGGATATAAAATTCCACTTGGTAGCATAATGAAAGAAGTTTCCCTACCCAAGTATTTGCAAAATATTGATAAACTCGCAACCACTTTCGAAGTTGAAAATAATGTCAATATTGCAGATGTAATTGGTGCCAACAGTATGGTTATCTCTTCAAACTATAACTCCGAAAATGAATTATCACAAGATAAAAATGAATGTGATCCAAAATATGGAGAGAATTTGTTAAAAAAATTTATAAATAAAATTTGTAGCAGAATTGATAATAGGCAAAAGGAAATATTGACAAAAATTTCTTTGACTATTGCTCAAATCAATTCTGGATCTGTAGAAGCGGTATTCACTCTATTAAATTGTTTGCAGGAATTAGAGGAAGATACTTTTGATATTTTGAAACAAATTTTAGTAATAATTGATAAACTAATTGAAATTAAAAAGGACGCCGTGAAACTTGTTATTGAAATGGTCATTGAATCGCTAGGTAGCATAATGAAGAGCTGGGAAGAGAAAAACTGTGGATGCGAATGTCCTGGATTTCTGCATTCTTTGCTCAAATACATAATAGATATAATTACATGGACCCCCAAAAAGAAGATCAAACAGTTAATTGAACATATTTTTGACATATTCACTTCTATACCATGGTTTAGATGTACATGCGCTTGCGAAGGTTTCTTTTCTTTATCTGCTGATGAGGTATATGATGGAAATCATTTAAACGAAGAACCGATTTTGGGCAAAAGAGAAAATAAAAATGCTGATTCGAATCATTCCTTTATGAAAGAAAATGTAAATATTGAGTCCATAGATAAATTGAAAAGAAAGGATATCAAAAAACAAAAAATTGGAAATAGTCAAATTCTTCAAAAGATAGATCAAATTCTTGTGGAAAAGATGAAACAGAGAGGAATACGAGAACAAGAATATGGAAGAGCTTTAAAAAAGGACCAGCATTCATCCCAAGAGAACGGCAATTTACAATTAAATCAAAATACAAGACAAAATCAAGATACTAAAAACCAAAGGAAACAAAAAATCCAATACCAAAACCCGTCCTCTACGAACCAGAATGCTAAATACTATAGACAGAAACAACCATTAATTTCAGATAATGATTATTTGGAAAATTCTATCAATAGAAATCAACAAAACACCAAAAGCAAAATATCAAAAAGAATCCGTGTGATGAAATATGAAAAATAATGTATTCTTATGACTCAAGCACTTACAGTACCATTATATATATACTCATTTTATATAATTATTCATCACTTAATCTGGTTTTCTCTATGTAGAATATCTGATTATATGTCAAAAATGACTTTCTTTTCTATATATACATACACATCAACTTGTAAAATTTCAAGCTTGATAGGACGCGCCTACTGCACTTTTTTTTTCCTATCACAACTCAGCGATTTTATTTCAGGATTTATTTGAAAAAAAAGTAGCGAGATAATAATCAAGAACCCGTATTCGAACTATGATGTATTCAGCAAGTCTATGACGATCACCAGAATAGTTAGCGTCGAGAAATTGATACAGAAAATAAGTTATATCTAAATAAATTTGAATGTTCAGTTCATAATGAGTAAAGATGCTGGTACAAATGATATCGCTCAATCTAAAGACAACATTGATGTGAAGGACTCAAACATCCAATATGAGAAATCAAAAGTGAATTTCACAAAAGATGCTTCTTCTCCTGCAGACTTTAAGTACTATCCCGATTCTCCTACATCTTTGATGAACAAGACCAGATTCAACATGAAGCAGGCTTCGAAATTTTATGATCCATGTTCGGAAAGTTCTAAAATGAGTATAAGATGTATGGAAGTGAATGGAAGAGAGAATAAGGAAGCTTGTAATGAATTCTTTCAGGCATACCGGGATTGCAAGAAAGAATGGATGAAAGAAAGAAAGAAAAGTAAATTTGAAGGGAGGGACGGATGGTAATAAGTCGTTCGTTCCTTTGCAGCCTGTATATATACATCTTCTTAGAGTTAATGGCATTTTTATTAAGAAGTTTTCAACCTACCTCAATAGGTAGCATGTATCAGATATATATATATTCCAATATCTAAGTTGAATGATGATCTCATTTTTTTGGTCCTTTGACTATGTATTCATACTCTCTGAGGTCCGTCATGGAAACGGGTAAAGTAGCTGACACTATAACGTTTTGTTCTGTATCTTTCAAACAATCAACATATAAAGGTTCGCTAGTTGAATTACTATGTTTATGGAAACCACTTTCTTCACAATCTTGAACCGTTTTCATGCCAGCATCCTTGGTCAACCTGAAAATACCCATACTTGGACTTGATTCTGGTGCTATAACAACTGCTATTGCTTCTGGTAATAGCTGCTGGTATACAAATTGCGTATGCAAATCTATAGAGCTAAGAAAGCACGCCTGACGTGGATGTGTATGGATCCATCCAATGATATAAAGGTTGTTGTGGTCAATATACTTTATGATAGCATGCTCATTAATAATTTTGCAACAGTTGCTACTAATTTTTTGATCAGGAATGAGAATATCTGTAATTGTAATATTGTTAATTTCTGATAATTTGCCACATAATAATCCACAGGTTTCTAGATTTGCAAAAGTGTTTCTTTTTACAAAATCCATAAATTTGTGTTTAACTTTTTTTGGAAAGAAAACCTTTTGGAAACCATCAGAAAATAAGTAACCAGTCTTACTACTCAGTGATTTCACAGAAGAAATATTATCGAAATTAGTTATTGTTGGCTTTGTTGGAATCATTAGAGATTTGGCTGAGCTATACACAGAAAGTGCAGATCCGCTGGCTCCTATAGGAGAAAGCAAAGAATTTTTCAAATCCATAGTCTCATTGACTTCCGTTTTTTGCTTAGATGGAATTTTATCATTTGAAATACCAATAGTTTTTAAATGATCAATATTTGAAAAGCTTGGTTCTAGTTTGATTTTACTAGCAATATTTTTATCATATGCCAAAGTTGGTTTTTCAACTTTTTCCATTTGTATCGGATCTTGTAATTGTGTTTCAAAATCTCTTAAATTTTCTATTTCATCAGTGGATTTTAGTTTTGGAGGCTTCAAAGGTGATAAAATACTGATAGGAGAATTGCTAAACTTAATATCATCGCTTTTATACATATGTGGAGTTTTAACTAATTGAGGCTGAGTTTTTGAACTGATACTATGCTCATCTTCAGTAATAATATTATTTTCTAAATATTCTTCATTGATGTCTTCTGAGCTGGAATTGTCATTATTTTTATCAAAAACTTGTTCAACGTCTGATTCGATCTCAGGTAGCAAATTCTGAGAAGGTAATCTATCAAGTTCCGGCTTTGAAAAACCTTTTATTTCATTCGGATAAGTTGGAATACTCATTATGTCCATATCTTTATCAATAGTTTGATTATCATAATCATCAAATATAAACAGATTCATCTTGTCCGCATTATTAACTTTCAAAGGGGACACAGGTTCTAAAGATCGTGTTCGGAAACCTCTATCGTTGATTGGCGTATTAATAAAACTGACAGAATCTACCTTATATCTACTTTCAATATTGAAATTCATATCTTTATAAGGATTATCGAGCAGATTATTCAATGTTCCAGGAGCATAATCAACATTAATGTTATTACTTTTATCAGGAATATTAGAACGCACGTTTCCGTTACCATCTGACCTTATACCATATACCAACAGACTTTCCGGATCCGTGATATCAGATAAGGCATAAATTTTTCTTGTTTGAGCGCTATTCTCTTCTTCAAAGCTGTTCTCTGTAGTTTTATTAATTCGCGTATTGTTTGCATCCTCAATGTTTGTGCTTTGTGAATGCGTTGTCTTTTCATCAGATTGATAAGCTGTAGACTCAGGCAAAGTTTCGTCAAATCCTATACTTTCTTCACTGAGCTCCGAAAAAGGATTGACAGTAATTTCATTATCCTCATTTTTATCTTCATTTTCATTTCCATTCAACATATTTCTATTTCTGGAATAATTTTTAAAAATTGTCGGCTGACTACCTATGTTCTTAAGTTTGAACGATCTAGGGTCCAAAGTAGGTCTATCCTTAACCAAAGATCCTGATTTATCTGTTGCATTAGACAATCTTCTGTTATTGATAGAATAGTTGTCATTTATATCTTTGAGAAGGGAAGACGCAGAAGTTGCAATTGATGAACTATGGGTGAGATTTGTCGTTGAGCTATCTTTCAATATCTCCTCTTCGTCGCCTGATGTTATATTCACGTTTGTTTTCAGAGCAAGAGATTTGTCATCCAATTCAAATTTCTGAGGAGTACTTGAAGAATTGTTATCCGTATTGTTCTCTTCTTTGTGTGGAATACTTTTAAGGTTATTTTGCAAAGATTTATTCACTTCGATTGCCTCAGTATTACCGTGGCCCTTATTGTCATTCGCATACTTTGTTAAAATCTCTTCTTCTCCATGCAATTCGTTTGAAGTATCTGTCTTTGTATCCTTATATTCATTTATAGAATTCTGCAACACATTATCAGAGTCTAACGGTTTTTCTACCTCTAGAATTACCAGAAGTTCTTTTTGTCTTTTCTTTAGTCTTTCCTGTTTTCTCTGGTTTATATAATCTTCTCTTTCTTTAATAACAGCTATTTTCAAATCATCCACTGTTTCGTTCAAGCTAAGTGCAATATTTTTCAATGTTCTATAGGAAGAACGATCTTTAAAATCTGGATGCGTAGGTATTTTATTCACCATTAAATCGATAAATCTTAAATATGAGACATATGCTTCGGGATTCAACCCACTTCTTTGTTTCTGTTGCGCATTTTTGTACAAATTTTTTGCAGTAAGCAACCACTTTTCGTAACTAAGATCAGTTATAAAAGTATAATTATAAGCATCTTGAGTCACATTATCAATTGCTCTGGGTGGCTTGTAATCTGCTTTATTCATCATATCTTTCACTTCTTTTCAAACGTATTTATCAAAATGGGATTCCTTAGAATATTTATTCTTTAACATTTAATACAATGCTGAGTATCAAATGTTCATAAAAGAGCATTATGATTGATATTTGTATATTATCTTTATTTAGATGTCACCAATACTGTAATTCATTTTTCTCTTTTCAAATAAAATTGACGGGCTGTCTTCATATCTATAACCACCTTATGCATGCTTACAAAAAAGGAAATTAATTCTATCTTTCAAGCCCGTCTAGCACGAATATCCTTTAATTGCAAAACTAAGTTTTTGAATTTAAAAATCCTAAAAATTCCAAAGTTTACACATTTTGTGGTAAACTTCATTGATGATTTTATTGAAAAAAGTATGAATTTAATTTTATATAGAACCTTTGCTTATTTATTGGAACCCATTTCTTGTCTTCTATAAAATTATTATACACTAATATCAGCAATACGGGCTCAAAAAAGCTCTCTATTGTTATCATTATCAAAATTAAATTGTATTTTTTTGTAAAATACAAAAGAAAACAGGAACTACACAGTGTACCAAACATGAACTCTACTCCGTATCATGAAATACACTTAGCACCTTCTCCAAGGCAAACTACTCTTAGCAAAGGACCCTTAGAAAGCGCATTTCCTTTATCCCCAGCTATCACATTAAATAGTGCTTCCATCAACAATAATAGGAATGCTGAAGATGATGAATATTACCGTCAAATTAATAATGAAATCAACCAGACAAATATAAGGTCTGACTTACAATCTATCATGACCAAATCAACTTCAAAAAGTCGTTTAACTCACAATAGCATAAGAAGAGATAATGCGCAACCAGTAGGTGGCCGGTCACAAGTACTTCAAAGTTCTTTGAGAAACAAACAAAATCAATCAAGTAGATATTCAACTCCAAGAAATATAAGTGTGGACAGTTCAAGAACAAGCGATTATCAAAGTGCCAAATCAACTCCAAAAAATACGGACAACACCTCGGAACGGTCAGGAGACAATTTGTCTAAAAGGTTTTTCAAATCTTTTGAGCAATTAGACAATTCAACCCGTTCGGGAAACAATCGGTACTCAAATATTTCAGAAATCCCGGCTGAAAGTAATTTAGAGAGTGGTGCTGAAAGATATTTCACGCATTTATCTAAAAAATATGATGTATCCAAAGAGGATTTGTTGAGCCTAGTAACAAACGAATTAATAGATGATGATAATTTGAAAAGAGGAAGAGTTTCCGATAAATACAACAGCTCTCAAGAATTTGTGAAAAGTCCACTCTACGATGAATCGATCAGCGTGAATGATAGAAACAGCTATTACAAAAATTCAAGTCCTGTTGAACATGATATAAGATCTAATTATAGCGTGCCGAAAGATTATCCACGATCTCAAAGTCATAGATCAAGTGGCCGTAGTACACCTAAAATGCAGCACACATCTTTACCTACTGAAAATAATAGCATTATAGATATTGAAGCCTTGATTGAGAAAGTGCGCTTGGAAACATTCGAAGATGCAAGAAGAGAATTTCAAAAAGAGCTTGAAGCATATCAAAGAACTAAGGAAGTCGAAGATTCGGCTTTAACCCAGGCAATGATCACAGCAAAAATACAAGCAAAACTTCAATCCAAACTTGAGAAAGAAGTTAAAATGCTTGCGGACCTACGAAAAGATGTTGAAGATGAAATATTAAAAAAATATGATAAGTCATATTGGGGCTGGCAATACAAAGAACCACCAAAGGAAGAAAACAAAGAGAAAAAGCCGGAGGCAAAGGCAGAGGCAAAGCCTGCTCCAAAGAAAGAAAATAAACCCAAGGATCCAATTAAGGTTTATGAATTTGAGTCGACAAATACAATACCATTCGTATTTCCTTTTGATACCGTGAAAACATGGCCATTATTTATTGGGAATTTAAAAGAGGCCTATCCAGAACATAAAAAGAAAATATCAGAAAATAATTTGAAACTTTACTCCAAGAGCAGTAACGTCAGAATCTTGCCATCACATTGGGAACATACCCTAGCACCAGGTATGGAAATTGAAGTAGAGTTTCCTAAAGAAAAACCTAAAAAGCAATCTTCCAAAAATGTTAACCCTTTCATGTTAATGCCACCAAATATGAACCCGAAGAGAAATAACATGTTCTTCGATCCTGTAGGATTGCCTTCACTGAAACCTCAACTTTTACCTCCTGATTTTGATCAAGCTTCGAGCGATGCATCTAGTAAAGCTTCAAGTGGCCAAATGAAACAGCCAATGCAGTATCAAAGAAGCCCATACCCAAGACAAAATAACAATGGTCTTCTATCCAAGACGTTAAAATGGTTTACAGAAACTGAAAGGAATCCTCAGTACAGAATGCCAATGCAGCACTACAATCAAAAAGCGAATCCGCACTTCGATAACGAGCATATTGATGATGAAAGCATATCACCTTATGAGGAAGCAGCTGCTCTAAAAGATCCTGAATTGTAGAAAATAATTGTTATATATTCTTTAAAATTACTTTTATTCTTCTTTTCACAAAGCTTAAACTGAACTGTTAATCTAATACGTCACACATCATGGTTAGTTTTACACGCACTTTGAAAAATGTGTGGTAAAGCTTCAAAGTATGTTTGAGAAAAAAAAACAAAATCAAATTAATGTAGAGATTCATATTGTTTAAAGTCAAATGTCTTATATTCTTTATTATTCTGTACCACATATTTGTCACCTAATTTACAAGTTAAATAAACTATTTGTGTTCGAACTAAAAGCATTAAATTGAAAAGAAGTTCCAAATGGACTATTATCCAGCACAATTCGTCTCACAGCTGGCACCCTTGATATTCTTCCAAGGAGTAACCAACAATGAAGAATCCGACCTGTGTGACAATAATATTTACAATGACCATAATAGCGAACCTTTGATAAGAAAACTACCGCAGGCTAAATCAGAATCATCATTATCTATTCCAAAGTTCGTGGAGCAATATAATATAAAAAATGACATTTGGCGTTCAGATTTTATGAAAAGTAAATATAATAGTAGTTCTTTAGCATATAAAGTGAAATTCATTGGAAATGAAATACGAATTCCGAAAAAGAATAGAATAAATCCTGATAAGAAAATTGATATTGAACCTTCCGTTCTTTCGCCTTTTAATCGAAAATCCGACATATATCCTACGGGAATATTAGACCACCAATGGTTAGTTAAATACAAAGAATTGATCCCATCTGTTTATATTTCTGTTCATAAAATATTTACTGAAACAGCTGATGCAAATACAATGTTGGACGAAGATTCAAAAATTATAGATGAAGTCAATGGTTTAAAGAATAAATTGCAGAATATCAATGTGAAATTTATTGAAATTATTGTTTCTGATGTATCATCGTCTCAAAACCCAGGTTTAGCCTCAAGAATTAATAATATGCGCTCGGCTACTGGTTTACCGCCTAGGACTGGCTTGCTATTTATGCCAAAAGGAACGGAAAAAGAATATTCAATTTTTGTGGAAGCAGTTCTTGATTTGATTAAACCAAATAGCTTTGATTTTTATATCCAATTAGAGAGAAAATTCAGGAAGCAGAGAATTCATTCACCTAATACAAGTATGATAAAATTCAATCCCAATACTCCTGGAAATAATTACTCAATGGAACAATGGGATGCAAGATATTCTTTGAAGCTTGCATTTATGAACATTTTTCATCAAAACAACGAAATGACCATCAAGTATTTGGAATCTGCATATGATTCATTAACGCTTTTAGCAAATTCAATAAATTTAAAGGAACTTTATTCAAATGCAGATATAGCTTTTCTTTGGACACAAATAAGAAATTTTTTGGATATTTTAGCAATTAATTTAGCCAAGCAATATTTATATTTGGAGGCATCAAATAAATGCTACCGCCGCTTTGACAATCACTTACAAAGCGTCATTGGTATTTTGAAAAACCAGAATGTTAATACTACTTCTTTTCAGTTATCTAATTGGTTAAGTGTTCAATTTGAGTGGTTTGCTGATTTATGTATCGCTGCAGGAATTGATTATATGGATAAACCGCTATTAATTGACAAATATTACTCTGGATTAGCAATTCCTCAACCAGGTTATCTTTATTTAGAGGCTATTAATTTCTTGAAAAGAAGCAAATGGAGGCTACAAGATTTGTTTGGAACTTTAAATTGTAACTCTGACATTGATTTGTATAACTTGCCTATTCGAGTTTCTGATTTGAAACAGAACAAACTAGCTATGCCTGAGTATAATAATGAGATTTACGATAACTATCTTTCGCTAATTGATGATTGTACAAAATATCCTTTTCATGAAAAATTTATTGATGTCTTGAATAAAAGTTCTATTGCATTTCAACAATCTGAAGGAGTTAAATTCGAAAGAACTATTGCTTATACTAATTTTCTTCTAGGAGAGGAATATTTTAATTTACATCAATATGAGAGAGCAGTCAAATTTTTTGAAGACAGTTTATCAGTATACAAAGCTGATGGTTGGCAATCTTTTACCTCGATTATATACGTGAAGTTAATTAAGTCCTTTGAAAAGCTTGAAAAATGGGAACAAGCTTATAAATATTGCTTAGAATTATCCACTATCGATGAATCAAATTATGAAAAGTATGTTGAGAAATACCTTAAGCCATCCTCTATTTTTTCTAATATTTTAAAGAACTCAAAAGATTTAAAATTGAATATCAAAAGTGCTAATATCTTCAATGGTGCTTTTTTATTCAAAAACTCGGTTTCACCTGTTTCTAAAACTATTGAACTGCAGCTATGTTTGAAGAATCTCATGAACAAACACATTTTTCCAGTTGTGAATGTTGAGTCTGTTTTCATTGATATTTCTGGAAGTATTCCTTCTATTCTATTGGTTCACGAAGAAAATGATGCTGATACGAATAGTGAAGCTGATATTGTAGAGTCTCTCAAGCAATTCGATTCCGATGGTGGAAGTATAGAATACAGCCATTACTATAAACAAGATGTTTTAACAGTGAAAGCCAATTTGAAATTCAAACCCGAGGAAATAAAGTTTTTTCAATTTAAGCATTCTTCAATCAAAATTGGAACTAATGAAATAAACCAAACTATTTTGACTATCGTTGATGGTAATCCGAGGGATAATGAGTATAGCAATATTGTTAGAATATGTTACGATTTACCTATGATAGATATATACAATGATTCATTTTTGGGTTTAATTAATCCAAATGAATCTGCTCCATCTGGATTTTTTAATAAAGTTAAAAAAAATAGATTCATTTGGGCTGATAAGTTAGTTAAAAATCTCAATAATGATGGTTATAGTTTGAAAAAAAACTTGGTGCATATTGAAAAACCTCAAGAGTGTGTTATCATTCCTAGAAGACCGAACACCAAAATTAGTGTTGTAAATCCTTCTAGTGCATATAATAGTGAAATTTATGAGTTGAAGTTATCTATTAATAATATGGATGAAGAAACAATTGGAATAATGATGAGACCAGAGGTTAAGACTTTCAATAATAACAAGCGAGTTTCCGCAAATTCAAAGAATTCAGGTAATCAAAGTGAGCATGAACATCATCATCATAGCAAACCAAGTTCCAATATATCTAGTAAAATAACTTCTCCACGAATGAGTTCATTAGATGTTACTGATATGAAAGGTAATAAAAGTAATATAATTAGAAATATTGAGTGGGACAAATATGATAGGCTAATAACATCAAATGATGCTTTATTAAATGATATCGATGAAATAGATTTAAGACTTGATAGCGTAAAAAGCAAGTCTATAGAAACTCATAGCATGTTCATTAAAATCCCTGATGTTGTTCACAAGTATATTGTTATTTCTATTGAATGTAGCTTTTTTACTGGTGAAAATATAAAAGAACAACAAGATAAGGAAATTAGTAGCCTTATAGGATCAAATGTTGTTTTGAGTACTAGAGATACCATTACTATTCGTATTCCAATCTTGTCACCATTTCTTTATTCTTTTGGGGTATTTCCTAAATTTTGTAGAAAAGACTTACCTAACATATTTCTTTTCAATGCTGAAGATGATACAAACGATTCTGGAATTGTCAATCACTCTCGCTCCTGGTGTGGTAAAACTACAATTCAATATCTTGGTAACCATACCATTGAAATATTGAAAGTTACTGTTAATATTAAAACTACTAACGAAGAAGAGTATAATTGTGAAAAACTATGTGAAACTATGCTAGAGTCGAAAATCAAAAGAGAAGAAATTCAGACAGTTCAGACAGATGATCAAAAAATATTGAACACTATGGATGGTTCAAACAATATTCTTATTCTTGAAGATTTGTTCACTACATTGAAAAGGAATCCTAATATAAGTGGCAATATTCCACTCTCTTCTGAGGTCAATGTTTGTTGGAGAAGAAAAGATTTTCCAGTTGATCTTTTGAATATTAATAATAGCCAAACTTGGAAGATTTCTTTGCCCCTATTTGAACCAAGAGTTTTGTTTGAGGTTACTAAGGTTCAAGACAAAGAATTTGAGTTATTCTTCCATCTTGAAAATCCAACTCCTAAAATTTTTACATTCTCAGTTAATATTGCTGATAACGCTAATTTCCACATTTTGAATTCTAGTAAAAATGAAAAAAAAATCGAGCCGTTGGTAGTTTTACCATTTTCTAGACAAAAATTAGAATATACAGTCAGTTTGTCGGTATTGGCAAATGTTCAGGTAAAAGAGGATGACAAGAAAACAAAGAACGAAAAGATAAAGATGAAGATTCCACATTTAAATGTGTTTGATCTATTCTATAAGGTAACGTTGCCAGTTTTACTTGCGACCAATGAAGCTGTTGCTGACAGATCGGATATTTATCTAAAAGTATAAAAAAATCATATATATAAACATTATATTGAAATTGAATTTATTTTTATTGCAGATTTGTTACATTATATTAAGATTAAGCAAAATAGCCAACGAAGATTGTTTTTCAAAAAACTAAGACGTCACGTTTATGTGATTAATTTTTATGCATGCTAAGTAGAAAAGTAGATCATGTAAAACAATCATTTGAATTACTCTCTATTTTGAGGCAAAAACATACTTATATAATTTCGAATCCATTAGATTGCTTCTATTCGGAAGTAATAAATCTAAATTCATTTAGTTAATAAAGATGATCGCTAGAAATTCAGAACATACTTTTGTAAAAAAATGTTTCAACTTCAAAGCAATCAAGCAAGCTAATTTGGGAGATTTCGTTGAAAACAAGTCGCGAAGAGCATTTTCTATACAATCCAATGATTGCAAAAAAGATAATAATGAAGAAAAAATGAATGTTAAGGATAAAGGATATATGAAAAGGCGGCTTGAACAATTAGAGGAAGCAGCAATGGAATTTGGTTACGATAAAGAGAAAATGATAGGCTCAAAGATTCAGAAAAGGAATAAAGAATCAATCATAGATCAGAATCCGCAACTAAAAAATATATATACAACATTGGATAAAAAGAGTTTTGAAAGTAAGTATCAAAGTGAATTATCTTATAATAGAATACCCAGCTATGCTGGAAAGGAAAGCGAAAATATAGCATTGCTGAAGCCATGGAAAGGGGGAGATAATGTTGAAGATTTGAATACGATCTTGCAAAATGAGATGATGCTGAAAAGCTTTAATGTGAGTTCAAAAAACAAAGCCATGTTAAGTGTTCCCAAATCATTACTTAAGTCCAAGAGTATACAAGACAGATTGCATAATGCCAGAGAAAAAAGTTTAGACTACACGTTAGCGAAATATGACCAAAAAATGCTTAATAAGGATGAAGAATATGAGAAACAACAAAGTAAAAAATTTAAAGAAATGTATAAGGAACGCTTGTTGGGTGTCGAACAGGTTAGTTTTTCTGCTCTTAATCACTCAATCAAATCGTTAGCAGATTCTAAAATAGAAGCAGCGATGTCTAAGGGTGCTTTTGACAACTTGCCGCGAGGTCGAGCCATTGATGATGAGTTCAATAATAATGCCTATGTTGATGGAACAGAGTACCACTTAAATAAAATGTTAAAGAACCAGAAGATCACGTTGCCATGGATCGAGAAACAAGGCTCTGTGCATATAGAGATTCGGGATTTTCGAAAACGATTGAAGAATGATTGGTTAACACGGGTGGTTCATATAATTGACGATAGGTTGAAATCGGTAGACGGCAGTCTGGAGCAGAAACTCAGAATTGTGAAACAGCTTGCGGAGAACTACGAACTGTTGCAAGATGAAGAATGGGAGAATCAGAAAAAGAAGGAGTTGAAGCCGTTGATAAGAAAGCTAAACGATTCCATTAGGGGATACAACTTGCAAGCACCCATGCCTTCGCAGATATTTTACTTGGTTGAAAACACGGAGCTCAAAAAAGCGCGCAAGGATGCCAGCAGTGAGATTGTTGCAGAGGTGAAGAGATTTTGGTTTGGAAATAATGCGAAAAGCTCCAGCACTGCTTCAGAAGATTCGAAAGGGCAGTTGAGGCAGGAACCAAAGAACGACCAGAAAGAGAGCCACACAAAAAAGCCGCTGATCTTTTCGATGTTTGGTATTTTCAAGTGAGCCACTGATCTTTTCGATGTTTGGTATTTTCAAGTGAGCCACTGATCTTTTCGATGTTTGGTATTGTCAAGTGAGCCACTGATCTTTTCGATGTTTGGTATTTTCAAGTGAGTATAGCTTGCACGCCCATTCCTTGACCTTGCCAAGCTGAGAGATGTTAATATCATTAAGACTCAATCCTTGAAATGTGGAGTAGAGAGATACGGTGTGGCCGTAGGTTTTTCGAGACCCTTGGATATAAGGTGAATCCGCACATAATAGGCTTTTCTCTCTTTGAAGAAACTTCCCGACCCGGCACAATCGTGCATATTTAGAAATACTAAACATCCGGAAAAAAGAATCTGCCGAGAATCCAGCATTAGTACATCCGGCGGAACCGGAGAATCAATTTTCCGTAGCGTCGTGGCCTTGCAGATATTTAGGCCACTATTTGGTTTGTTAGCAATGTATGACGCCGCACCTATGTCTTCGTATGGCAGATCCGTTTTCTGCGGGTTTTCCGCTGCGGAACGAAAATGAAATTTGTACGTTTGTTAATTAACTAAGAATTTTTATGGTT
Organism: Saccharomycopsis babjevae; assembly: GCA_031125705.1. NCBI lineage: Eukaryota > Fungi > Ascomycota > Saccharomycetes > Ascoideales > Saccharomycopsidaceae > Saccharomycopsis > Saccharomycopsis babjevae. Next base: position 180,232 of record JASTVB010000003.1, on the reverse strand, counting down.
TTTTTTTTACACGGAAAAAAAAATAGCTACTCGCGACGAGTTGCAAACTTTGATTAGGCGGTTAAAGGGTTGTTTTATAGAAAAATACCATTTATCACTAAGTATAAAGAAAAAAGACAAAAAATTTTGCGCAAGAGAAAAATTAATATATGCTGCGGTGTTTATTTTATTAGCTAATTAATTCTGGTTTCTTTTTTTTTTTTTTTCTTGTTCTCTGTAAGTGTTTTTTAAGTGCTTTTTTTTTTTTTTTTTTTTTTTTTCTCTCTCATATATCAGAATTTTCTTAGTATTTTAACATATAAATAAAACAAATATCAATATCAATATTCAACACGAACTCAGAAAACGCTGACTGACACTCAGGTCTAACGCGTACAGAATAAGCACACAGAGACCAAAAAGCGGCCTTTAGAACACTAAAGTACCCTCTAGCAGAATTCTGAAGCGATATTTAAATCTAGTTGATTTGAAACCTTGTTCTTGGTACCATTATTTGATACACCATAGAGCGTTATTTATTTGTGATAGCCGGATAGCGTTCGTTGTGGACAAGACCCTCTACTCTTTTGGATAGCAAAAAACTAGAAGCATTTGGTTCACGGATCCACACACAGTCACACACAAGCACTTATTCGGGAGATAGATATATGCATCCATATATATATCTGGTTAAAGCTGAACAAAGAAAACCACGCACAAACATACTTGCACCCAAAGAAAGAACGTTTTCAGGGACTCCTCGTTTTGTCCAGTTACTCACCACCCATAATTGTCTGCTAACAACCGTCCGTTGGTGAAACGTATTTTTTTATATTTCCTTTAATTTTCCTACTTCCACACACAGAGAAACACAACCACTATCATGGATTTGAGAGTGGGCAAAAAGTACCGTCTTGGGCGTAAAATAGGTGCTGGTTCTTTTGGGGACATCTACATGGGCACCAATGTCATCACCAAAGAAGAAGTCGCAATCAAGTTGGAGTCTATCAATGCAAAGCATCCCCAACTTGAATACGAGGCAAGAGTTTATAGAGCGTTAAGCGGCGGTATTGGTATACCATTTGTTCGCTATTACGGTACAGAATGCGAGTTTCATTGCATGGTCATAGACTTGCTTGGTCCTTCATTAGAAGACCTCTTCAACTATTGCAACAGAAAGTTCTCCTTCAAAACAGTCTTGCTCTTGGCTGACCAGTTGTTTTGTCGCATCGAATATATCCATGCTAGATCTTTTATTCATAGAGATATTAAACCTGATAACTTTTTAATGGGTGTCGGAAGAAAATCTAATCAAGTAAATGTTATTGATTTTGGTTTAGCTAAAAAATATAGAGATTATAAAACATTTTTACACATCCCATATAGAGAAAACAAAAATTTGACTGGTACAGCTAGATATGCAAGTATCAATACTCATTTAGGTATTGAACAATCAAGAAGAGATGATTTGGAAAGTTTGGGCTATGTCTTTGTTTATTTTTGCAAAGGTTCCTTACCTTGGCAAGGCTTGAAAGCTACAACTAAAAGACAAAAATATGAACGTATCATGGAAAAGAAACTCTCAACCCCAGTTGAGCAACTATGCGAAGGCTTACCTTCGATCTTTGAAGAATATTTCAATTATGTCAAACACTTGCGATTTGAAGAAAAACCTAATTACAATTATTTGAGATCAAGATTTAGAAAATACTATTTAAAACAAAATTACAGATATGACTATATTTATGATTGGTCTTTAGTCAAATATCAATTTGCTAAGAAATCAAATCAACAACAGCAGCAACAAACAGGTACAACAGCAAATAGTGCCGCATCCAAGAACACACAACAGAAAGCAATTGATTCTAGACAACCTTATTTGATGGATCTTAGTAATATCCCTCCTCATCAAGCAAATCAAATTGTCTTCTATGAACCAGGAAAACCGGCACCTGATTTTGTTGATGATGATGCAAATGAAGAAATTAATGAAGAGAATCCGCTGCAACAATTACAAGATTTTGCTCAACAGGCACAACCTGCAGAAGTTCAAGGAAACCAGGTATTACAATCCCATGATCCAACCTTCCAGCATCAGCAACAGCAGCAACAAATACAGCAACAGCAGCAAATACAACAACAACAGAATTTTGTCTCTCAGGGGAATGCATGGCTTTGAGTTTAAAATAAGACTATCATTTTTTTTGTTTTTACGAAATGAAAAAAAAATTATAAATAAAAATGTTATCAGATTATATGTATATATGTATGTATATATGTGTGCCTGCCCTTCCTTCCTGATGTAATATATCTACATCATAAAAGAATAAGAGAAGCTTCAATTCATGAATAATAATGATATTTCGTAAAGAAAATTTTTTAGTATAATATCATTTTTATTTTACCCTCATCATCAATATATATTTACATAACGCAATGCCAAAGTGGGTTATAAATATATACACATATATAATTTTATTTAATTTTTCTTTATATTTTTTTTAAATTTTTTTGTTTCCTAATTTTTGTTCCCGTCAATCATCATTATTGTTTTACAGATACTGATATTAATAAAAGCATAAATCTTATATTTTATAATGAAGTATGTATATAACTATAAAAACTTAAAATAGTACATCAATTGGAAATAAATACATATATTATTGTGAGGTAATATTGATTAATGCTAGTTTAGCTGATGCATTTGTTCCACGGGATGGAAAAATAATGACAGAACTTACCTACACCTGAACGCTGTAAATAACATATAAAAAACTAAAAAAGGTGAAACTAAACAAAATAATATAAAAATCGATCCGAATACAACAGCTCTTTTTAATTTATGATTTTTCTAAGAAGCCCAAAACACTTAACGCAAACAAGTTTTAGAGCCTTCCTTTAATCTTTTGACTTCATCAGAACTTAATTCCGGTTTCTTTGCAGCCGGTTGTGGTGCTTTGCTTCCACGATTATGTTGCATATGACTTTGAACTAAGTGGCCAGCAGCAAGAGCAGAACATAAAGACAATTCTGCTGCCAAGACAGCAGAAGCAACAACCTTGGCCAACTGTTGGGAGTTTGAACCTGGTTTAGTTGGGTGAGGACCTCTAACACCTAATAATTCTAACATTGCACCTTGAGGTTCCAAAATAGTACCACCACCAATAGTACCAACCTCAATACTTGGCATCGATACTGAGATCACTAAATCACCGTTGTCATTCTTATCAATAAGAGTAATACAATTAGAACTTTCAACATTTTGAGCAGGATCTTGACCACAAGCCAAATAAACTGCAGTCACTAAGTTAGCTGATTGTGCGTTGAATCCACCTATGGATCCTGCAATAGCAGAACCAATCAAATTTTTAGAAATGTTCAATTTAATCAAGGCATCAACATCAGATTTTAACACTTTTTGAACAACTGCTTTTGGAACAATTGCTTCTGCTACAACACTTTTACCACGACCATTTGTCCAATTAATTGCGGCAGCCTTTTTGTCGGTACAATAGTTACCTGATACAGATATAATTTCCATATCTGACCATCCATAGGTAGATACCATTTCATTAAGGGTATACTCAACACCTTTTGAAATCATATTCATACCCATCGCATCACCAGTTGTTGTGCGGAATCTGATGTAAAGCAAAGAGCCGGCAATTGCAGTTTGAACATGTTGAAGTCTTGCAAATCTGGAAGTAGAGTTAAACGCTTTCTTTAATAAATCCTGACCTTCATCAGAATCTAACCAAATTTTACATTCACCCGCACGCTTCAAACTTGAGAATTGAACACAAGGACCACGAGTCATACCATCTCTTGTAAGGACCGTAGTAACACCACCACCGGCGTTGATTGCTTTACAACCACGCATGGTAGAAGCTATTAAACAACCTTCCGTAGTAGCCATTGGAATATGAAATGGAACACCATCAATTAATAAAGGCCCAGCGACACCTAATGGTATTGGGATATAACCAATGACATTTTCACAACATGCACCAAATACCTTATCGTAATCATAGTGTTTGTAAGGAACAGAGTTACTGGCAACAACAGATCTCTTAGAAAGATGAGCAATAGCGTTACGACGAATAACAACAGCTCGAGTAGTATCTTTAAGTTTCTTCTCCAATGCATACAATGGTAATCTATTTGAAATTGCCAAAGCAGTGACCTCTGCATCAGATAAAAGATCAGGTTTACCTTCGTTGATTAACTGCAATGATTCTTCTTCAGTATGGAGAACAGAATTATTTGCATTTGCAGCGGCATCTTCTTTTTCATTCACAATTTCAGAAACATTGGAAGGAGCTGCAGTTTGGCTCTCAATCTCCTTTACAGTTTTCTCAAAGTTTTCAATTTTAACTTCCTTAGCAGCAACGGCACTAGTAATTGAATTTTGAGTGGTCAATCTGGTAAGTTTGAGAAGGTAGATGTTAATAACAGCAGATGTGCAAAGGAAAAAAGCCAAAATTTTACTAATAAGTTTGTCTCTAATAGCATGGGAGAACTTATTTAGTATGTCAGAAATCAAAGATTCGGAAACCACCATTATGTTTTTAGGAGCAAAAATGCAAGGATCGACAAAAGTCACGACAGTACCATGTTCACCAATTTCTATGTGTTTCGCAATAGATCTTGAAATATTTTCAACAATTGTGCTACCACTTTTTGAACTAGTCAAGAAATAATTTTGGTGATCCACAGTAGAAGTGAATACCCACTTTCCGCTAAACAAATAAGCATGGAATGCAACATATGCACCAACAATAGCAAATTTAAAATATGACACAACATGATCACTATTTTGGAAATTATTGTTATCATTATGAGTACGGTTTTGTAAGAAAGATTTCAAAGAGGCTTTCTTAGCAGAGATAGAAGGAATGCCATCTTCTTTCAAAGCATCTTCATAATCCACAGATATATGAATGATATTAATTTCGATTTTTAAGGCCAAAATTGCAGAATAATAACTGAAAGTCAAAATTGCATCGTAGGTCATCATTAAAGCACACAAAATACAGAAATTTCTCAAACCTTGTAAATGAGAAGCATAAATTGAACAACCCAAGAAAGCAAATGCACATAAAACTTGATCTTTAGCAAAATAGATAGCGTTTGATTCGAGACTTGAGTAAATGACATCGCTGACAGCGAGGTTACTTTGATCCTTTAATGCAGCATTCAATAAAGCAGAAGCTAATTTTACGACTCTATCAAAACCAACAGTAGCTACTATAAATGGGATACCTTCAGACAAACTTAGGAGAGATATCTTAATTCCAAAGTATTTGATAGTGGCAAGGGCTATCAATAGTGCGGACAGAGACGAAGTGATTGATGCAAATCCTAACCAAAATTTGGAGCCTGTTGAGTTTTTCATATCTAAAAACAACTTGAATAGGGAATAGTACATAGCAATATAGGCCAAAGTGACAATTACAATATCAAAAGTTTCAGCACCAGAAATTATGGATTTCAAATTGTGGAATAGATTGGAAACATATTCTTGCAATTTCACAATTTGGTATTCGTGGACCATTTTCCAAACTGTTTGACCATCAGGAGAAGTTAGATTATCGTCATCAAACTTGTTCAATTGATCATCTACGTCGTCAAACTTGGAAATCAAGTATTTTTCAGAGAACTCGTTGGAATAGAAGAATGAATTCTCAATTGCAGGAATCTGGTCTTTACTTGCAGCGTTCTTGAACTTTAAAGGAGTGATAGCTACATGGTCGGCTTGAGGATAGTCAGCTACATTTTCGATCAAAGTCCAGTCTTTATAGCTCGAGGAAGAACCAGGAGAATGATAATAAGAGAAGGAGAAAGATGAGTTGGATGTTGCAATCTTGAAATCAACTAAGTCATCAACAACGTATAAATAGGATATTGCTGTGATTATTGTGGTGATCAAGATGACATGGATGGGTCTATGAGCAGAAGCCCTTGCCAAGGAGGCCAATAATTTGGAAAATACGGTGAACATGGACGAATTATGAGCAGTATGTAGGGAATATCGCAGCCAATGCAACTAAACGTATATGGGATCGTAAGTTAAACAACGACACGATTTCAGATCTGAGTGTTCTGTCACAGCAATTGCAAGTCGTGTGTGTTTTGCTTCGCAATTGTAGGTCCTTAGTCCGCTTCAGCAAATTGTTGCAAGTCGGTGTATTCAGTGACGATTGCGGGAAACAGCTGTCAGAAGATTGAAGGTATTCGATTTCTCAAATAGCAGCAGCAAACAAGACAATTCAACTAGATCAAATAACCTTTCTCTATATGTATTTCAAAAACGAGCTGCAAATCAAAGATCAGAGAGCCAAATAGAAAAGATTAAAAAAAACAGAGCTATGGCTACCAGAGGTTTTTTTGGAAATTGAAATGGGAATGGAATAAACAAGTACAAAATATACTAGGAATACTTCCTAAGAAAAAAACCTAACTTATAATCTTGGAATATGTGCCTATATAAAACTAGCTATTTCCAATGTTATTTGAAATTTTCGCTCGTGTTTCCCCCAACTGTACAGTGCTTTGTTAATTTTTTGTTTCCATTCAACTTTGAAATTCTCTTTTGCGGATAACGCGAGTACACGAGTACACTGATCTGTCGTATAAAAAGATTCATCGCATACAATCACAAAAATATTGTAGTTGAGATTGCGATGAGGATAACAAAAATGGGGAAAAAAAAATAATAATAATAAGAAAAAAAAAAAACGATTCGAAGCTCTGGTAAAGGGGCACACAACCTTTTCCTACTTAGCTATTCCTTGGGCTAATATCAATACACATGCATCATACATTGGTTGTGAGCGTACATTAATAGATATCCATCAAGACATACAAGAGCCACCAAAAAATGTGAAATAACCACAGAATCATTACCTAAAATGACATAAGCAAAGGCATATATATACAAAATACGTTGGCAAACCATAGGGGTTCTAGAAGAAGAATATATCAAACGAGAATTCGAGTAAAACCGCGAAAAATAAAAGCAGATCATGCCAAAAAAAAAATCTAACAATTACATATCACAAACTCCAGTAGCTCCAGACAATTTCGAGGTCTGAGAGGATTGCAAACCGTCTGTAAACACGTGAGCCCGTCACAAGTAAGTCTTAGCCATTCCATGGGCTTCTCAGCTCCGAGAAATAGAGAAACGCATTCAGATACTCAGCATTACTCCTCCATTTCGATACGCCTCAAGGCATCACTCAACTTCTGGAATCTGCCACTTAGTTTCTCCCACTCGCCTCTATTTAGCTCAACAACTTCCGCAAGACTAGCCATCTGCAACTCAAGGAACGTGTGCGTCTTTATCAAGGTCTCCAAAGACATGTTCAATCTGACTTGTATGCGGTAGCTTGTTTCGTCTTCCTTGTCTGTGTATTTCTCGTACATATAGCTCGGCAATGTCTGCATCATCTTTTCAAACTTCTGCTCGTCTCCATCCATCAACTCTATCATCTCGCTTCTTTTCATAGTGACTCTCGACAAACCTTCGAAATTGCTCAAGCTATCGCTGATCTTTGCGATCTTGTTCTTATTTGTATCAATGTTCTTGATCAACTTCTCAATATCTTGTTTTTTTTCTAAAAACCTTTTTCTCTGCTCCTCGTTAAAATTGCTCATATTCTTGTAAATCAAGTTGTACTGTTTCACTAATCTTTTACAATGTAAATTGCTGCTCACCAACTTTTCTCGAAGCAATAAATAACTTTTGATTACCCCATATTTCATCTCATCCATCTTATCCCTGCTCAATTCCAGATAAAAACTAGCAGGCTTCCCAAGTATATCAAAATTACACTGACCTAATAGCACAACAACATTTAGAAGCTTCACCACAGAGTTGATGTAAGATTCAACCACTACCGGATTCAAAACTGCTCTCTCCAGCAAAATTGCTAAATCAATGGAGTCACTCATCTTTTTTGAATGTGTCACAATCTAGTCTCTTTTATCTTAATCCGGCTTTCTGTTGACAAAAAAATAATCTCGATATACTTTTAATTTTTTTAAGTTACTGTAAACACCTTATGAAAGCTTGCTAAGCTACATAATCACCGATTTGTGATCAAGTAGTTTCTATTGTTTTTTTCGTTGCCATAATAACACTTCTCGAACGAAAAAAAAACCAAAAAAATGGTCCCTAGCAGGATCGAACTGCTGATCTTGGCGTAACATTGCTGTAAACAGCTATATATTAGCACCACGCCTTAACCAACTGGGCCAAGGGACCGATTTATTTTTGTAAGCTGTTAATTCAAATCTAAATTTATTTGAGCGTTTGTATTATATCAATTACAGATCACGTGCTATTCATGTGACCCATCTACATTGTCGTTATTAATAAATATTGCGCGTGCCTTCCATCTCAAAATTTTGACTATATGATCTCAATCTAGATAAAATACTTGATTTACACCTCAGAAAACAGGGAAATTACTATATTACCAAAGAAATGTTCATTCTAGATAATATGTATACAATGATATGAAATCAGGTAAATCATGGAATTGAGATTCAGTATTTCCTTTTGTCGTTATGAATAAATATTGCACGTGACTTCCATCTCAAAATTACGACTACGTCATCTAAATCAATATTAAATGTTTAATTTATCTCCTAGATTAATAACGAAATAATCATATTACCAAAGAAATGAACATTCTAGTTACTATTTATATAATAACATGAAACTAACTAGATTATGGAATTACAATTTATTGTTTCAATTCATGATATCTGAAGAATTATTTAAACAGACATGAATCTATATTTTATTTTATTTATTATTTTATCTTGGTTTATTTATTTTAAACCAAGGATCTCACTCAATTATTAACACACTAAGAGTTTTATATACATTTAATACATTATCTTATATTTCTCTTTAAACCTTGAGAGTAAACTAAATCACTTCTGATCCTTCAAGTGACTTACTTTCTATTTTATTTTAGCTGTTTTCATTAAAACATCTACACCTTTTATAAATTCAGATTAGTTATTTAAATAGACGTGAATCTAGAATATTTAGTATTTAGTTAATATATTGTGAAATCGAAGAACTCACTCAATTTACATATTAAGAGTTTTATTTGTGTATAAAACTTTATTTTGTTTTTCTCTGAGAATTCTTGAGTGAATCCAAGCACTTTTGACATATATTTCTTTCTATTGCATTTTAACTGTGTATGATAAGACAAATCTCAGAATGACTTTTGTTAATAATAATTCGTATAACTAATCAACAACACTGTTTAGACATTAATTGTACTGTTTTTTACTCCAAAAACTAGTGACTATTGCCTAAGCTTTAGAAAGACATAAATCTCGTTTGGCTCAAATAATTTGGCTACATTTTATTATTAATTTTCATTATGAGTGCCAGATGTATTGCCGAAGCATGATATTAACATGCAAATAAAGCAAAATACAATTCAACTTGATGCAAACCTTGTGGACTGCATAAAGGTGGGGGAAATCTGGTTATAGGTATATGTGAAGAAAAATGCGGTTTAAATGGTTAATATCCAAAATATCTTGACAGTATACAGATATGTTAACTAAAAAAACGAATACATATTTACTATGTAGTAAAGGAAATAAATTTTAACTTCTTATGAGATTAATTTTGCATAGATTGTTTTTAGATGTAAATAGTGATCTGTGTTGTATAGCATCAATCTCTTTTAAACAGTAATATATTAATCCTCTCATTATAATTATTAAGATTTGTTAACTTATGAAAAGCCAATGAGCTCTGATCACTTATCACATTATTATTATTTTTTTTTTATATTAATCATGTTTTTACAAAGTTATACATTCTTACTCCATCCTATAACATTTTTTGCTATGAAGTATCACAATACGAATATCGAGTATCAATAAACAACTTATATGATATGTCTGAAATACGACTTTCTTTTTTATGGATTTATCAACTTCCAAATAGGTTAGAAAATTCAATTTTCATGGACGCGTTTTCAAAAGTAAAAAACAAAAATTTTGAACTCAAAACTACACTTCAGATGTCATAGATTGCTTCTGCTAAAAGGAACAGATACTTAAAGATAAGAATGAATCATGTAGCAATAACATCAACTAAATATTATCAAAATTTACAGTTTTTATCGATATTTTTGAAAAGTGAAGATCACTAGTGCTAAGCAAGGTATTGAGGCGAATGATATATTCCCTAAGTAAAAAGAAAGTCTTATCAAAACGAAATATTAGCGGAGTTTGCAAGTGTCTACAATAAGGCGATGAAGCGTATAGATTTAGATTTACACGTCATGTTTGTTATGATTAAATTTTTGAAGACAGAAAGTAGTTTAGAAGAAAAAACTAGGCATTGAAGAAAAACAAATTGATTATAAAGAAAAAGGTGTGATAAGAATTATTAATAATTCTTATTATGGGAATGCTGTTGGAGAATAGTCTAGATGTTTGACATTATTAAGCATTCTTTTGAAACTCTTTTGTAGAATAATTTTAGTATTCTGCAGATATTGTAAGCAAGCCTTGAATAAAGAAATTTGAAAATGTTAAATAGTGACTTTATTGATTGACGTGCAGTGCGCTTCAATTTTTCATGAAATTTTGAGCGAGAATACATATTATACATACAAAAGCAGAATAATAAAATTTCAATCACTTCAATAGGGGAAATAATGTGTACATGTTGTTTCAACATTACCTATTTTATTTTAACTATACATTTCTGGAGGTTTATTTGCAGCCAATTTACTAAATAAAATCATTATGGGCGAAAAAAATGAGATCCTATCTACCAACTTTTTAGATGCAATCAAGTTAGAAAGAGAATCGGATATTGAGGTTACGAATGCTCTTCTAGCTCGACTTTCATCCAAAAAATTGGCTGAGAAGGGTTTAGCTGTGCTAAATCTAGAAATTAGCAATACTAAAACAGGGCTAGGGGGAAGGTTATTGGTAGAACTCAAAAATTCTTCTATGATCAAGGGTGCTACTACAGAAATAGATGCTGGTGGGTTAAGAGTAGGAGATATAGTCAAAATGGAGAAAATGTCATCCAGCACAACATCTGGCAATAAAAAGAAGCCATCTTCGTCATCAAAACGAAAAAAAGATTCGAGGGGTGCAGATGCTGATAATAATAATGATGAAAATAGCTTGAAATCAATCGATTGTATCGTCATACGGATTTCGATGACACAAATAACAGTAGCTATAGATGACTCAGAAAATGACGACGATAGACATCAGGATATTCTACTTGGATTAGAGTCCCAAAGAATTTGGTTAGTTAAAGTTTCAAATTCTATTACTTACAAAAGAATGGAGCTGACCATGAGAAGATTGAAAGAATTGAAAGAAGGTGAGATGACTCCTTTAGTCCAATTGTTATTAGGTACTTCGAAATTTATTCCTCCGTCATCTGACACTGTGAACAAAACGTTAGTTGACACAAAGTTTAATAATTTGAGACTTAATGATTCGCAAAAGCATGCAGTAAGTTTTGCTATGAACTCCAATTTGTCTATAATACATGGACCGCCCGGAACGGGTAAGACTTACACTCTTATCGAGTTAATTCAGCAATTAATAGAAACGAACGGCAGAATCTTAGTTTGCGCGGCATCGAATATTGCAGTTGATACAATTATAGAAAGATTAGATAAATTAGTACCGTACGGAAAAATGATTCGAATTGGCCATCCCGCCAGATTATTGCCTTCAATTCAGAAACATTCTTTAGATTATTTATCCAGATCTTATGAAGGCGAAATTTTATCTGACATCAAAAAGGAGATAACTGCTAATTTAAAAAAAGTCAAAAAGACTAAAAGTTATAGAGATAGGAAGGTGATTTATCAAGATATAAAATTTCTCAGGAAGGATTTACGTGTAAGAGAAAAGAAAATTTTAAGTGAATTAATAATGAATGCAAAAATCATCGTGTCCACATTACATGGCGCTGGAAGCAGGGAGCTTACAGATGCGAAAGAACTTTTAGGAAATGCTACCTCATTATTTGATGTGTTGATAATAGACGAAGTATCCCAATCGCTTGAACCCCAATGCTGGATTCCAATAATCAGTCATAATGGAATAAAAAAGATAGTTTTAGCAGGTGATAATAAACAATTGCCCCCTACTATCAAATTGGATGATCATGACCTTTTGACTTTGAAACATAGTAATGTGCAAAAGGAGAAAATTTTTAAGTTCAAACAAAGTTTAGAGAAAACTTTATTTGATAGATTGGTAACAATACATAATGAGAATGATGTCAAAAAGCTATTAAACATTCAATACAGAATGAATGACGCTATTGTTGATTTTGTTTCAAAAGAACTTTACAACAATGAATTAAAAACTTTTGAGGAAATAAAGAATCAATCGTTGAAGGATTTACAGGATGTTGATGAAAATGATGATACTGATATTCCTGTAATATGGTTTGATACTCAAGGTGGAGACTTTATGGAGCAAACAGATGATGATAATCTAGGAGGGTCAAAGTATAATGAAAATGAAGCTTTGATAGCAAAAATGCAAGTAGAAAATTTAATCGCATCTAACGTGCAACAAGAGTCAATTGGCATTATATCTCCATATAATTCTCAAATCTCTATTCTAAAAAAATTGATTCATGCAAAGTATTCCGATGTTGAAATTTCGACGATAGATGGCTTTCAAGGACGAGAGAAAGACGTTATTATATTATCATTAGTTCGAAGCAATGATAGTAAAGAGATTGGATTTTTAAAGGATGAACGAAGATTAAATGTTGCTATCACTAGACATAAGTATCAGCTAATAATAATAGGTGATATTGAAACTCTCAGCCAGCAAAGAAAGAGTAAATTTTTGAAGAATCTTTCCTTTTGGGGAGAAGATAACTCGGAAATAAGATACCCAAATTTGGATGACATTCTATAAAGATAGAAAAGCATCTGAAGATATTTTAAACACACCAAGTTAATTTTTGATACTCTTTAGTATTCAACTGTATGTCATTTCTCTTTAACGTGAATCAAATGAGGGATATATATTTATTTTTTCAAAAAAAAAATCAAGTAACTTCAGCCATCTTAGATATAATATTTAACTACTATTGTAAAATATTCATGAAAAAAAAAAAAATCATTTTTGAATAAAAAAATTCAATGAAATGAAATGCAACCTTAATTATGCAAGTCTTTGCAGACCAATCAATCAAAGAGATGACATTCTAGTTGTGAATATTATCCAAAGTACAGGCATGCATCCAAAGTGATTTTTTTTGTTATCTTTCAGTTGATTTAAACAAAACAGTACAGAAAAGGTAAATAAAATGGATGGTATTAACAAATTGAGAATCACAACAAGGTCGGAAACCACTAACTTGAGACAACCCAAAGAAATAGCCCATTATTCAAGAACAGAAAATTTTGAGTTTAAGTATAATAGCGATGAGTGTTTAACTTATTATTATTTTCCTGAACTGGAGATATTCAAAAAATATTCTTTAGTAGAAGGGTTTTCCAAGTTTGTCTATGAAGAATTTGAGAAAGGTGATTTAATTCCTTTGTTGGGTCAAATAATTGAGTACGAGAAATTACTGGGAACGAAAGTTAAAGGCGATTTAATTAGTCTTAGAGGATTAATAACAAAATTATTAGTGACTCCTTATGTTGCTGATTCTGAAACCTCTCTTAATGTAATGTATTTTGATGGGCAAATATTTTTTCAAGAAGATTCTAAGATTGCCAAGGAAAGAAAAAAAGTTGAGAATTCAGATAATTCAAAATCAAAAACAAATAATCAAGATAGATTAATGTTTACAGGTTATAAGTTTGAAAAACTTTGTATGATGAACAAGCCGTTTTTCCAAGAACCTAGAGAAGAAATCGAGAACAGACATAAACAGGTTGTTTCTAATAAGAGTCAGTATTTATCAGTAGTAAGAACAGGTATAGGTAATGTCAAACTTGTGTTAGGGGGAGAAGTTGACGGTGTCTATGATTACTTGCCTGATTTAAAAAATGAGCCTGATGCAAAAGAGAATGTTTTGAATCATTATGTTGAAGTCAAAACCAATTTTACAATTAAGACCCCAGGGAACGCAATCAGTTTTGAGAGAAAGTTGTTTAAAACTTGGGGTCAGTGCTTTCTTTTAGGTATACCTAGTATAGTTGTAGGTTTCAGGGATGATGATCTCAATCTTGTGGCAGTTGAGGAATACAAAACTGCCGATATTCCAATAATGCTAAAGAATAGTCCTATCAGAAGACATAATAATAATAAAGGAAATACTAAATTCAATTGTGCCGATGCGTTAAAATGGCTAGGTGCTGCCTTAGAGTGGATACAAAACACAATCCCAAAACCGGAAACAAGCGAGCAACAACTTAAAACCATTTACAGGCTTTCTTTTGGTGCAGATGATTACTTGACTTTAAGGAAATTGGATGATCAAGAATCCGCAATTATCTTTGAAACAGATCCCCTTTTATCTGATGAGTTTATAAATTGGAGAATGTCGACTAATGCAAAATAAATTTCTATTGAAATATATCAATTACCAGTTGTAGGAATATATAATAGTCAAAGTAAGATTTAAGAATAAATATTAATATTGGGCATATACGCTCGCATATTCCAAAAAAAAATCTCTCGGGGGCGATTCGAACGCCCGATCTCAAGATTAATGTTACATTACAGTCTTGCGCCTTAAACCAACTTGGCTACCGAGAGATTACGTCCAAGGTTTGGCAAAATACGTATTGATCGTTATGTTACACGGGTTAACCAATCAGAATTCTTTAGTAGCGCGCTTACAGATATATCACGTGGTCTTATTCTGGTATGACCATGCACGTGACTGAAATCACAGGAATAATTGACTGCATCACTTTTACCAGATAACTTAACTTACACTTCGAAATAACTGGCAAATAGATATATTATTCAAAGAAAACGGAGAAATAGGTATTCCAGGCTCTGATTATATACAAGAACTATAGCTCAAATCAAGGTTATTTTTATTTAGTGTGTAAAAAAACGCAATATTAAATGGTATAATGATTTATCAGTGATTTCTCAGATGTAGGTTGAATACTTGGTGTTCATCGAATGATGTAGTCAGTGGTTTTAAGAATGTAGTCATTGATTCGATACTATTACAACGACAGTCTGTAAACTAAATTTCGTTGCCATGATTATAGACTATGTGTACAGTTGATTAAGTAGTAATTTCTTCAAACTATGATATAGTAAAAGCATATTACCGTTTATGGAGTATCTTTGGATAACGCAATGCTTGATGTATGTAGCTGCAAAAACATCAAGATTTATATATATATATATATATATATAACAATTTTAATATAAAAAATATTCTATTTACAATGGTAGTAATAAAAGTAATAAGCAGACTCAAAGACTGTTATATAATCAAGCAAATTCCAGAATGTATCATTCGTAATTTGTGGAAAGCGAAACTGGGAAGTAAATTTGATTTTACAATCTCGATTCGATAACTATAATTCAAAGAAATCAAAAAAATAACAACTGCTATGTTAGTGATTTCATTTGATATTGAACTGCTTTATTTACATATTTTAATATACATTCATTATAAAGGAATATATGTTTTTGTTAAGGACAGCTCGTACGCTTTTTTTTTGATTTAAAGGGAGACAAAAAATAAGATTTACTGACAGCGCTTGAAAGATCTTATTTCTGTATTTACTGAAAAAATACAAAAAAAAAAAAAGAAATTATAGCCTTTGAAGAAAAATATTATGATTATTTTTACTTGTGTTATCTTTCAATTTACCTGAAAAAACTATGCTTATATATTCAATTATTTCTAAAGAAGAAGAGAATCAGCTAAAGAAATTGTATATTGCTATTTTGCATTTTAATTATCGATCAGCTGCTACTGGCATTTGAAAGTCCGAATACAAATATTTGATAGGAAATATAAAGAACAAAGGAGGTTATAATAGAATCCAATGGCTATACTACTGGTAAAACAATACTATAGGTCGGTAGTCGACTCTTTATTGAACAGGATTCGCAAATTTGACGAATCTCATAGATTATTTGACGATTTATATACTATCGGGAATGTGATTGTTCTAATTTTTCTGTACGCCTATTACATGTTGACCAGCAAACTAAACTTTTGGTATCAATTTGAATCTATAGCGACAAAAAATCCAGATAAGTTGGGCTTGATTTATATTTCTCAGCCTAATAAAAAAATTTCGGATGTTGAGCTTGTTAGTGAGACAGATTTTAATATCGAAAAATACACTTACAAGGAATTATATGAGATCATTCTTCGATTATCATATATTTTAGCTTATGAATGCCATATTCAACCAGATGACGTGATCGGGATTGCTATGCACAATAAACCTATTTTCATCTTTTATTGGTTGGCTTTGTGGAATATTGGAGCTAAGCCAGCTTTTTTAAATTATAATGTTAACTCAAATCCCTTGGTACATTGTATCAAAGTTTCAGAGATAGATCAAGTTTTTATAGATGAGGCCACTAAAAATCAAATTTATTTTGATGTAAACGGAGCCAAAACTGCCACTCTTGAAATGATTGAAAACCAATTACCTTCTGTTAAATTGAATTTCCTCGTAGAAAACGAGATAAATGATAGAATAAAAAACCCAAATGCTCCAAAATATAGAATGGATGACAAATTGAGAAACCCAAAGGATAAATCTTGGTCATCAGGTGCTTATATCTTTACTTCAGGAACAACAGGCTTACCAAAGGCTGCAATTATGAGTTGGAGAAAAATTTCATTGGGGGCACCAATTTATGGTAAGATTGTCAGAATCAAGAATGACTCAACAGTGTTTACAGCAATGCCTTTATACCATTCTACAGCATCTACCTTGGGCGCCTTACCAACTTTCAGAGCAGGGGCATGTTTAGCCATTACAAACAAATTCTCCGTTAGTAATTTCTGGTACCAAATCAAGTTCACAAATGCCACGCATATGCAATATGTTGGTGAAATTTGCAGATATTTATTGAATAAGCCACCCAATCCACAAGTAGAGCAAGATCACTTGCCTCTTATAGCCTACGGAAATGGATTAAGAAAAGATATTTGGATGAATTTCAAGCAAAGGTTTAATATTTATGCAGTCGGTGAATTTTTTGCATCTACTGAATCACCTATTGCTACCACTAGTTTTCAAAGAGGAACATTTGGTATTGGTGCATGTAGAAATTACGGCTCCCTTATAAACTTTATTTTATCATTCCAACAAAGATTAGTTAAAATGGATTCTGATAATCCCGATGAGCTTTTTAGAGATCCTAAACTGAATCTTTGTGTTCAACCTAAAGTCAATGAGCCCGGTCAATTATTGTTCAGAATTGTAAGTGCTAAGAAAGCATATCAAGATTTTCAAGGATACAAGAACGACCATGCTTCAACAAATCAGAAAATCGTACATGATGTTTTTAAGAAAGGTGATTGCTGGATGAAAACAGGTGATTTGCTTGTGAAGGATGATTACGGGTTATTCTATTTTGTTGATAGATTAGGTGACACTTATAGATGGAAATCCGAAAATGTTTCTACAAATGAAGTAGAAATACAGTTGAATATGATGAACATTTTTGAGAATTGTATTGTCATGGGCTATAAAATTGATAATTATGAGGGAAGATCGGGATATGCCATTTTAAAACCCACCAATGAGCTCTTACAGGATTTAACTGTCAAGGACGGTATTATTATTTATTCAGACCAATTGAGAGTTTTGCTAGATAAAATTTCAACCTATTGTTTACAAAATCTTGCTAAGTATTCTATTCCAATTTTTTTGAAGTTCGTGATATCGTATAAAACAACAGATACTTTCAAAATTATTAAAAATTATTATAAAAAGGAAAAATTTTTCGAAAATCCAGCTAACGTCAATGGCGGTAGAGATAATGAACTAGTTTTTTATTTCACTGGAAAAAACTATGAGATTTTAACGGCTAGTGCTTGGCACAAAATCTGTAGTGGTGAAATCAAATTATGAAGTCATGATGTCTTGTTCTAATGGATTATTATATAGCTATTATTGCGGAAAATATTCTGCAATATATGTGTATATAAAGTTTTAAATGGTATCATTTTTGAATCAACTTAAACCATTTTGGAACTTTTTTCTCATTGGTTGATGCATTCTCTTTTTGTAAATTGGTAGAAAAATGTTTGGTTTCGGCTGAGGACTTTGATAAATTGTCATTCTTTGATGATGATGATAAATTACCATCTTGTCTACTTAGTGGTTCATCAATTAGCTGATTAATTGATTGTGCTGATTCTAAATTTTTCAAGAATGGACCCTTATTTAGTGAATCAATTTTATAGTTTAAATTGTCATTAGAAATTTTGTTACCTGGAATAATACTTTCAAATAAAAAACTAACTTGGTTATAATGAATCAATTCTGTTTGTAAAATATCAGCATCATTCAACAAATCACGGTAGTAAATACTTGTTGGACTAGCACTTGAACCAGAAGTGGCTAATTTGTCTTTACCAATTTTACTTTTATTTGAGCTGTTATAATTGAAATGAGGAATTACTAAATTGTATGTCAAATCACTGGAAATCAATACGTTATTGTTCAAAAATTGAATGAAATCTTTGACTGAAGTAGTTTTGTTGTCGCTTTGCAAAACCGGCAATCTCAAATGCGTGACTGTTAAATCTGGAAATTTAATTTGTATACTAACCTCTCTTTGAGAACCATCATTTTTGGATTTCTGTTGAATTCGTTTTTCCTTTTCTAATTTGAGTTTATTTGTCACATAATCTGACCTAACATTCGCTTGATCTTTCAAAAGCTTCTGATACTTCTTTAATTCATCAATACTTGGTCTGATTTCTTCCTCAGAATCATACGCCAAGCGGGAAGCAAGTGGATTGGTAGCTTCTAAGTTAGGTTTGAAAATTTCTACACGAGGCTTTTTTTCCACGGTTTTGGCATCATCTTCTTTGATCGAAGCTTCTTTAGGCTCGTCTTCCCCATTTTTATCTATATTTTTGATCACATTCAGCTGTGCAGTTTCGGTTTCAGCTTCAGTTGATATTTGATTTTTTTTGCAGTGAATTCTTATTATCAAGCCGCCGCTGTTTACTCCAAAATCACTGAGTGATTTTTGCAAATCATTCATGACACTTTTATCCAACATAAAAACATCGTTATAACTCAATTCATAGCCAGATTCTTCAGCCAAAACATCTTGAAAATACATCACAATATTTTCAATGGAAGATTTGTTTACAAATTTGTTTACTAATTTGACATTTTGTAAAATCGAGCGAGCGCTAGGACTCAACCCCATTAAATCTATTTTAACGTTAACTAACGGCATTCTCAGGTTGTTTTCAAGTTATGCAAATCTACCTAAACTTTGGGATCCAAAAATTGGGTTATCAATGATTCTTTAGTATTAGAGTTAGACATATAAATCAATAAAGTTACCACCTAATTGGAGTCGTGAGGGCTGTTAGTTAAAAAAAGGATTCAAAGCCATTTTGATTGCAATTATTACTAGTGATCTTGGTTTAAAACCAATCCCACGCTTTTGTCCATCAATATAAAACCATTGGCTCACTATACGCACTATCTTTTTTCTAAAAGAAAAAACAAAATGAACCCCGGAGTTCGATAGGCACTTGAGTTGAAAAATATATACCAAATGAGTCAAATATGGCGGGAGAAAAAAATAGTGTACAAAAGCGAAATATTTTCTCTGCATTATTGTATATATATGTATATAATAGTCGATTAAATCTTCCACAACAAAGAAACTTTGATTTTATTTTAAATCACAACTAAAATAACTTATTTACTCGGAAAGTTAGCTGATTTTTATATTTATATAATTAGGATCTCGGTAAAATTGAGATTCTGCTATCTATAATCAAAATAGGAAAACTGAAAAAATTAACATTGTGAAAATGTTCAGAGGAGCATTAAGCAGAGCAGCAGCCGGCAAGTTGGAAAGCCAGAGATTGCTTGCAGCATTAGGAAGTCCAAACAGATTTTCTGGTGTTTTTAGAACCTTGGGAGACGGAAAGTCCAGATTTGCTTCTACTTTGGCATTTCTTGAAACAGACGGTGAAGGCCAGCTCAGTGCAGCCTCATTATCAGCTATCTCAGCCGCAGGAGCCTTAAATCAACCAATCACCACTATTCTTGTTAATGGAAAAGATAAGGATTCAATAACTTCTCAGGTAAGCAAAGTGCCAAATATCCAAAAGATTGTATTATCGAACAGCGAGAATTACAAGCTTCCAGAAAACTTGATTCCATTATTCAAGAAGGTTTTATCTGACTCTGAAGATGTCACTCATTTCTTAGTACCAAGTTCCTTTATGGGAAAAAGTGTATTACCTAGATTGGCTAGTCAGTTGAACGTTCAGCCAATATCTGAGATCCATGCAATCAACTCGGCTAATCAATTCAAGAGATTTGTGTATGCGGGAAATTTGATTGAAACTATCGAATCGAGCGATAAATTAATTTTGGGATCTATTAGAGCTTCTTCTTTTGAACCAATCAACTTGGAAGCCGCCGAATCAGCTTCTCCTGAAGTAGAGGAAGTTGAATTTGTGAAGCCTGAAACCGCTTTAAATGTCAAATTTATCGAAGAAAACTTGGCTGCTACCGATAATAGACCAGAATTGCTGAGCGCTAAAATTGTTGTTTCAGGGGGCAAGGCCTTTGGATCCAAGGAAAACTTTGATGCGCTCTTGAATCCGTTGGCAGACAGTTTAGGCGCAGCAATTGGTGCCTCTAGAGCTGCTGTTGACGCAGGCTACGTTGATAATTCCTTGCAGGTTGGGCAAACCGGAAAGATCATTGCCCCTGAGTTGTACATTGCCATTGGTATCAGTGGTGCTATTCAACATTTGGCAGGTATGAAAGATTCTAAGGTCATTGTCGCTATCAATAAAGACAGCGAAGCACCTATTTTCAATGTTGCTGATTTTGGTTTAGTTGGTGACTTGGAATCAGTTGTTCCGGAGTTGACAAAAGCCATCAATGAAAGCAAATAGATGCAGTTAGTGATGCAAATAATACAGAAGTTCAGGAATCCAGAAAATTATTTATAGGCAATTTTCAAATTTATATCTACGTTTATTTATATTTAACAACAGAACACTGCTAGTATTACAGTGTATAACAATGTACACTTGTAGGGCCTACAGGCTTCTTTGATTTAAGTTGTTTGTATTACTATGTCTCAATATTGTGATAAATATAATGAATACACTTGAAAATAGTGGAAAGTCTGATTATATGGTAATAGTTTCGAGATGATAACGACAATGGAGGTGAAGATAACGATGACTAGCGAAAATGACGACAATAACGATGGCTCAGTATTGACCGGATTACCGATACTTTCCGAGGCAGTCATCGGCAAATCAAGGGGGTCATCAACTAAAGAACTTCTGACCTTGGATCCGGCAAGCCGCACATAGCTGTATCATAAATTCAAAAGTGATGGGTTAATGCAAATTTTTTTTCCCTTTGAATAAATTTTAGGATTGTGAGCACCGTGATGTAGTTTCACAAGTATATAACGAAGCCACATTCGCCTCTGAGAAGACATTTACCTTATTGCAGAAAGCTAATGATTATTCAATAGATAAAACAGTTCTATATATCAATAGTTGAATCTAATCATTTCGTATTGAATTTGCTTATTACCTTGTCTTACAATATTGAAGACGCCTTAGTTTCAAATAACACCAAGTTATAAATAAAAATCAATTTCGCTGCTTTTTTGCACTAGTCAGTATATCCATACAAGATGTCTTGCTTCACAGACGTTATTTTGATCGTGCTTGCGTTGTTTTTTCCTCCATTACCGGTTATGATCCGCAGAGGTATTTGCTCTGCTGATACAGTGATCAATATTGCACTTTGTTGTTTAGGTATTTTGCCAGGGGTCATTCATGCATGGTATATCATTGCTAATTATCCAAGAGACGTGGTATATGACGAGGAAGCCACAATATACTATGTACCTGTCACTCACCAGCCTCAAGCCCAACTGATTTCTAAAAAATCTAAGAAAAACAAAAAGAAGCAGAGACTTTTAACAGAGTCTTCCTCCGTTCCAAACGGTCAAAACTATGACTCAATACAGCTGCAGAATAATAACAATAGTGCCTCTGACCACCGCACTTCTACTAGCACAACTGCTCATAATGCCAATTCGGAAGAAAATCATAATGGTCCTCCTCCAGCCTATTCGGAGCTCGAAAACACCAATAGCCATGCTTACAAGTCTACCGATAACAAACAATCTATGTAGGAAATACGCAGACATTGAAAGAAGTTCCGGTTATTGTGATTCAGTTTTTCACTTGTGCAGCAGGCTAAAGCCTATTCATCTTATTCTTCTGCTGGTTTCGTGATTTTCACATACTTAAGGGTGCTTTATTTTTATTATTTTATTTTTTTCGAAATTTTATATCTACTTTTTGTTTTTTTTCTCACTTTTTTTATATTTCATCTCTTACATTAGTTATTTGATACTTTTCTTTTTAGTGTCGTCGCTATCATAATCATGATAATAATCATAATAATCATCATCATCATCATTGCAACATAATACCGTAGTTATGTGTCAAAACTGTATTGTTAGCCTCGTAAAATATATAAGGTTGCACGTGCAGAGTATATAAATATAACCATGCGAATCTGCGAGCATTCCTCCAAAAAAAAAAAAATCATGATCACTCGACATTCTGAGAGACCTCGTGACTGATTATAGAATCAATTGTATCAAGGGTGTGATAATACTGATAGGATTTACAAAGTACAGTAGATATCTTTTGACTTTTGTTAACTTAGAATTTTCTTTGCTTTTTGATTATTACTTTTTATTCATTAAGATTCTACTATTTAGAGATTTTGGATCTATTTATTCTAATAAATCGAAAACAATGGGATTAGAAACAATATTTATCGCTAGAGTATGTATTTCTATAATATAGTTTTTCTGTTGCAGTGATGTTCCACTTGCTATATTTTTTTTTGTCTCTCTTTATACTAGGATAGTTATTCATATATACTAACTTTTTTTTTTTAAAAAGCATGGCTATAGATCAAATTGGATTGATGGCGCAATTTTGGAAGTCCCAACAGGAATAGACAGTGACCATATTCTAGCTGATCATG
Organism: Saccharomycopsis babjevae; assembly: GCA_031125705.1. Classification (NCBI taxonomy): domain Eukaryota; kingdom Fungi; phylum Ascomycota; class Saccharomycetes; order Ascoideales; family Saccharomycopsidaceae; genus Saccharomycopsis; species Saccharomycopsis babjevae. The sequence goes on along the minus strand of JASTVB010000003.1, from coordinate 157,013 downwards.
GTGAAGAACAAGCAAAAGAATTAGCAGCGTTCATTCAAAACGAATCAGATAGACCCGAATTACTTTTTTCTTCTCCATTTTATAGATGCATTCAGACATCTTTGCCAATATCAGATGCTTTACACACTTCAATCAATGTTGAGAATGGTGTAGGAGAATGGTATAGACCTGATAGAGATGTAATCCCACAACCCGCTACTTTATCTTTGTTGAATAAGTTTTTCCAAGATCATTTGAACCAAAATTGGGAATCTACGGTTACACCATCGAAAAAAGGTGAATCAGAACATGATATCTTTGAACGATGCAAAAAGTTTTGGCCTTTGTTTTTGAAGAAGGTTGAAGAAATGTACCCAGATGTTAAGTCTTTGATTATAGTATGCCATGCGGCAACAAAGATTGCGTTGGGAATGTCTTTGATGGAGTTTGATTCCGTAAGAGATGAAATAAACTTCGTTGATGAAACAGGCTTTGATAACAAAGTTGCAAAATATTTAAAGGCAGGTACTTGTTCATTAGACAAATACTCTTTTCAAAATGGTGATGGTAAAAAATCCTGGAAATTATTATATAATGGAAGAACAGATTTTCTCTCAAATGGTGAAGAAATGAATTGGCATTTTAGTAAGTATTTTGGTATACGGAGTTTTCCAGCATTTTATTATAATGCGTTAATATTTTTGTTCTATAGATGAATCGATTACTAACGACATTTTTAGTTGATAAAGTTGAGGCAGGCTCAGCAGAAGATATTAAGCAAAGAAAGCTACAAGCTTCTGCTCAAAAAAATGCGGATGATGAGTATGAGGTATGTAAAGAAAAATAAAACTGATATTGCTTAACACTAATTTTATATCTATATATAACCCGTTATAATAATAATTTACCAATTATTATTAACGATTCATGTCAAAATTTTTTTTTTCTTCTCATCGATACAGTTTTGTTCAGTTAATTAACAATATTTTTTGTAGGAGTTTTTTGTCTCCATGACATTTCCAAACATTCAAATTAAAAAAGACGGTTCAATTGAAAAACATGCACATGCTGATGATGACTCAAGGAGAAAGGTTAACTCATACGCTCGCGGTCATGATGCTAATAGAACGACATATTCAAGAAATGTATATTCGACACACAGTACAAAATCAACAGCCTCAGAAACAGAGGATTTTCTAGGCACTTCAATTTTAAACAGAGATGCGAAAATGAGAGTTTATGGGATAACCAGCGAAACTCCATGGGTTTCTCTTTCGGATGATTTATCATTTACAGGGGAATGGAAAGAGTTGATAGGTACAGAATTGATAATTAATAATGATGGAAAATGCTTGGGGAAAATCAAGTATCATTTGGATTTGAAGCATGGCATTCTTTCAGAAAATGAACAAAAGACAGAAGGTTCTAAAATCCAAAAGTTACGTAGAGGTGAAGCTTTGTATGAGAAAGCACTACTCTTAGCTACAGAGTATGAGTTGGATAGGAAAAAAAAAGAAAAAAAAGAAAAAAAGAAGTCTTAGATGCAGATATTCTAAAATAGTCCAGACTTACTAAATTATAGTTAACATAATCTCGTTTATTATATATATATATATATATATATAATTGGATTGATCTTTGTTCAAATCTTATTTTGGATGCCTTTTTGTTTAAATCATTAGACCACCATCACTCGTATCTTCAGTATCAGAACCGTCATCGGTGTCGACGTTATTAGTTTGGTTATTAGCATTATTACCTCTGCTGTTTGTAGATCTAAAAGTTCTATGGTTGCCGCTGCTATGATTACTATTGTTTGTATCACTTTGATGATTGCTATCAGAGCGACGATCGCTCGGCACTCCAAATGAACTATTGTTTACGTTGGTCCAGCCATTTGTATTGAGATCATACCCAGTATTCCAAAAATTTAAACTGTTTGTACTAGCATTGTTGAAACTATTATGATGCAATAGTAATCCAGGTATGTTATTATGGTTGACATTGTTCATATTTAAGAAACTATTATTTCTTGAAACATTAACCAAGTTTGACCAATTTTGCAAATTCGTATCACTATTATTACTGCTATTATAATTAGATGTCATTGACACCAAAGATGTTGTTGATGAATTATTTGACAATAATATTGGACTACCAATACTAATATTGTTTTGTGCAGCCAATTTGCTCAAATTTGGAAAACTACTCTGATTAAAGATCTTAGCCAAATTATATGTTTTTAATTCAATCATATTATTTGATAAATTCAAACTTTCTATTTGATCGTTAATAAAATGATTATCATTATGCTCAAAATTTTCGATTTTAGAAATTTTATTGTTTGACAAATTCACAACCTTTAAATTCTTATTCAGACGTAAAGCTTCCAAATCAAAAGTTTTCAACGAATTGCTTGATAGATCCAAAACATGCAAATTTAAAAAACCGGCTAAGTTTTGTAGAATTGCCAAATAATTATTCGACAAGTTCAAGTTTGAAAGCTTACTATTTTTTGAACAATTTAAGCCCTCAAATTTAATCAATGAATTGTTGGCCATATTTAACAGTTTCAACAGTTTTAAATTTTCAAAAAACTCAAGCTTATTTATGTTATTATTTGAAAAATCCAATATTATGATTCCAAAATTATGAGAAAGATTAGGTATCCTAATGAGTTTGTTATGCGAAACTGATAATTTTTGCAAATTTGGGAAATCTATAACTCGTACACTTGTTAATTTATTACTATTTAAATTCAAAATTTTCAACTTAGAGCTATTACATTCAAAATCATTGATTTTGTTATTTTGCAAATATAGCTCAACTAAATTTAAATCAGAGTTGAAGTCAACCAAATCATTATTGGATAAGTTCAATATTTTTAAATGTGAAAAGGGTTTTAAAAATGAGATTTCTGCAACACTATTGTTAGACAAGTCTAAGTTCAATAAATTGGCTTGATTAGGGAAATAATCAATCAGTTTCAAATAATTTCCGGATACCTTCAATTCAATTAAATTATTTGTGAGATGCAAAGCTATCAAATTATTTGTACAAATTTTCAAAATTTTCAAATTCGTCAAATTATCTAACTTATTTGTGACATTAGAAAGTTTGTTATTGTTCAAATTCAAAATCTTTAGACATGTCAAATTTTCCATATTATCTATTATTGTCACATAATTATTCTTTATATTTAAAACTTTTAGTTTTTGCAAATCTAATAAAATTACCGGCATCTTTTTAAATCTATTATTAGCCAAATTCAATACTTCCAAATCAACAAATGTATTATTACTACTGAATGATTCAATCTTAGTTATTGAATTACCTGATAGATCCAATATATTCAAGTTTTTAAAAGATAAGTTTTGAATGGATGACAAATTATTATCACTACAATTCAAACTTTTCAAATTCAGCAATTCCATAATTTCTTCAAAATTTGACATTTTATTATTAGACAAATTCAAATGAATAAGCTTCGGAAAATTTTCATCCTTCACATTCGTAACAGACTCTATGTGATTATTTGATAAATTCAAAAATTTCAAGTTCTGAAAATCCTTGAATTGATGACCATCTAACTTTTTCATTTTATATGATTTGAGATTTAAATATTGTAAATTTCTTGAATTGAAATTGTTATTGCTGAATAATTCATAGATTGACATATCATGGATACTGAGCTTTAAAAATAGTTTGCTAACCTTTATTTTGTTTGCCAAAACATTATTTTCGATACTCAAATTGACTTTCAATGTCTGAACTCGTTTGACACTATTGAAAAAAGCAAGATCTTGATAAGGACAGTTTACTTCCAACTTATAAAAAGTGAACGAATTAACTTCTGAACTGCTTTGAAACAACTCATTGAGGGCTGATTCACTATGTGATGATACTTTCTTATGGCAATTAGTGTGAACTATTTCTGCGGGTTTCAAGTTAAACTGACAGTTTATGGAGAGGTTCACCACATGCTGTCTATAAGCTATTAGCTGTGGCAACATTCTGATAGGGGCTACGCAAAGCACGCCTTCGCTGAAAGTCTTATCACCATAATATTCATCATTGATAATTTCCTCCTTGATTCCATATTTCTTTTTTATGTTGTTCTCATATGCCTCGCTAACACCTAGCTTTGGTTCGGCCTTCTGAAACGTGTCAATGATATGGAACCCCAAAAATTCAACATGCAGATACTTGTCAAGTCCAGCGTCATCCTCGTCTACCCAATCCTTAGAGGTGACTAAATATACAGACTTGAAATATATCGAACATATAAGGTCTCTAATATTCTCATTTTTCACTGCCTTGTACGTCCTTATCAAGTCCTTGATGGTCAACTTTTGCAAGATGCTCAAAATCACTTCGTTTGGCAAAATCGTTAAATTTGATAAATCGCTATTCATGCTTTGGTGTTCTTTTTTTCTTTTTTGCAAAACTAGTAATATATCTCTACTTGTTTTATCAAACGCTTTGTTCACAGATGTTTCGCAAATCTCTTTATAATGAATTCAATTTTTGAATTCCACCTTTAATATGTTGTATTTATACTCCTCTCCAAAAGTTTAATAAAATTTCTAACTTTGGTGTAAATCCTATGATATTTATTGCAAAATTCTTTTGGGAATCGGATCAGTTATTAAATTTCAACCGTAAGTTGTATGTTCACATAAATATGCCTTAGTTTTTCAAATTTCTGCTACTTGATTTTTCTTTGTCTTTCTTTTTTTTTTATATAAGTTTTTTAACGAGAAGTAATCCAATTTAATGTATCTGCATTAAAATACATAAGTCAATGTCAATTACATCATATTGAACTCCGTACTCACGAGTTTTTTGAAACCCCCCATTTCTTTTTATTTTTCTGCTTCTTGCCTAACAAAAATTTGCAGCCTCAATCAATAATTAATCCGAAAAATTAAACCAAAGAAAAATATTAAAAACCCTACAGTCTAAAGAATTTTGTTTTTCGGTGTACGATCTGCAGTGATACTGCTGGCTAACAACATTTTTAGTACTTGTTCTATGATTGAAAACAAAATGATCATCTATTGTACAAGAAAAAACTATACATAGCATATTAATTTTCTGAAAACATACATATCGAAGAGTAAGCTGTCTCAGCCAAAATGTAGAAAATTAAAACAATTGCAACTGCAAATGTAAGCACATTTGTATGTAGAGTAACCTACTAACTATTCTCGGGACTTTTTACCACGGCTCCCACGGTTGTTCTTTCCTCTGCCTCTGCCTCTTCCTCTTCCTCTTCCTCTGCCTCTTGCTCTGCCTTTACCTCTTTCGCGACCATTTCCTTGAACCCTGTATGGTTTCAGTGTTTCAGTTTTTTCAGATCGATAAGAGTTCCTTTCAGATGGATTAGAGTTCTTTTCAGATGGATTAGAGTTCTTTTCAGATACACTAGAGTTTTTTTGGGACTTGTTTTTGTCAAATAACTCGAAATGGGCATCGTTTTGCATGTCTTCTAAAGCTTCCTTCACCACTTCCCGCGTTTTCGCACTAGCTTTCACCTTTCCTTTAGCAATATCTTCAATCAATTGGTTTTCTCTCTCCTCCTCTTCTTTACTACTACCGATTCTTCGGCCGCTCCGTGTTATCATTCCTATATGTGCATTGTCTTCGGTTTTCGCGACTTTGGTTAAAGTCCGCACGTCGTCTTCATCTAACGCCAATCCACGTTTTTCTCCTCGATCCTTCGCATTGTTCAAATCGACATCTGCATTTCTAGAGTGTGATCGAGTTCTATATTTCCTCTTTGGAACACTGACTTTTTCTTCATCATTTTTTCCAACATTCGCACGGCTGATTTGGTACATATCTGTGTTGTTTTCTAAAATTGAGGACTTCTTTATTGCTACAACATTGCTTATTTCAGGTGTAGGAACACTTTTTTCTGGGATGCTGACTTTGCCGCTTAAATTTTTATGATGCGTAACTTCACTCTTTGCATTTGTTGTATTATCAGTTAGATTACCAATTGATTCGGCAGAATCATCAACCTGAACTTCATTACTTGCAACACTATCAGCCTCATCAATTCTAAACCTGGCACCTTCATCTTCACTTCCTAATGTTTTTTTTTGCTCATCCTCAGAAATATATTCACTGAATTTTAAGTTTGCCTTTTGCTTTTCCACTTGGATATTTGAACTTCCTATTTGTCTACTACCAGCAAGTTCATCTTTCATTTTGGAAGAGTTTAGGTTTGCGAATGTTTCAGGTTTACGTATATCTTCATTATTAGAAGCTTTATGAGAGACCTCATATGAAATGACCAGATTGATTTCATCATTATGACAAACAGTATCGGATTCCATTTCTTGTTCTTTCTTTGTATTATCAACTATTTCTTGTGGATGAAAAGTCTCAATAGGAATATCTGTAGCTTTCTCAGATTCCTTTTCATCAAAATTTACTTTGACATGCACAACTTTCGAATTAGCATTCATGATATGCTTTTTTTCATTGTCAAATCTGTCTGTGGATACAACGAAATTAGATAATTCACTCGAATCCGCATTCAAATCTGGCAAGTTCTTATTTATAGTACTGTCATCGTAGGTCTTGTCAACATGATTGATTTTTTTAAGCTCAGATAAAACTCCTTTGGTAGGACTGTTTGAACTACTCGAGGAATTACTTTTTTCTTCATTGATACGATTAGTGTGCTCTATGCTCAAATTTGCGGTGTCAGCACTTGAATTTTTGGATTTGTCACAAGAATTCAGTGGTAAATCTGATAATTCATCAGTCGATGAGCCTGGGGTTTTGATATCGTTTATGTCAGGTAAAATATCAGTTTTACTAGATTTCAACCATCCAAATAAATTTTCAATTCCTAAAGGGATTTTGGTTAAAGGTACCTTACTTTTAAGCTTCTCATAAATATTTTCATTAACGTTTTCCAATGATTGAACCTCTTCAGTTTCTTTTGTACTTTTAATACAGTCACTGTCATTATCTGATGACTCAGTCTCTGCACGCTCAAGAGCAGTAATATTGCTTTTGTCGTTAAATTCAATGTTTTCATTTTGTTTAATCATCTTGTTGACTTCATTTTCATTTTCCAAAATGATATTTGAAGCTTTTTCTGATCCTTGACCATCACTTAAAAGTGCCTTGGCAGAATTAGAATCTACATTCAAAACATTTTCTTTATGGCTAGCATCATCCTTCGAGTTTTGATTTTTTATTATAGATTCATCAACAACTGGTTCAACAAAACTGTCTTCAGCTTTAATTGATTTTTCTGTATCCAGTACAATCTTGCTCAATGAACTAGCCTTCACGTTGTTTGAATAGTTAATAATTTCTTTTAAATCATAATTCTTTTTTTCATTACTTTTCGCATCAGCATTTTCAGTATCCTGGTATATAATATCATTCATATGTTCTAATTGATCAAACTTTCCAAAAAAATTATTTAATATGGAAGAATATTTTTTAGAAACGCCATCAGACTCTGAATGTTTTGTTGACGAATTTTCAATAGAATCAAGATCTTTCCCACCACGTCCAATAGTGCTGGCAGCGGTATTTAATACGTCATCAGGATTCACATATAAATTCTTCATTTCAATTGAAGTTTCAAAATCGCAATTAACTTTGAACTTATCATCTTCATTTACATTGGCTTTTATCTCTAAATTGCTTCCATGCGGAATGCCTTCAAAATTCTCTTCAAAATTTGATAAATTGTTCAAATCATTTTTTTGCTCATCAATACTGTCATTCTGTGGGAAAGAGTTTTCATCAATTATATTCTTTGTTATTTTGGAATGATCTTTACAAATTTCAAAAATTGATATTTCCTCCATTTGCTTCTTCAGTGGATTTGAAGAAACATCAATTTCAATAATATCATTATCACTTGCCATTAACTTACTTTTCAAAAAACCAAAAGTCTTGAAAACACTTTTCAATTTTTTATTGATAACATATTGATTTGCTTCCGCATCAACTTCCTCGAAAAGTCTTTTCCTGCTCATAGAATTGCTAATTTCTTCACCGTCAATTACCAACGGGATTGAATTAGGATTTGCCGCACTGATTGAATCCTCAAATTCTTCAATTATAGGAGTTGTAACGGAACTTTGATTTAGTTCTTCAACTGAGCCTCCAAATAATTTGAGTGCCGCTATCGCTGGTTTTGTTTCAACTACTATATCCTCCTCTAAAGAATTAGGTTGTAAATTCATGACATCTTCTTCAATTTCCTCGACCACAATGCTACTTATAAAATTTGTATCTTCCACTTCAGAGTAAGGTTCTTCAATTACTGGAGATCCAGAAACACTTTCATTCAATATCTCTATACGTGATTCAAAATCTGCCGTAATGATATCATCACGAGGCTCATTCATTTCAGTAGATTTAGAATCAAATTGTCCCTCGCAGCTACTCTCAAGAAATTCAATGTGAAGCTCATTATCGGCTCCTGCAGGAATTTCCTCATCACAAGACTTGAAAGAGCAACTTTCATCGTCAACGCTTGAAATTTCTACTTGGTCAACTTCGCTTATCTCTAAAGTCTTAATCTGAACATCATTATCTATTGCATCTAGGTTAGTAACATTTTTTTTCAGTATATTGATTTTGTTTTCATTTTTAAAAACACTTCCACCAAACTCATCAATAGCGAGCAGCAGACCTATTTGATCCAGTTCTAATTCAAACTTATCAGTATCCATACGCTCCTCGCCTATGACTTCGACTTGCTTGTTGCTGTTCTCATCAGAAGGACATTGTTCAGCATTGATTATGTCTAAATTAACATTATTCATCTTTCCGTACAGCATTTGAATATTTTTCAAGTCTGAAGTAATAAGTTCCTTTGAATTTCCGCTTATTTCAACAACATCATTGAAACTATTATTTTCTGTGGAATGCTCTTTATTCAAAATCTTTGCAGAATTGCAAAAATCAACTATATTTTCTTCAAAATCTACTTGTGGCGATAAACCATTAAAACCTTTTATGTCTGATTTTACATCTGAAGGTTTCAAATCAATATTTAAGTTTTGCAGACTATCAAAATTCAACAGTTCACCAGTAGTCGGAATCTCTTCCACAGGTTTTAATACAGTCTTTTGACTTTCATTATGTGAAACACTCTCATTCAGTTCTTTTGAAGGAATTTTATTATACGGACTCAGCTGCTCTGGTTTGTCGTTTATTTCGGAATTATCATCCTCAAAAATAGCGGTTAAAAATGGTTCTGTGGTATCACTACTATCGTTATTATCATCGTAATCCTTTGGGGAATTTCCAGTTGAAAAGAATTTTTTAATGTCGTGCTGATTTCTGTTGTCAATATCTTTTTCACTTTGAGGATTAATTCTATTACTGTGTAGCGATTCGTTGTAAGAGATTCTGATAGGTATGTCTACCGCCAGATCTTGAAAAAAAGAAGGAGCAATCTCTATATTGTCGTTTCCATCTCTATCAACTTGTAAAAGATCTTTATCATTAGGAAAAAGCTCAGGGTCAATTTGTGTTTCATCGCTTGTTTTCTGCTCTATCTGATCAAGAGAACTATAAATTTCCAAGTTTTTTCCATCGAGAATATCCGGCTTTTTGTGCATTTCGTCATGCTCTTCAATATTTTGATATATACCTACGATATTGTCAGTGGAATCAGGAATAGAATTATCTTTCTCAATTTTGTTATCATCGTCAATCATTCTATCGCCTATTTCAGTACCTTCAAGGTCAGGTCGGTCTTCATAAGAAGCAGAAATAGGTTCATCTGAATTATCTATACCCTCTTCACCATTTCCACTTGTAGGAGCTCTAGAGAAAGAATCACTAAATTCAAAAGGGTCTATTGCTCCAAAAATACCAGACAATAAAGGCTTTTGTGGCGGTAAATCCCGTGCATCGTCAATTTTTTCTTTATCAGAATGTTGGTTTATCATAGGTTTATAATCGAGTTGCTTTGTAAAATCCACTTCTTCTGCAATGTCTTCAGCTTCATCAATCCAATGATCTTTTGAGATTGCTGCCTTCGCTAGAGCAATATGATCTATGAGACCAGTTCTGTCTTCCTCTTGTTTATACTCAATATCGCCAAATTGATCTAGTGATATATCATGCGCAGTATGGAAATCTTCAGCAACAGGCTCGTCAAACAGATTTTCGCTTTTATAATCATCCAGAGAATTGTCCTCAATATTATTATCAATCATCTTTATTTGGTTTGCATTTTCTTTGATATATTCATTCGTTTCGCTCTCTACAGTTGAGTGTACTTCCTCACTTTCTGAATCAGTTGAATTCTCTTTTGAATAATTTTGAACATCGCTATTTTTTAGATCATATAAGCTTTCCTGAGTATGCTGCAAATTATAGTCGCTTGGTGTGATTTTCTCATCATTTTTCTGAATATTGAGTGTGCTTGGATTATATGAATTTTTGAAACTGCTCATTAAATTATCGCTCATGCGGGTATTACCGTGCTCTTGAGATACTTCAAGTGGCTCTTCGTCACTTATGTAGTTTTCAGAACTAGAATCGGATTGTATAAGCCCATTTTCCATGTCTGCTTCATCTTCTTTACTTTCATTACCCGCTTCATCTGTATCACTATGAGTATCGTGTGCTATGTGTTCTTGGTAATCATTCTCTTCTAAATCAACATGATCATTGGTTTCTTCATCAGAAGAAAGAAGAATAACTTCGCAAGAATCTGATAGCGGACTCGAAGTTGTGTCTTTGACTGGTTCATTAAAATTTGGACGTCTACTTGGATCAACTCTCATATATTCTTGATATGCATCATAGTTGAACTGCTTACCGGAATTATCTTGTTTGGTTTCAGAAGAACTTTGGTCATTACTATATTCATTATCATTATAAGTATTATCTTCATCACTCTCTCTCAGGTCTGTCTCGTTACTTTGAAGTTCTTCACTAACCTTTAAATCTTCTTCTTGATCATCACCCGTAATAGCTTTATCCTCGTAGTCATAATCCAAATCTTGATGAGATGAAACAGAGACACTGTCTATCGATTCAACTTCATTGTCACTTATATTATCATTTGATGCGTTGAAGAATTTACCATTCTCTTCTTCATATATACTGCTTTTCTGCAGTTCGTCATCTACGCTCCTATTCTGCGATACCTCATCCCTCATATCTGATGTGTGATCTCCATCTCCGTCAAGTAGATCCTTAATGTTATTTACCACATTTTGTTTATATTGTACCTCATGCGTTTCTTTTTCACTTTCGACAATTGAAGGTTGATTGTCTAAAAGATTACCAATCTTTTCAAAATTTCGAAATTTCGAAAGGTGTTCTTCACGCGTGTTGAATGCATACACCCTCTTTTTTTCTAACTCCATCTCATTCTTAAACAAGGCTTCTTTTTGTTTCTGTTCATCTAAAGTCTGAGTAGCCCTTTTTTTCAAGTCCTTCATCCAATTGACTAAAGGTGTTTCATAATCTTTATAATTAGCCATCTTTACTTCTTTCTCTAAGCTTTATTTCTCTAGTTATAATTTTCAATTAATGCAAACAGAAAGCCATTCAATTAAAATCTTAATTAATAGATCATTACAATAGCAGTAGTTATAGAAAAGAGCTAGTTGCTATTTTACTTTTTATGAACCAAATCCACAAATATATGGAAAAAGCATGTAGTCTTTAATTATTTACTATTTAGTAATTAAAATTGAATTTTCTAAACAATTCAATATATACGGTGCGCATAAGAAAAAATTTGTCAAATCTCCCACTAAGCTTACTTTAATCTACTCTCTACTCTCCTCTGAAGTCTTAATAATCGACTAATTCTCCAATTTAATAACGATTAAATTGTCATACTTGAATAAAAGCTATTTTTGAGTTTACTGTATTCAATAAATTCTTCAAAGTTCAAGGTTTCTCTCAAAAAACTAATTCTATATCTGGTAAATAATCCCATTTAAAATATAAATCATTATAATGACCTTTAATTAGAGCCATACCTACATTATATTTCAATTTTTTAAAACGATTATATATATCAGTATAAACATGTCTTTTAGGAAAAATTTTTAAAAAAAATAATTTTTTTAACCATATTTTTATTTTTCCTTATTTTTTATATAAAATATTAATTTTTAATATTTACTGTGCTAATATGATTAATATATATACTAGCTTTTATTTTAATCGATATTTATTGATTAAATATATCAAATTATTTTAATACATTTAAAAATGGTTTTAGAAAATTTTCAATTAATAACTAAGTCATAATTACATTTTTTGTTTCAATGTATCATTTAACACTCCCCCATTCTCTTCTAGATTTCAAAAATTCTACTTGAGCTTTCTTTTCTTCTCATCTAGATCATTGTCATCATAATATAATTCATTTTCATAATTGTTTTTTTTTATGATAATTTTCTGCCCATAAACTACTACCTCTCAAACCCATATCTTGAAACCAAGTACTCATAGATGCTCTTTGAGAGTCATTTGCCCAAGCAGCCCAATTATCAGTATAATATAACATATACGTGCATTGACTAGTATCGTTTGTCCATGTAGATATAATATCTGAAGAAGATAATGCTAATAATTCGTCTTCATCTAAAACTCCAGGAGTATTTGTTATATTTCCTGCTCGTGCTCCACTAGAAGGTCCAGTATATCCGCAAGGAAATAACAAACAGTCTGTTCTTCCTACTTGATAAGTTCTAGCATAATTACCTAAACCTCCATGTAATTTACTAAAATCAATTCCAGCCTTATTTAACATTCTTATAGTATCTGTAACTACAGATTTATCAGTATGACAAATTAAACCAGTATCTGGCTTGCCATAATCCCATTGACCATATAAATCATAAGTCATAACTGTCATGTAATCAACCACATCTTGTATTTCTGTTAAAGGGTAAGCTTTAGCATACCAATAAGACGAAGGAATAGTTATAGATAAAGTAAATCTAGAAGGATCTATAAGGTTTCTAAGTGATTTAAGGAAATTCAAAAAATTCTCACCATTATCCGGATCATCTGCAGGAATACCAGGAATATCTGGAGCTCCGGGGTATTCCCAATCTATATCTATACCTTTCAAATCATAATCTTCTAACATATTAACTACTCTTTCTATAAATAAATTAATTACACCTTGTTCTTCTTTAACTAAATTTCTCCAAATACTATAAGTAGAAAGATCAGTACTAAAATCCCAACCTCCAAAACTTATTACTTTATCTCCACTAAAACCAAAAAATGGATTTTGATCAAAATTATCAGGTATATCTAAAGTATAATCTGAATTTAAATTCATGAAACTATAGAATAAAACATCTACATTTTCAATTTCAGAAGCATCTAAATATAGTGGATCATCCTCAGATTTATCCATCCAATAACCTATTGTTTTGAAATCACTATTATGATTTACAGGTAATTCTCCATATCCACAATTAGAATAACAACCAGTAGTACCAGGGGCTCCAGTACTACTTTCTTTATTATCACAGAATTCTGATGTTAATCCACAGAATCCAGATTCACTACAACAAGCATTTAACGGACATTCAGAATTATATTTATCTCCTGGAGCTAAAGGACCACATTCAGCTAAAGGGTTTTGAACTGGTTTAGGAGCGTCACCATCACTTACACAAATGACACTATCTTTCTGTAAATCACTGCATCCCATCCATCCATAAGTTTGTTTATTATAATTTTCAATGTCATTGGTACTTAATGGGAAATAGTTTGCCGCAATTCCTGCACATGTATCTCCGTCTTGAACATAATATGCATAACAAGTTCCATTGTTGTTTTTGCTTACTCTAGAATCAGGGGATAGACCAGTACTATAACAAATAGGAGTATTAACTGCTAAATTACTGAAATCAATGTTTGGATTATATACTTTTAATGCGTCTGCATTGACTCCTGTAGCTGATTCCAAATCCATTCCGCTAGTTACTTGTATATAATCACAAGTACCACAACCTCCTTCTTGGTATCCTGATTTTCTACTAGAATAATCAACAAAACATAATTGTTCATTGCTTAATTCCTCAGTTCCAGTATGAATGCCCCAACATTTACCTTCAGACCATAATTTGACTGCGTTAGCTACCGTATCTCTATTATTGGTTGTATCGAAAATAATTCCTACTGTTTTTGCAGGATCTCCAGACTCACAATACTGAGAATATTTGAAATTAGAAATACCGTCATTTTGTAATTGATCGATAAATTTTTGTATAAAATCAGTTGCAGCATCAGTATTACTTATCATAGATCCTAACCATACATAAGAATTTAATCCAGAACTACCGAAATAAGAAAAAGAAGTCAAACCTTGATTAGAAGCAGCCATGCTCTTAAAGTTTTCTGCTGCAGATACTGCTTCATCTTTCATATCAGAATAAGATCCGCCATACCAGTAACCAGTATCAAAATTTACTTGTAAAGGAGTAGCTCCATTACTACAAGATGAAGAAAACTGGTCTGGAGGATTAGTACCTGTACTATAACAAACTTTTGTACCGACTGCTAAATTACTGAAATCAATGTTTGGATTATACATTTTCAATGCGTCACTATTGACTCCTGTAGCTGATTCCAAATCCATTCCGCTAGTTACTTGTATATAATCACAAGTACCACAACCTCCTTCTTGGTATCCTGATTTTCTGTCAGAATAATCAACATAACATAAAGTTTCTTCATTCCATTCTACTGTTCCTGTATTAGTATTCCAACATTGCCCTTTAGACCATGTTTTTAATGCGTTATCAACTGTATCTATACCGTTAGTAGTATCAAAAATAATTCCTACAGTTTTAGCTGGATCTCCAGTTTCACAATACTGTAGATATTTTGTATTTGGAATACCTTCGCTTTTTATATTATTAACAAACTGTTCTATAAATCTAGTGGCTGCACCACTGTTTTGAATCATAGATCCTAACCAGCAATAACCAACAACGCCAGAACTACCAAAATAAGAGAATGAAACTAATCCTTGATTAGAAGCAGCCATGTTTTGAAAATTTTCTGTAGCAGAAATAACTTCATCAGCTAATCCAGAATTCCATCCTGAATACCAATACCCCATCTCAAAATTTACTACTAATTCGCTAGCACCATCGCTACATCCTGAATCACGTTTAACTTTTATATGTTTATGGGACGCCCCATAAACTAGATTAAAAAGAACGAATAAAGTTAGCTTAAATAACATTTTAATCTAGCTAAATTTTAATGATAAGTAATGCTGATGCTGCAACTGATTTTATACAAAAATATATTGATCAATTACAAAATGACGGTATTTCTAATTTCAAATATTCTCAGTTAAGTTAATTTCTGTTCTTGATGAAAAAAAAGTTTTTGAAAAACCTCATTACCCGCAAAAGTATTGCGTTGGTTTTCCTTACTTTTTTTTTCTCGTGCTTCAATAATACATACATTTACATTTTTTTTTCTTTGTTTTTTACGACGTATACAAAAATGAATTGAAAAAGACAATTCTGATATTTGTTATACATCTAGATAGATCCATGTTGATCCTATGATGGAAGTTAGTCATAATCGACAATAAGTATTCTCTTTGGTTTAAATGGATCAGCTCAATCTTAAAATTAAAAAAGTGAAGAAAGTGAAGGTATCGTTTTACGATCCTTTCACTATCTATCCTAGCGTGAAACACGAAATTGAATCTAAACTACCCTTAACAAGTTTGCACTTGAAGCTCAATGACAATACTCCTTTGAGATCTATTTCGAAATTGGATGTCGAGTTTGTGGAGGAAATTCCAAATTCTATCAAGCATAACCCTATTGATAAGGCCATTGATGCTCAAATGAATAATACTTCAAATGAAATTACAAGTGATGATAAGGAGACTATGAATTTGATAAATTCTATCAATGACAGCTACTTAAAAATCATGCTTTTCGAAACATCCAATATGGAGCATTACAAGCAGGTTGTTAGACCTTTTATCAAGGAATGGTTCAGGCAATCGGTAAACAATTGTAAGTTACCAACTGACTGGTTACTTCTATTTTATGTTCCAAAAGGTCAGAAAGATGATCAAACAACTGCTTTCAAATACAGTCTTTTAGATAAGATTAAGTTAGATTTTAATGAAGATGCCACACATACCACCAATAATAACTTGAAAATTATGAAGTTGAAACATGACTACTCAAATCAAGATGAAAAAATTCAATCTTATAATATATTTTTTAATAGCTTGAAGTCTGGAATCATAAACAGCTTTGTTAACAGAATCAAATTTTTTGAACTTAAAATTAGTCAGTTTGTAAACCGCTTCAAGGATAATGATAATACCTCGGATGATGGCAAGACCATTTTTACAACCAATATAAATATTGGGCTATATTTTCTATTAAATGAAAATTTAGCTATTCTTTATCATGATTTAAATCTTTACGAAGATTCTTTGATAGAATATGAGAAACTTGAAGAAATTTTCGCTTTTTATTTAAAAAAGGGTGACTCGAATATAGAATTTAGTAAGAAAATTGGTTTTGAGAATGATATTGAGAAAAATGTGTTTTACGAAAGTTTCGAATCAACCAATGGTAATTTCTATGAAGTTGCCTCAAAAATTTTTGAATACTTAACCGTGTTTAGAAAACCTATGTTTGATAATTTGAGAAAAAAATTGGTTAATAATGAAATTACGTATTTTGAGTTAAAAAACTATTTGTTCTTAAAGCAGGTAATATTAGTTAATTTATTGATATTTAATGATAGCGATGGTATATCAGCGACTCCATCTATAAATATCATTTACATACATGATTTATTGAAGCGCTTGAAAAAGTTTGTGAACCAATTATTTTTCGAAATTTTGACTTTTAATGAACCAACCGTGAATCTTTTAAAATTAATTGAATTCAATTATACTATCGTGGAAAACTACTTGTTTTTTATCCAAGAATTCTTTTTTAATGAACAAAATAATAAATCTTTTGAGATATATTCTAATAATGAAGAATTAAATGATTGTATTGGCCAATTGAGATTAGTTCAAAGATTTTTTGTGATTCTTCTTGGAAAATATTTTGATTATCATCTTGATAACTACATTATTGATCAATTAACAGATTTCAAAGTTAGTAACTATTTAAAGTTAATTCAAAAAGAAAAAGAAATTGTCTTTTCAAATCCCGCGTTTAAAAGTATATTCGAATCTTTTGATAGTTTTTGCAGGTGCTTTAGAGCTTTAACTGAGCTAACTATAAACAATTATAATATTTCAGACAAACCAAGAAATGTGGATTTACTCTCTTTAGATATCGCTTTGCTTAATTATCAAGTAGGAAATTATGATGAAAGCTTAATGGTATTGAAAAGCTGTCCAGGATTTTATAACGAGCAGGGCTGGGAATATATTGCGTTTTATTTATTAAGAATTTTTATAAACTGCTTGGAAAAATTGTTGGAAAGAGGAGACGATTTTGAAAAAAAAACAATGTTAGTAAAATCTCTTTTTGAATTCAGTTCTATTCTAATTGAATCATCTAATAAATTCATTGAGGTTGACATCAATAATAACTTACACAACATTAACAAATTTTTAACCAGTAATCATGAAATAAATAAAATACTTGATCAGATAGAGTACTATAAAGGATCCATCTCTATTGAGCATGAATTGAGCAGAATCTATCATTTTAAGATTTTTCCAGTCATGCAAATAAATGAAGTCAATACTTATAGTATCGAAATTGATATTGATAATTTCTTGCTATACAACACAAAAAAAAATAATACTGGCTTATTGTTTGACAGAATTGAATTAATTTTACAAAATATTGATGAGGAAGGTGAAACTTTGGTATTTGACTTAGCCACAAGTATCGGAACTGATTCAATGTTAAGAATTGATAAAGGTAAAAACAAAATCATTTTGAATTGTCTGCACATCATAATTGGCAAGTTCATTCCCAAGAATTTGAATTTTTACATCGGCAAGATAAAGCTTACTAAACTTTTTGATGATGCAAATAACATGATTTTCATTTATCCAGTTATAACTAACTTAAATTTTGAAATTAAAAATCTGTTGAGTTTAAATTTGAATCTAAAAAAATTTATTTTACAGGTTAATGTTGCTGATTTCGCTATAAATGATTTAAAAATAGAGATAATGCCAAATGATTCTATAGAATTCAACAAATCAGATGTCAAGGCAATATATAAAAAGAGAATCACAGCACAAAATGAAAAATACGATTTTGATGACTATAATTTAATTGATACTTCTTCAACAAGAAGTTTGCTGGTTGAATCAAATGTCCACAATCTAATATTTGAAGTGTGTGATGCTAAACTTGAACCATATTCTTTCGTTGAGATTGTCATACCTTACACTACTCTTAGTGCCGTTGCTAATATTATTGCCTTGAGATGTAAGGTTACTGCGGATGATAAATACTCTGTTACTTCTGATGATTTCTTAAATTCATCTTTGTCAATCGCTGTTTCGGTGCAGGACACTTTTAAATCTGATAAATTGTTTTCCAAATTTACAATAGGCAACTCCGACCCTAAGGTTCCTGTTAGAATTTTAGATACCAGCTTACTGTCCAATGAACATTATAAAACATCAACGGGTCTTAAATCCAAACATTTAATTTCTTTTAACGAACAACCAATATCGCAGTTTTTCAGGATTGAACCTCAATCAGCTTCACCTAATAATGCATCTCCTTTATTATTAACAATTGATTATAGAAACTTGAATGAGGAAATTTTTTTCAAAATTTGGAATCACTTCAAGGTTAACTACTTGAACAGTAATGCTAAGTACTTTTTACTTTTTAAAAACTACTTATTCAAATTATTTGAGTTTGATTTAAATCAATACGCATTATTTGGAAAAGTTATATTGGTGAACTTTTCTATTAGTCAATTCAATGATATTTTCAAAATCATCCAATTGAAATTTTTAGAGGATTTTCAAAAATTTACAACCGAAATTAGTGAAACCAAAATTGAAGATATTGATTATGCTTCTATAACAAGAGAATTAACAATTGATGTACCAGTCCCCCTAATTCAAATAATACATACTATGTTCTTGGAATTTGAACAAAAAAGTCAGTATGTTGTTGGCGAACCTATTCCTGTCAACTTGAAAATTTCATCGTCTTTGAACTGGAGAGGAGCGACTGAAGATACCAATTTGCCTGAATCTATGACATCTCTTCCGAAAAAGAAAAAGGTTTTATTTGCTGATCCAAATAAGGATATTTCCTTAGAAAAATTCCTGGTCGAGCTATCTCAAAATGAAAACTGGTTGATAAGTGGTATAAAGAAATTTACTTTTTCAGTGGATAGTAGTGTTGGTGGTATTGTTAATCAACCAGATATGCAATTGTTTTTGATTCCGTTAAAAATTGGTAAAGTTATTCTACCTAGAATTGATATAAAATCTATCAATAATCATCTAAACGATGAGTTCCATATTGAATTAGATTATAAGAATAGCTCGCAAACTGTTTTGATTGTGCCTAATTTAGACAGAGTCACTTTCGCTTTTTAAAAGTGAATATATGACTAAAACATTCTATAATTATGTTTATTAATATGAAAATTGTACATGTAATATATAATAAGCGTAACTTCTAGGTTAAAGCACCTTTGTTTTGATTTTTCTCTGGAGAATTGGGTTTTTTTTCATGTTTAGATTTTTTTGAACTTTTTGATCCATTTTTAGTCTTGATAATAACCTCCAGGGGACCCAGTCTATTGAAAGGAAACTTGAAACTGTATTCTTCATCACTCTCCGTCACGTATTTTACCCAAGGGAAAGATGCATACTCTAACATTGGCTCTTCAATTTTTAGGTAGCTTACTTGAAGTCCAGAGCAAGTTAAGTCTTGTATTTTGAAATGAATTGAGACTGCATTTCTGTTAATTTCATATTGGTTTTCAAGTGATGAAGTAGCTAAACTTGGTGAGTTCAAGATCGTATCTAAGTTTGTTTCATTAACTTGACCTTGGTTATCTAGCTCCATTAATAAAGATGGAGATACTGGCGCTTCTCTTTGTAAAGTTGTATTCAACTTAGTTTCCAATTGAATAGTTTTTTTCTCTTTTTGTACTGTTTTGTAAATTTGCTTCATTTTTTTAGCATTTTCAGAAATTTTTTTATCCTTTTCCTGTCTATAATAGTAATCATCATCATTTTCTGAGTCACTATCAGAAAATGTTAAGTCAATCTCATTTTCTTCTTCTATTTGATCATCGTTTAGCAATAAAATTTCACTCGACATCTGGAAGGCCCTATGTCCCGCGATAGAGCTTATTTTCCAAACAACTGCTTTCTTCTCTAAATCAAGTAAAACTGTTCCAACTTTGGTTTTGAACCTTGGAACATTATCAAAATTAATCCTATATTTTTTAAAGTTAATGGGAATAGTTATCAATACATCAGTTGCAATTAATCTTTTAGGGAACGTTGTAATTAGTTCAATATCAATCGAAAGCTTTGTTACGGTTTGTACATCGTTACGAATATCATCATTTCCTGACGTATCGCTTGTTTTGCTCCCCATACTTTTATTGATAATTTTCTTTTTGAAATTCATATTAGCTACTTTTATTAATAAAGGTTTCTTCAGCTCAATTTTATAATCCATTAACACAAAACTTCCATCAGGAGGTATAAAATTAATTAGATTATTTGAAGTAAATTGATTGAGTTTCACTGACTGATGGAAATTTAGATTTGTGAAGGAAATATTTTTAAAAGAATCGAATGTATTTTTAGACTTAAGCAAAAATTCATTTAAGCCTAAATTTAAAATCGGCATCCCACTTAGGTAACATTTGATTCGTATCTGGCCTGTGATTATTTGCTTTTTTAATACATTATCAAAATCCATTAATACGTTAACCTTCTCGACCATATCAACAAATATTTCATTCTTTTTATAAAATATGCCTTTTGGTCTCCAAGATATTTCATTTGTCGAAACCCTGGAAATACTGGCATTCAACTCCAAACTTTCATTCATATTAATTTCCATTTTAATGAATTCGGTTAATATGTTGAAATCTGTGATCTGGACTATGCCAAAATCGAATGCTTCATCAAATAGTTCATAGACCAATGGCAAATTATCTATTATCATATCTTGTATAACCACTTTAGTCTTAAAATAACTTTTTAATATGCTTTCGAATTTGTTCAAAAAAACCATATAGCACATTATGTTGGTCTTCTGATAGTGTCTATCACTGACTATCGTCAATATTAATAATTCATTCGATCGCACATAAATATAATTATATCCGTTAATATGTATTATAGGTTGCAAATTATTATGTTCAGTCATTGCTGTTTTGAAATTGCTCAACATATCTTGAATTGGAAGATCGCATTCTTCATCGTATCGATACGTTCGCGTTATTAGTGAAGAAAGCTCATGATTTAAAATTGAAATAGCAGATGCCATTATCGTTCAAAAAAATCTCATTCAATATGACATGAATTTTAGCTTTTAACATTCAGGTTATCAAAAAAGAAGGATTACAAACTGTGGAAAATAATGTAAATATTGAAATCTTTATTGATGATCTCGCATAAATGACTTTCTGGCCTTAAGAATAAGCCATAATGTTGGTGTAATTTTTTTTTTTTTACGCACATTATTTCAGTTCATCTTTGTAATTAAAATCTTAATTTAACAGTCCAAAGACACTCGAATTGAAACCTAAACGTAAGAATATTGCGGCTACAGTTGACCTAAATGCTACTGAATTAAAATAGTATTAGTAAAAATAAAGATCAAAGAGCAAAAGCTAAAGAAATCTTAAACTTATAAAAGAAAAGTAAATGCTATAATATATAAAAATTAACTAAAATATGAAAACTGAAAAAAAAAATTAAATGCTATGAAAATAATAATACAAAAGGATTTATTATAGAAACTAGAAGTAAAATTCTGACCAGCAGAAGTTTAATTAATCAATTAGTTGATGGATTCTGTGAAGTAGGAGGCGTCAGAGGATTTTCTGCCTGGCTGGTTTTCATGCTCAGCATCGCCAGTACCAGTTTCAAAATCAAAAGTTGACTCTCTTTTTGGTTTCGATAAAACACTATTACTCTCTGAGCTTACTGCTTTTACTGTGCTTTCACTTTCTTTTCTTTCTTTGGTAGCTAAAAGTTCTGTAGCAAAATTGTTGTACTTATTTGGGAAATTCTCATCTTTTTTGAAACTTGGTGCGACACTATCACCATCAGTAGATGTGCCAGTGAAAGTCAAAGGGCTTGCTTGAACAGTAGAAACATTGGGCGAATCGCGGAGAGGAACAATCTCTTCTTCTTCTTCTTCTTGAATAGATTCAGCGCGGTCTTCAGCCATTGTAGCCTTTGGAGATAATCCTGGAGACTCAACTTGTTTAATCGATGGTGTCATATTTTTAAGGGAAGATCTCAAGGAGCTGACATCTGAATGACTATTGGCAGAAGACATTGTTGAAGCGAAACTATCGATAGATTCTCTATTAGCTGCTGCTCCAGATGCAGCGACAGCTACTCCAGCTAAAGCTTTACTTTCAGAGACAGAATCAGCATCATCAGCAGCATTGACTTCCTTGGAATCTGAAAAAACAGAGCTATTCGCAACGCTTGCGAAGTCGCTCTCGTCAATGCTTTCCAAATCATCATTGTTATCGCCATGTATTGTGGAAACACTCATGTCATCGTTAGAGTATTGTTCTTGAATTTCTTTTAGTTTTTCACTCAATGAAGCAAAACTACCCGTGATTGTACTTGCATTATCATCAAAGGTTTCCTTTAAATGTGATTTATCATCATCATTTCCAAGAACTTCAACAGCACCTGCACCTGCAGCAATACCTGCGGCACCAGCAATCGCTGCGCCATTAATACCTGAAGTGCCAACAATTTCCTTAGAGCCACCAGCGAAATCAGCATTTTTCTCAATATCTTGAGCTGCTCTCTTCTTATGTAAGTAACACAAGAAAAATAATATACCAGCAACGATAACGAAAAAGAAAAAGATACCAAGAACAATACCAACAATCATGCCTGCTTTATTATTGGTTTTAGCATCTTTAAATTGAATGTCTTCATTAAGGGTTGATGTTGGGGTTTGAAAGCTATTGGAACTGGAGCTTGTTGAAGGTGATGTTGTTGTAAAAGAAGTTGTTATAGTAGGAAACGTGAAACTGGAGGTTATTTGTTGAGGCGAAACAGTATCTGTCGTAGTTTCAAACTGAGGATTGTCCCAGGTATTCCAATCAAAAGTGGTCAATGTAGCTTTATCCCAGACTGCAGTACCAGTAGTCAAATAATCTGGCAAATTAGTTGCGCCATTCCAATCCGCAGCATTAATATAGTATCTTTTGTCCAATGATGGAGATGCTTGGGAAATGCTGAGAAGTGTCAGTAACACTAATATTATAGGCAACATATTATTGATGTTGTTGATAGCAAATTAACAATAATATATCTTCTGCTAATGTTTAGTTTATTGCTTGTAAATATAAAAGTGCAACTTCGAAGAAACAGAAAATTGAGATTTCTAAGGAAACAAAATACCAGGATATACAACAACAAAAAGATCGCAAGAAAACAAACAAAGAAAAGACAAAGACAAACGAGAAAAATTATAATCAGATTAAAGTAATAGGAAGAATTCTGCTGTGATATATATTTGGTTTCCTAATTGTCCATAAAGATATATTTAGAAATGACATATTTGAGAAAAGATAAAAATAAGTAAGTGGCTTTTTTTCGTCAATATTAGGCTGTTATGCATGTTGAAGTGGATTGTGCATACTCAAGATTGTTGAACTTCCTCGAACCCGTTAAACAGTAAAACGTATTTTCATTCTACGATGATGCGTGCGAGCATACAAAATTTCAACATGTAACTAGAAACAATAGAAAAAAAAACAATAATTAATATTCAGAAAAAGAAATTCAATAATACGGATTAACAAAAAGAAATATCACAGTGAAGGTAATAAGGCATTTAGGGTCTTGTGACTTTAAAATTCCCAAAATAATTCAATAAATTGAGGCTTAATTTGCGTCGATACTACTTTACGCTAAGCATAGTATGAAAAAATTATTCGGAAAAAATATGCTAAATATTATTTGACAAAGCTTCCTGTACAAACATCACTAACGTGATGTTCAAAAAGCCTTGTACTCAAAACAAAATCAAACTTGGCTTATAAGGAGCATAAGCAATAACAAATATCAGCTTTTTTGCTTTACTTGCGTCTCCTGTTCTCTAAAAGATGTTTATAAGCTGATACTACATTGAAGTCGGCTGACCGTCACAATTTTTTCTGTCGTTCTCAAGTTATGTATTGCGATCATCAAACTGATTAAATTTTTCTCAACCTTGAATTTGATGTGGGTGTACTGCAATATATTAAATTCTCTGCACTTGCTAACTTCTTGAGGTAAGTTTCGAGTCATAAACATAGCAAGGGTTCAAATTGAAAAATGAAAATTAAAGATACAAAGCTTACAATATCTGATTCCAACTAATAGTCAGAATTTTTTTGGTAAAATGACAATTAATTTGAAAAAATAGGAGACTACATCACCAAAAAATCTACCATCATCTGATAATAAAATTTTTTGCGTAGAATATGGACAGTATTTGCCACGCTAAGTATGAACATGACTTTATTTAAGATCAGAAATAAATAAATCTTCAAAATGTGTATTCAGAGCTTGACTCAAAATAATTAGTTTCATCATTCAAAAAAAGAAAATCATATCATCTTAGCAACCTACTAGCAACTCTAATAGAATGAAAAATAGAAATACCTACTTTGCATCAATTTATATTTAGCAGAAAGGTTCGACACATTTGACTGTGCAACGATTTCTCCACCAGAAAGCAAACAAAATCGAAACGAACCTGTAAAAAAAGCATAATTGACACAAGAATAAGCTCCATTGGGTTAACCCGAAGGTCAATTGTAATAACTATCATTAGACTAGCAAAAGTCCGCTGTTGAAACAACTAAATCCATTACCTTATGTAATGGGACTTATGAAAGAAAAGGAATACATCCTTCATATTAGGGTGAACATCTAATAAAGTCATTCTTCAAACACTGCATCCATCAAGATATGTTAAGTAGCATAACACAGTGATTAAATAGATTGCATTTCAACGTGGGTGACCTGAATAATAATGTATCCATGAAACTTCTAATGAGTAGTCAGTACACGTAGGCTTGCAAACTAGAAATATGTTGTCATGGTCCAAAAACATATATGACAGAATATCAGTTCAAATGACCGACATAAGTGACACACGAAAAACTTCAGATGATTTCCGGTTTTCTTACCGATAATACAACTTTCGTTGTATTACGCTTTCCGCTACAGTAACCGGAGACTTTCCCTAAAGCAAAATAACATACACATATAAATATGTATCTTTTTGTAAGCTTCAAAGTACAATTCTTTGGTCAAAAATGCGAAGAAAATTTTTAAAAACAAAAAAATGTGATATTTCAAAAGAAAAGAAGGGACGAGGTATATGTTGATTTTTTTTTTCTTAAATATAAAAAAAAAAAAAATTGTTTATTTTCATTCCAGATGCGAAAAAAAAAAAAAAAAAGAAAAAATTACGAATGAATTAAACTTTACGGGGTTACCCTACTTATAAATTATGTCCTGTAGTTTTTTGAACGAATAAATTGATGAATTTGAGATATATAATGTCCAATGAATACTACAAATTTACGTCTTATATCAAAATTATCATCTTTATTCACATAGAAAATGTCTTTAAGTGGCTTTCACCTCCTGTTATTTTGGTACAACAGTTTCCACTGTAGGAGAGTTTGTTTTCTCCGGTCTTATCTCTTGTTCAGTAGCTTCAGAACTATTGTTCTCGAATGTTTTTTCAATGTCATTATCTTTTAGCTTGCTAGTTATGGTTTCTTTTATATTTTCTGCTTCTTTTTTACTATCGCTTTCTTCATTTTTTTCAGTGTTCTTTTCTATATCTTTGCTTTGGTCTTGGTGATCAATAATAAGTTTTGTAACCTGATCTGCTTTTTCTTCATCAGTTAAATCATGAGCTAAATTATTTTTTTTGATCTTCTTGTTTTTCATTGTTTCATTGTTAGTGTTGAAAGAGTGTCTCTTTCTTCTGCCTAACTTTTGCATGGTCTTTGTATTGCTTGATTCTTTGAGGTCGGTTTCTTCGTCTTCAATTTTAGCATCCAGTTTTTCTGAGTGTCTTTTTTTCAATTCTATAAGTTCCTTGAACCTTCTATATGCAGGCAATTCCGGAATTTGTTTTTGGTTTTCAACTTTGGGTTTGACACGTACATCCTGACTATTCAAACTATTAGTCTTCTCGTCATAATACTTGTTTGTCAAAAGCCCAGCCAATATCGTGGAATATTGGCTATCTACTTTCTTCAGCTCTCCAAAATTGCCAAAACCTGTATCAGAAGAATCGCTTTCTTCGTCAGCCTGATAGCACATATTACCTTCTTTAAAAGTTTTATTTTTGGCCAACGTTTTCTGTATTTTGAATTGCACAAATCTCGAGAAAATGTCTTTATTAGCCATATAGGACGATACAAATTCATTATTTTCATTTATATTTATACGAGCTTCAAGGTTCTGAATTAAAGTGTCAGAAAACGGTGTCTGCACATTCAAGCCAGAAACTTTAAGTTTATTTTCGACAGCAGCAGTTGCATCAATAATTTTGTGAACTTCAACAAGTGATGGTGATATTTCGGCTGTCGGTTTATCAGAAATATTAAGATCTTCCGTTTTTGATTTAGATTGTTCTTTAACAAGTTGAGGCTTCTCAACTGCAGCATTAACATTTATATTTTCGATGTGACTATTGTTTCCGTCTATTACACCAATATTATCGTTATTATTTTCTGTGTTGTTTTTGCCTTCATAATTGCTATGTAAATTCTGATAATCCTTATTTTTGCTTTTGCTTATAGCGTTGTTCCCCCATACCTTATCGATAGTCGCTGCCTCTACCGCAGCTTGAGACGATACTAAATCAGATTCAATTCGTTTTCTTGATAACTCTATCAAACGCTTTGTAGTGTCGCTAATATCAAAGTTCTGTAATTTGAGCTTTGTAGAGTCCATTGCTAAACAGTACTGCGTTTTTCTAATCCTTGATTCCTTTCTAATATATACTGTTCTGAAATACTTTTCTGATTCTTTTCTTGAATTTTTCTATCAATAATCAAACTAAATCTATTGAAAGTTCATTGATAGAGTATTGAAATCAAATGAAATAAAAAAAAATGCAACTATTATGCTTGTCAATTTAAATGTAACCCTTATAAGTTTGACTTGGCTCTTATTGTTTACGTTTATACGTCTTGTCTGTTGTTGTTTTGGTCGTTCTTTTTTTTCTGTTTTATTTTTTTTTTTGCACAAAAAATCGGCACAAAGATACTCATGTGATAAATCACTGAATCATTATCATTAGTACTTACAATTTCGATCTAAAATAAGTATTGAACATAATATTATACAAGCAGAATAGTGAATGATATTTGATAATAATGATAGACAGAAAAAAATATTTAATACAAGAATGAGTCTTTATCTATTAAGAAACATCTTCGCTACTTTCTTCCTTACCAATGTTTCGTCGTATGCATCCCAACAAGTGTATAAAGTCATGATTTCTTGAATAGCTTCCGTAATTTCGTCCAAATTAACGTTTGAAACCGCCAAAAAGTTTGTAAGCATATCAATTCGAGTGTCATTGGACTGATTTTTCAATATAATGGTGAGATATATGGAGGTCGTAGCAATTATATGCGGAGGGTATAACAAAGGAATATCCGTGATATAACTATCATTGATTATGGACCAGCATAACTGTGATTCTTCACTAGATAAACTCAAGGTTTCGATCATTCGTACATCATCTTCGTTCAGCCTCTGTTCTTTTAATGGGGGTGATGGCGAGGGTATTGCTTTGTAATCCATGAACGCCAAAAAATAGCGGATTTGCTCCAAGGATCTATATGGATTATACACTATCAAATAGTTCTCTAATTCTTCAATGAGATAAAACTCGAATTCTGCAATCCGTGAATAATCATTGCATATATATTCTGGCCACAAAGCACGTGCTTCATACTGAACATTTCGTATATGCTGGGGGCATTCCTCTATTTTACTGGCAAGATACACGCATGTTGCCACTAGCAAATACGGATTAATTTCTTTGATCGACACATTTAGCAAAAACCGAGACACATAAACATTTGCTGTTGATATGGGCGCAGAACGAAGTTGTAATTTTCGGCCTAGGCTTTGTATTAGGTTATGAAGAAAAATCCTCATGTCATAGTCATACTCGACATCTTTGAGATACACGGGAAGTGCGCCGCTTGCTATTAGCTGGTCTTCCAAAACTTCCAAATTGCGGCGTTTCTCTAATAGTGATTCATGAGTATATTGCCAATTCTTGCGCTGCGTGGAGCTCCAATAACTTCCAGACATTTTTTTTTGCTTTTACGGCAAACAATCTTTTGGGTGGACCTTGCTCCTATTATCACCTCTTGACCTTTTGCAATTGTATTGTGGCCTCGATGAAGATGACTTAATTTATTGAGGTTAGTTGGTCTTTTAAAGAGAAAAGTTCTTTGTTCACGCTATAGTTTCTGTAGTTGATATCTATTCTTTAGCATTGATGGTTTTGTAGCACTGGAGGCACTATGTTTTTACATTTCAACATGCATAATTCGGAGAAAAAAGGAACCTACAAAATAAACACAAAGTGTTGCTGAGAGATGCTATGATGCCACCACAAAAAAAGCAAACATCATGGCAAGCTTTATCCTTTAAGAATCTTGCAAGAAATTACGCAAGGAAATAATAATAGTGAAAAATACAACAAAAAAATGAAAAGGAAAGGCTTTCAGTAACTGCGGAGATATGTTTTGGGATATTGTTTATGTTTCAAAAGCGAAAAGATACCCGCGTGCAGTAAGAACCCTGAATCATGAAGGGATGCGTCTATTAATAATATTATAAAAGAAACAGAAACCCAAGGATAGGAACTTTATCAAATTGATTGTAGATGGGGCAGGAAGAGGTGCTGAAAGCCAAGAGCATAATGCCAAAACCCGAGGGCATGACACGTGAATAACGATGAGGCAGCGTTTTCTGTTTGCTTTCAAAAAAAATCCAGCTCTGGTACTTAAGTTGTTTCAGTGTTTCTACGGAAATCAGGCCTGGACAAAACATATGGACTTTTCAAAGGTAATGCGTGAGTAGTTAATAAAACCTAACAGTCACCACGGGCCAAAAATATTCTTTTTAGTAATAAACCACCAACACGGAAATCCAAGCGGCAAAAAAAAAAGCTCAGACACATGCACATTCTGTAGGAAGTCAACAAGAAACCACACAAGCAGAAACAAGAGACACAGAGGAGTATGTAGATACACAGTGGGGAAGGGAACATTATCAATTGGCTGGTTTCAGCAACCAAGGCTAAAAGAATAAACAAGCTTACAGCGGCTAATATCTCCAATAACGTATAAAAATAATAATATTAACAAAATATATAAGATATCAATGATCATAAAAAAATGGTGAGAAATAAAAAGGAGGGAATCCAAACAAGTAAAAAAAAATCGTAAAATTAGCTATATTATAGAAGACCTAAGATCTTTCGCCTCTCAATCTTCTGGCTAATTGGATATCTTTTCTTTGAATGGTAACTCTCTTGGCGTGAATGGCACACAAGTTAGTGTCTTCGAATAAAGAAACCAAGTAGGCTTCAACGGATTCTTGCAAAGCACCGATAGCAGAAGATTGGAATCTCAAGTCGGTTTTAAAGTCCTGAGCGATTTCTCTGACCAATCTTTGGAAAGGCAACTTTCTGATCAATAATTCTGTAGATTTTTGGAATCTTCTAATTTCTCTTAAAGCAACGGTACCTGGCTTATATCTGTGAGGCTTCTTAACACCACCAGTTGATGGGGCAGATTTTCTGGCAGCCTTAGAGGCAATTTGCTTTCTTGGTGCTTTACCACCGGTAGACTTTCTTGCAGTTTGTTTGGTTCTAGCCATTTTTGATGTTTATTGACGATGATGTATTAATGAGCAGTAGGAGAATAGTAAAAATGTTTGTCAAAAATTATATAATTCAGGGGAAATGCAGATACTTTTATAATCACCAGAAAAAATTGCACTAGAAAAATAAAGTACTAACACAAAAACAAGAGCAAAACACCTTGGATAACAAAAGAGCAAAAAAAAAAAAAGAAAAAAAAATAAGGAAAAAAAAAAAAAAGAAATGTTGCAAGAGAAAATAGATAAGTGGTGTTGTGTGTGCATATGTAATTGCGAAAATTCATGGGCTGTCAGTGTATGTAACTGGCAACATCAAAAAGTCCACTAATGATAGGCCTAGTGGTCGCAAGATTTAGTCAAAAGCACAGGTAAAAAAACAAAAGATCGAATATAAAGTATAGAAAATACAGGGATTGGTGCGACGATGGACTGCAAAGTACAGGCAGGATGAGATTCAACGCAATAAAATAGATCTATGCATGTAAGTATTTGGTAGGGAGCGCACCCAGTCAGCCAAGCAGTTGGTCATCCTGGCCACCACCTAAAGCGAAAAATGTGTGCGGGTCCTAACCACTTTGGACAATCCATACTAGCCGCCCCATCGTTCAGCGACAATTGCCTCTCACTGAAATATGTTCTTCAGAGCTCAATAAGCCCAGAGGTCAAGCACACAGGACGTTCTCGCGGCCTATCCAGCAGCCTGTAGTCGCCCCCAGCCTGGCTGATGCGGGCTTGCTTTGCTTTTAGACATTCTGAAGTTTTCAGCATACAAAACGCTTTTTTTTTTGCGCGTAGCTGTTGGACTGGCTTTATGTGTCAGCTGCAGTCATGCTGTCACGTACTGGCCTCTGTACTTTCTGGAACGCATTCCAATTTTATGTATGATGCGGTGTGCCATTGCACAGCAATTAGTTAACCAGAGCTGATTTCAATTTTTTTTTTTTTTTTTGCGCGAGGCCAACCAGCTGCCTGGTACACTTAGCTTTAAGAGAGTCTTCGCAGTCACATCGCACGCCCCACACCAAACTCCTTGCTGGGTGGCTGTCCCTGGGCTGTGTTAATTTGTGCTTATGCCGCCTGGTGCGCGAGTATTTCTGGACCTACTACCCAGGAAACCCGTCACAAGGCCGCGCACAGCACAGCATCTTCCTTACGGGAAAGTTGATCGAACATGTACGCACACAGACATTCTCCCACGTACAAAAAAAGGGCATGCAAACCTCAGTTGCTCGATCGCACAATTCTGGGACCAACTGTCATCGACAATAAACAAAAAAAAAAAAATAATTACCTGCCAATACAATATACATTACATACACACGCAAATAGCTCAATACTGCCATAGTCTAAACAATTATACATTAACACTAGGTTACATATGTCCAAGCAAAAAGAATTTTGTTGAAAAAAAAAAAGTCACACACACACACATATATATAAAAGATAAAAAAAAATTTTTTGTTCTCCTCCTTATAAATATCCTTTGAATCCCCCTTTTTGCCTTTTTGCCTTCAGAACTTCTCAATTTGCTCTATTCCCTTTTCAAAAGTTCATCAACAACATAAATTCATATACACATATAAACAATAATACAAAATGTCCGGTCGTGGTAAAGGTGGTAAAGGTCTCGGTAAAGGTGGTGCCAAGCGTCACAGAAAGATCTTGAGAGATAACATTCAAGGTATAACCAAACCAGCTATTAGAAGATTGGCCAGAAGAGGTGGTGTCAAGCGTATTTCCGCCTTGATCTACGAAGAAGTCAGAGTCGTTCTTAAGTCCTTCTTGGAAAACGTCATCAGAGATGCCGTTACCTATACTGAACACGCCAAGAGAAAGACTGTTACCTCTTTGGATGTCGTTTACGCTTTGAAGAGACAAGGTAGAACCTTGTATGGTTTCGGTGGTTAAGATACTCGTCTCTATCCATAACTATTTATTCTTACTTTGGTCGGTTTCTGTATACTAGCACTCCATATATGTTTCTGTTTTTAATATATAATCGTTTTCTATTTGGTATAATCAGCTTCGTAAATGTGCCGTTGCTTGTGGTGAGAGGCAGGCGCGCAAAAAAGATTGACATGAGAAAACATTTTTAACCGCATGTGCATATCACGTGAAGTATCACTTTATCTCTAATAATTTTTTGTCCATGAAAAAAAAATATCTCCTGCCAAAAACCACCAGAACAGCAACTTTCCATGCTGCCAAACCACAATTACAACAATACAACTTGTCTATCTTTCTTTGGTCAAGCCAAGTTCAACAGCAAAATTTCCAGTCAAGCCCAGCTAGCAAGCCAATATGTCCACAACAGACTCCAGTGCACCCAAACAAGAAGTCAAGTCCCTTTACGACACAATTTATCAATACACATTGACCCCTTATCCGGCTTGGACGTTTTCCTCTTGTCTTTTGATTTCACCGCTAGTTTCGCCTACCCATGTAATCTATAGCTCCTGGTCTGCCGCAATTTCATCCCGCATTTCTCCCACCTCCTCAATTGCATCCTCTAAGCAGCCGAAGCTTCTACAAGTGGGCCCAAAGCCTGCCTCAGTCGCGCTTTTTGCAGCAGCAAACTTGCTTGGTGGATACATGACATATGACGGCGACTATATCAACGGCGCAGGATTCACCTCCGTTTGGTCAGCCTTGTATTTAGTAGTCAATGGAAGATATGTTGGCAATGCAGTGAGGTATGCTAAACCGTGGCCAGTCCTTGTTTCTGGTTTAGCCATGGGAAATGTAATCATTTATGGACAAAGATTTGTTTGGAGATAAATTACCGTGCAATTTTGTATTCAGCTTAATTTTATGCTATCTATTGCATATGTGTATTTATCCCAATTTACCTGTTTGCTCGACTTAGATTGACATAAATACATAAATAGACCAATTTCTAATAAAAGTAGTATTTGTAAATTTATACGTGCACGTTCAAAGAGTAATGAATAAAAATTCTTACAAACCAAAATTTGATGATAAAAATTTAATATCAAACGATATCTAATCTTCAATTCAATTTTTCAATCATTATGATTTCTTAAAGCGTTCTCGTGACGTTTCTTATCTATCTCGTAAAATGCTACAAAGATTCCCATATCGTATATGATCTTCAAAACACCAGCAAGAACAAATGCCAAAGCTTGCTTCTTATAATCGGCCAAAACACCTGTTACAGATGGACCAATAATTGATACCAAAGTCTTGACAACCTTAACCCAAGATAAAACCACTGTTCTTTCACTGGGTTGAATGACAGCTGCCAAAAAGACCTTTTTTGGAGCATTATCCATAGTTTGCGTAATAGCTCTAGCTAAAAACATGCTGAAAGTTATCAGTTTACTATTAGATAATGACAATAACAATAATAATATGGAAGAAGGAAGGTGGGTAAATACCATGGTAAAAATAGGACCATATCTTTTGCAAATCGAAGTGGAAAACATCGAGCATACCGATGAAATAAGATTTCCCCAAAAAAATAATTGCCCTAATTCTTGTGTTGATGTAACGAATTTCTGCTTGAAGTAGTACAGAATCCAAGATTTTCCACTAATAGCACTAGCTAATGAGTCTAATGCAAATAATATGGAAATATTAATCACTATGTACCAACCAGCACTTGAAAGCTGTGGAATTACATTGTCCCAGAACAAACTGTTCCTATTTGATGGCGATGGATCATTAGAAATATCAGATTTTGTTCTTTCTTGTTGCTGATTCTCAAGTTCGTTGCTGTTTGCCGTTGGTGGCAACAACGCGGTGGTCTCATTAGCAGGATCTACTTCCTCTAATATCTCTTCGATATCTGCTTCTTCTTCTTCATCTTCCAAACTCTCGTAAGTCCCATCAATCATGAACGTATCAATTTCAACCTCTTCAGATAATTGTAATGACAAAACTAAAATAAATCCTGCACAAATTGAATAAACCAAATAAACACTTTTATAAGTTTCAATCTCATCCCATCCAAACAAATTAGTAGCTATTCCAATAAAGCTTCCTGAAAACGCAAATCCGAGTGCATTTGCAAACATAGATATAATACTGTACCACGTGTAAACGTCTGATCTATTTTTGTCAGGCACGATTTCAGCAATGGAACTTTCTTCTATGGAATTGAAAGGCCCGACATCACTTCCTATTGCCGTGATCACACAGATTGCAGAAACTACACACAAAGAATAAAATCCAAGAGAGTCGCTGAACATGTACCAATAAATTCCTGCCACAATCATCATCACTGAAGCTATCGCTAAGGTCTTTCGTCTGCCTAAAACCTTATCAGCAAATACAGAAATCAAGAATGTTGTAACAACATCCCCGAACATAATTATGGTAAAAAGCAATCCGATTTGAGATTCATTATATCCAATCTTTTTCAAATAAATTGCATTAATCAAAGAAATTGCACTGTAAGAAAAAAATCGAAGAAACTTAATTGCGATTAATAAATAGACATCTGTAGAGCATTGCAAAAACGTCGTGATCCCAATTTCGGAAAGTAATTTAGATAGAATCATTCTAAAGTATTCAATCTACGATAAATAATCAAATTTCAAAAAGCCAAAAAAGTCCTACTAATGTATAAAACTATTTTCCATCCTTTTTTCAGGCAGTCCTATATGTTTTTGAAATTCTAGATGAGCCTCGATCATCGGTTAGATAGAAATATCCCAATTTGGTAATCTCATATAGTTTTTTTTCTCCAAAATAATATGAAAATCTTTTTTTTTCTTTTTGGAATTGTTATAATAATAATAAAAATTATGATCCCTGGTTAGAAGATGGATGAAAAAATAATAGCTAATCTTCTTGCATATTATGACAGAAAAGTTTTGAGTCCAACTGGGGTTTCTTAAACAAGTGTTTTCAGCAAAGTAAATATTTGTTTCGCCAAGTGATATACTTACCAATTCTCATGATTTTTAAGCCCAATATTAGTTAAGTCTATTGCTTTACATTAAGATAGTTTATTAGCTTACCATTAATTATCTTAACAGTATTTTTGATGCTAGATGTCGTTTTAATTTATAAGAAAAATGGTACTTAAAGAAGCATTTGATATTTCCAATATCACATCTATAATAATAGCAGCAATTCTATTATTTTGGATTTTCAATATCATTTGTAAACCTAAATTTCAAATATGGTTTTTTTCACCGTTCTTCACGCTAATTGGCAATGTTAAGTTAAAGAATGTAAAAATTGGTAGAGTAATTTTCCATATTAATTTGATTAATAAGGCTGACAAATTATTAGTTATCAAGCTATCGAATGTCGATGTTTTCATTAATAGAACTAAGCAAAAGCTTTCTAAAAAAGATGAAGAAAGGCTTCAAACTAATAATAATGAGTCAAGAGGATATGGTGATGTCATAAAGAGATATCTATCCATGATTATAGGGTCTAAAGCAATCAACAGATTTTTAAGTAATGTTCCTGGAGTCACGATTTATTTCTTTAATTTTAAAGTTCACATTGAGGATAAAAGAAACAATGAAATCATTTATTTCAAAATTGAAAAACTGAGGTTTTGTCATTTTATATCATCCTCAGTTTTTGATAATTCTTCTCTTGTTGATGATTCATCTGCTTCTGTAGTATCCTTCAAACATAAGTTTGAATCGAATCTATTTATTGATTCATTAATTCTTTATTCCAAAAAGTATGGATCATTCATTCTTTCTGGATACAGTATCATGACTGCTTCATATCAGGTGGATACAATTAAAGATTTTTTGCCTTCGAATATCATATTGGATGTGAATAATAGTGGGTTCAATATTAGAGTTGTGGATCTCTTCAAAATTATGTTACCTTTGGTGGAAACAATTGTGTTAAATAAAGCGGAAAATCAGCAAGACATGAAAAATGGAAAAGAAAATATGAATATTAAAGATTTTCTTTCAAGTCATAAAGTAATAATTCAAACTTACGCGAAGTTTTTGAGAAGATTAAATAAGATTAACATTAACTTATCGAACATCAAAATTGATCAAATCTACATATGGCTCTTTTTTCTAATGAATAATGCTTCTAATGCCAGTTATGTGTTAGATTTATTAGAGAATGACAAAGATAATAATGATAACTTGAGTTTTATGAATCAAAACTATTTTACTGTCAGTTTAGCAAAATACAATGTCAACCTTAATAAATTGAATAAAGAATCAATAGGTTATGATTTAATGTTTTTGGAGAATGATATCCCTGTGCAAATTATTTCTTCACTCATAAATTTTACTTTCTCGCTTAACAATAAATTCGAGTTATTTCAAATCGCGAATATTAATACCAACGTTAAATCAAATTTCTTTTATCAATCCATGAAGTTGCTTGCCGATCTAAATTATAACCCTGTATCCATTTTCAAATTATCTAGTCATATATCCTCACCAACTTTGGATGTTACCACAGTTCAATTATCAAATTTAAAATCCAATTATAACCAAATTAATACTTTTATGAGAGCTCTAACAAGAAGTGGAAAAAAACCAGAAGGCACTAACACACCAAGAAAAAACAGTATCAATCAGCAGGAACCTGCATCAAGAAACTCAATATTTGATTTTTTGTATAGAAATATTTCAAAAGTAATTCCGGTTCTCATACTAAAATTGACAATTGAAGATGGATTATTCATTATTACCCATGAGGATCCTGATGTGAAAAATTCATCCCAGTCTATTGTTCTAAACACAAATTTGGTAGTGTTCGAAACAACTTCGCAAAAGAAATATAGTAGTAAGGAGGAAGCAGTTTTAAATAAATCTTCTGCATTATCATATACTGAGAAAACATCGAAAGCTGGAGAAGATATCAATAAAAATACTAGTCAAAACACTTTCCAAACTTCAATTTATTACAAGCTTGATTTCTCAAGTGTGAAAATCGTTTACAAACATAAAGAAGCAAATATTGGAATTTTCAATAATAATAACTGTTTCCCAAATAATATCACTAATAATAGACTATCTAAGGATCTATTATTTCTTGACTTTGTATCCTTTAAGTTGTCTTTACAGAAATTACCTATATCTCCAAAGGTGGTTTGTAATGTGGTTTTCGAAACATTAAAACTTGATCTTCAGGATTTTATATCTCTTCGAGGATTATCCGAAATTTTTGAGTCGTTGAATTATAGAGATTCAACTTACAACAAGATTTATAGTATCGTATTGCAATATTTTCCTGAATATATTGACACAAAAATGAAAAGCAAATCAAAGATTAATAAACTTAAAAGAAGAATCAAAAATGATTATAAAGCATTATTTCAGTATTTACCTTTGTGGTTGACGTCAATTACTTTTCAAGGCAGTAATTTTTTTCTTTCTTTACCTGTTCGTTCTTTGTTTATTCCGAAAGAACAATTAACAAATCTAGAACCTTTATCAGCTAATGAGTTTGTTAACGGAAATTCAAGAAAATTGAAATTTCAGGTCAAATCATTTTTGATAGAACTTATAAATGATATACCATACTCAAAACAGTCAGCCAAATTGCCGTCTGTTGCTACTCGGCAATATCTAGGTGAAGGATCAAAAAAAACCGGAGACCAGAATTTGATGGATCAACATAACGTTATTCTTGATTCCTCAAGTAGTTCTTCTGATGAAAAAGAAGCTTCTAGGATCACTTTTTGGAACATCAAGTTTCAGATTAATGATATAAGCATAGACGTCTTTTCATGTGATCCAAGATTATTTTTTAGTGATGAGAATAGTGATCCCAAGAAGACAGATAACTATATTATGTCTAATCAAATAAAAATACCTACAATTAAACTAAATATTTTATCTATTCAAGACAATATCATTTCAAAGACAGGCGAAACGTTTTTCAAAAAACCTAATATCAATGATGAAGATAGTGTTTTTGATGATGATCTTATTTTTTCAACTGATTCTACTTCTAGGGACGCAACTAACTTTTCGGCATCATCTTCAGATTTTTTCAATGAAGGATCTGATATTGATAGTTATACTACTAGCGATAGCAAATCTGTTCATAGAATGCCAAATAATTTTATTGATATAAATGTTGAAATTGAAAGTATCACATCCAACTTCTCGATATTTACCTGTTTTATTATGCTTTCTTCATTTCTGTTGATAAGGAATACAATTTTTTCTTTCAAAAAAAAAACCAATAGTGAAAGTTTGGCATGTGGAAATAACTACGAATCAACAACCTATATGCAAAATTCTGCAAATTTAAGTTTTGACTCGAGTGATTTTGACAAAGATGAGTGTCAATATGATGCTATTGAAAACAATATTCTGTTTCAATTTTTACTGGAGTTAGTTAATATAAAAATTAATGTGAGTAACTCAGAAATTTTATTTCATATGCCTTTAGGATTAAAAACGAAGTTTCAATTGCAGGGAAATATTATTCATATGAATTCTAAAAAGCTATACATGCATTCAAATATATCACGTATATATGTGCAATCCCCGAAATTAAAATATTTTTTTGAGAGACTTGTCTTATTGAATGATGTGAAGCTAAACTTAGACTTAACACGATTAAGCAAATTCTTTTTTTTGAAAAAGGATCCTCGATTTGATAACATTGATTTGAACGATGAAATATTTACCGTTGCATCGGTAACTTTCAAAACTTTTCGAATCAGTGTTCCTCATGGGATGATCATTCATAAAATTTTTGATAATATTTCTATCTTTGTGAAATTGTGTAAATATTTAGCTAAATCGTTTAAGTCTAATACTGCGGATTTGGCACTAAAAATCCTGCATATTCTTAAAGCACCGATCCTACCCAGATTCATCATAAGAGGTGAGAAATTACTTTTTGTGATCAAAGATGATCCATTTGAAAGCAAGCTCAATAGTTTTTTTCAAATTGGATTGTTAGAACAAAAAAACCGATTATTTAAATTGAATTTGTTTGTTGAGAAACTTAAGAATGAATATAGAAGTATATATGATTTTGAAATCACAAATACTAATCAATTAACAATAATTGTTCTAGAAACTAATCAACATTTATATTATTGTGATGGATGGGTTAAAGATGAAAACAACAATGGTTATTCTCAGGATACAACAATTTTTGATATTTTCAATGCCTTTGAAGTATTACAAAGATATTTCAGTAAATCATGGATATCAAGAATTAAAATTTTTAAGCAAAAGCTTGCTTTTGAACAACAAAATAACAAAGAATTTTTTTGGATGCCAGACCTTATCCCAACCAAAAAAAATGCAGGTAAATTTGTCATGTCTGACTTTCTCCTTGGTAATATTCCCTTGCTAAATTGTATGTTTGAGGATATTTGCCTCACTGTTTCATCAGTTAATTTTCCCATAAGGAAACTTTCGGATTTTCTTTATGGAGTAGGCAAAAAGATTCCAAAAGATACAGTGTATCAAATGATGATACCTATGAATTTAAATTTGAAATTCAAGGAGCTAAGAGTTCATTTAAGAGACTATCCAATACCTTTAGTCTACATGCCATCATGTTTGGAAGGTGATAATATTCCTATCAGTATTGATGGTAACATAGTTATTTGTGAGGTTTATTATGATACTGAAGATAATATTAATAGGATATTCGTGCCTCTAGTTCCATCGTGTATCAAAAGGGATAATGATAAGTATTATTCTTTAATGGTGCCAAAATCTGTTCAATCCGTGAAAACATTTTTTAATCTAAATATCGAAAATTTAAATACAGAGAAATCCACGCGAATTTGTTGGGGGGTTTCTTATCAAACAGCTTTACAACAAATTATGAAAGTTTTTGATGGTTTTACTAAACCACCGCTAGATCCGTCTGAGAAAGTAGGTTTTTGGGATAAACTAAGAGCAAACATTCATGGTAGATTAAACTGGAAGTTGAATGGTTTAGATATTATTTTAAAAGGTTCTCGTGATCCTTATAAGATTGTTGATATTCATGCAGGTTATATCTTGTCTTTTACAGGAGATGTTAACTTTGATCTTAACAAAAAGGATGATCCTTCAAAATTTTTCTCCGTTCAAGCAGGTAGCGTTAAATGGGTATCTCCAGACTTTTTAAATGAGCCTTTATTAGTTTGGTCTCGAAAATCCAGCAAATCGGTATACTTGGCAAATATTAAAAATGTTAACGGCTTTCATAATTTAAGTCACTTTTATTTATCACAGCCAGATGGTAACCTTCAAGAAGATTTGAATGTCGTCAATAAAAGAATCAAAGCCTTTTATTCAAAAACAGTTGTATCTTTAGGGGTTGACGTCAATTTTAATTTTGGGATCTCCTTTGAGAGAGACGATGATGATAACATGCGAACCAATAGATTTATACCTCATTATAAAATAAAATTAGTTCATCCAGACTATGTTAAGGGTGATAAGAATCATGACTCTTACAAAGGCTTTAGAAGTCGGTTCATAAACATGGAATTTCATGTTGACTCTCGTAGTGAAGACAAAAACAACTCTTTACATTTTTCTTTATTAGAAATTAAAAAAGTTACTCAATGGTGGAAATTGTTTTCCGGTAACATGTCCGTTCCCATTAGACAAGGCAAAATATTTGGTCCTGCCACAGAATCGAAAAAGTTTTCTAAATATTTGAATAGTATAAGATACCAATTTCACCTTGATGATATTTTCATTTCCCATTCACTAAGGGATGATGGACATAATTATACTGATGACATTCAAAGCGATAAAGCTGCAAATCAGTTTCATGGCTTTGGAATCAAATCCAAAGTAGGTAAATTAATGGTTGATTTATACCAAAACAAGCAGCCTGTTGTTATTCACAAACAGATTTTGAAAAAAACACAAAAGCTAATGAAAATGAAGTTCAATGTTGGTGAAATTAACCTAGAAAATGTAGATATTAGGTTAATTCATGCTGTATTTTTGAAAGATGAAAAGTTTGTTAGAAATGATGACTTGCATTGGTATGACTATATTGATTTTGATGAGTATAATTTAGAAAGTGTGGAGGATATCGCAGTCAAGTTTGATGTTCATCCAATTGTATATTCACCACATGTTGTTTATTTCAAAAAATCCAAAGTTAAAAAGTCCGACCATGAAACTAATAAAGATAGTGATAATGAAACTAAAAATATAAATAATTCTGAATCTACCGATGAACAAGAAAACCAAATCCCCAATGAACTCAAAAAAATGAGTAGACCATTCTCCACTGATGAAAACAATATCGAAAGCAAATCTTCCTCGTATTTTTGTGATAAATATGAAAAAGATTTTACAAATAGTTTCATTATTCATGATATGCTCTTGAAGTGGAATTGTATTAATCGGAACTTGTTTTTCAAATATGTTCACTTGGTTGGGATCTCACAATCAATTATTAATTTTTTGAAGGAAGACATAATTGGAAGTGTTTTAGAGAGTTTAAAAAAAAAATCTTCGAATAAACTAAGTGATAGTGAATCTACTCACGGTTGTAATGCTAGCTTGCTATCTGAGAAATGTATAGGTGCAGATGATTCAACTTTTTGTGAAGTGAAATTGAAGAGATTTGATGAGGATTTAAGATTTATTGATAACTTAAATCTTTTTTATACAGAAGATTACTTTATAAAGTTGGTTGCTCCACAAATTCAATTCATTGAAAAGCTTAGTAGTGATGCATGTTTGATTTTAACATCTCCAGATATTGAAGTTAAATTCATTTCTGTTAATCAAAAAAGAACCGACGTCAATTCGGAATCTGGTCTTTTAGAATATTCTGATATCGTTGAAACTAGAATAGGTTCTTTGATTCATGATGCTAATATGTTTGTTTTTCTGCAGAACGATATTACTTGCAAAAAATTTTTTAATGCTGCACCATATGGCTCTTCTCAGACTAAGAGCTCTTCTGGTATTGAGTGGCCTCCATTCTTTAATAAAGATTTTGACAATGGTAATTCTGTTCCCTCAAAATATATGTTGCTAGAAAATACATCGATGTTATTGAGATATGATAAAATCGGAATGTTAATAAATTCTGCAGATACAGAAAGTGAAAGTGATGAAACTTACGAATCATCAGCAAGCAGTGTATCTAATATCGATAATGATGACGAAAATAAAACTAAAGTTAACAAGATTACATTCTTTGCACCTGAAATTATTGTGTCGTGCAACTCCTTACAATATTCAGTTTTATATTCATTGATATTTAATCTATTACTTTACAGTGAACCCTCGTTCAAAAATTTGAATAATAAGCTTAGTAAATTAGCTTTGAAAGCTTCTTCCTTACATGAAAACTCGGAGGAAGAAGAGTATAAATATTTGATAGTGAACAAAATTAATGACATCAGGAAAAGAATAGCGATTTTGCTTGAGCTAAACTCTAATTACAATATTGCTCAGAAAGAAAAGTCGAATAATGATATGAAAAGTCTTGAAAGATACAGTGAATATGTAAAAACAGAAAGAGATAAATTATATAGTGAGCTTTATACAACCATAAAGCTAGTTTTATTAGGAGGAAATAGTGGGAAAAAGAAGAAGCAAAAGAAGACTAAAAATGAGGACGATGGACAGAATATTTTAGAAGAAATTAACTGGTATATTAGGTCGGACTCAATTATTTTTCATATGTTGTTAAATGAAGATGAGCCCTTCATTGATTTAGCAATATCTAATGGCCAATTTGAAAGAAAAGAAAAGAGTGATCGAAGCACAGAAAACTTTTTGCTGATTCAAATGATGCAAGGATTCGCTTTATCTGCGGATCGTTATTATCAAGATATTTTGCTGCCATTTGATATTAATACGTCAAAAAATCAGAAATTTCATAAATATCGATCCAAGCACAAACCTTTAGTATCCTTAAGATGGTCTTTGAAGCCGCCTGTTGGTGGCATAAAGGTTATACAATACATTGATATTGATTTGAAGCCTATCAAAATTCAGTTAGATGAGAATACTGGTAAACAGATTGTTGACTACTTGTTCAAGGATACTAAGATAAGTTCATGTAAAGACAATAACAAGAAAAGAGAAAAGAAAGAGGGCAAATTATCCAAATTCTTTGGTTCCAAAAAAGAAAATTTTAATGAGGACCAAGACATTAATTTTGATGATATTTCATCCGATGATGATGAAGAAAAGCACATAGATGATGGCGAAGATAATGACAATGAAGCTTGTGAGTATGCAAGCAATACATGTTTAACAGCAGCGGTTTCATTAGAATCACGGAAGTACAATGACAATATAATTAATGGTATTTCTGAAGATAATGATGCTAATATTATGATGGAAAGAACGAATAATAACTTTAGCATTGATTCCTTCAAGCTTCATGCTCTACCATTATGTGTATCCTACAAAGGTGAAAATGGTAAGCAAAGGTTGGTGTCTGTAGATAATTTTTTATTAAATTTACCTAACATTGTTATTTCGCAGAAAGTTCTTTCGCTATATGATGTTACTATGTTCCTAAAAAAGGTTATCTTTAAACTATTGTTACAACATACAGGCAAGCTCATTGGAAATAAGTTAAAAAATCGTAATGTGAAAAAGGTCAACCATCACTTACCTCAACTATCGGAATATAATGAGTTTATTAGTATAAATGATCTACAAAATAAAGAAAAGAAAGAAAAGCAAAATAACGATGCTAAACATAAGAAGTTGACATTTTAAAAAGCATTGACTATATATTTGTATATATTATTGACAATTGAATTACTTAGGATTTTACTAATTTTGTAGTTACTCGAACTAAATCAAAACATATGGCTACAAAATCTAAATAATAATGCAAATGAAAGCTTTGGTTTTTGACGTATAATGGTAGTTTTATTTCTAACAAGAAGGCCGAATATTGAATAATATAAAAAATCATTACATAATGCGTGAGCATGCTTTTTTTTTATAGGTGAGTACTAATTATTGAATGCCCCTCAGTATTGCCTATTCAAGATATCGACAATATCTCTATTAGTCTCCAAATAATGAAGCTGATCAACGATAAATAGATAAAAGCTCTACTATATTTGCTACTTCAAAACGAAAATTGAAAAACACCTAATGATATTTGAATAATAACGAAAATGGAAATCACTTACACGGTTGTTTATGATGAAATCATTAAAAATAACAAACAGTTTGGCTACATTTCCCCAGCCAAAGCAAACTTATTGAATCTTGATTTTATAGCTCTTTTAGCAGATAGTATTTGTGATCCAATAGTTTTGAAATTTTTGGCAAGATTTTTAAGTGTAGACACTTACACAAATGTTATGGATGAAAGAAACATCAACCATTTATGTGCTTATCCATGTTGTTTCTCGAAACCTGCTAGAAGAAATGATGGTAACCCATTAAGAAACTTATCCAAAAATATGCAATTGTATAATGAAACTAATCCATTACATGATTTTGAAATCATTGAAAAAAATAATGCGAAATCACTAACTCCATTTAGCTACTTAAATAATTTTTGTAGCAAGAAGCATTTTCAATGTTCCAAAATCTATAAGAGTCAGCTAAAGCAAGATGCATTGTTTTTGAGAGATAACGTATTTGTGGATCATAATACCAAAGCATTGTTAAACTCATA
The DNA here is from genome assembly GCA_031125705.1 of Saccharomycopsis babjevae. Classification (NCBI taxonomy): domain Eukaryota; kingdom Fungi; phylum Ascomycota; class Saccharomycetes; order Ascoideales; family Saccharomycopsidaceae; genus Saccharomycopsis; species Saccharomycopsis babjevae. The sequence goes on along the minus strand of JASTVB010000003.1, from coordinate 112,342 downwards.
TTCAGATATAAGTAAAAATACTAAGATAGTTTTATTAGAAGAAATATGGTTATATCAAGCTCAAAACAACCAATTATCATTGGTAGATATTTTAAAAGATCTTAATATAAATGACAATTCGCAAGCAAGGAAAGAAAATAGGACTGCTGAAAGAATTATACCTCCAGAACTAATGGGTGATAAAATTATTGAAAAGTTTCCTACCATTGAACAGTTACAGGAACAATTTGATGAGGATGAACTCATTTTAACTATTAATGAAAGAGCAAAGCAAATTGATGGATATGTCACAGAACATTGACGCCGTTCATACATTTTAATAGTAGATTTTACTGGAATTATGCGATCGTCACTCATTTTTTTCTTCCTGTTTGTCATAGTATATTTGGTTCTACAATACTATATTAGCATAAAAGTTCTTTATAATTAATTATACTCGTTAAGTCATTCATGTATACAAAAACATTCTATAAATATTATACATACCACTGCACATCACCTTTAACGAATCCATGTTTTTTCAACAAATCGCATAATAAAGAGTTGGAAGCACTAGAAAGGTCTTCTATAGTTTTCATGTCCTCCATCAACTTATGATATTTGGTAAGTCTCTCTTGAAAATAATGATTAAATTTTATTTGATAATTTTTTTGAAGCATTGGGATCCTCTTCTTGAATACTGAAAACCTTTTCTGAACTATACCGAACTTTTTGGACAAGCAATTAATAGAAAAATTATCAACAAATAGCCACTGCTTAATAAAATAATTTAGCAATTTCGATTTCTGACGATCGTTAAGCCTTGCAAAAATTTCTGGGTTTTTAAGCTTGTAAATTTCATATTCCCATTCTGCCTCGGATTGTGCCAAGAAGTATTTATTTTTTGTGTTCAATAATGACTCAGCTTGATACTTTTTTGCTGTGGTTATGTAATAAGACAATGCTTTGTTGTGTTTGAATGGCAAATTTAGCTGTTGAATGGACCCGACAGCAGGTCCTATTTGCAAATTTACGACTTTTACCTTAAATGGGCCCTTATAATTGAATAGATAGTCAAGTCTTCTTAGCTCCTTTAAGCATTTCTTGTACTGCAACTCCATTAATATTTTAACGGAGTCGGGCTCATTGAGGTTTATTGATTTTTCAGAAATTCTGCTATGTTGATATTTGAATACGTATCTCTTGATCTTAGACTTGAGGCTCTGAAGGCGGGATGCTTCTCTTTGAATAATCTTATTTGGTGCAAAATTGTGGTCCAATTTTTTGCCCGCTTGTATCTTATAAGTATGTTTCTGTGTTCTAACCACCGAATTTTCATCCTTGATCCGAAATAGTGTTTGCTGCCAATCCATATGAGATGATTGTTCTTTTGGCACCCCCTCAATCTGCAAAGAGGTCTGCAATTTAGATAGCAATTTGTTTGCATTCACTAAAGCATTAGCACTCTTCCAAGGGGAATTCAACTTGCTGCCTTTTTTAAAACTGGTTTTTATTGCATTTCGAAATTCACCATCAAGATTCACTTTCTTAGCACTTCGAAGAATGTTTCGATACAAATAAAACACCGATGCCCTATGAGCGTAATTATGTCTAAAATGCAATACATCCATCGTCATTTCTTCAAATCATTACACAAAAGAACCCATCAATTTGATTTCACTGGCCATTTGTGATAACTTGACCCGAGATGCTGTCATTGATATTATCTATAAATGGTGATCGATTATTACTCTTCAATATTTCAATTTTAAGAGTCTCTATCTCCACATAAAATTTCAAAAATCAAGAACTGATCATCGCACATTGAAAACCCGTACATACTTTCTTTTTGTCATCTCGTAAACCCTTACATCTTATTTGTTTTTTGATTGTTTTTATTTTTCTATTTATGTATATTTCCAGATATGGAAATACAAAAACACATCGAAACTTTATTCACGTGATCTTATTGATAATTAGCAAGTTAGTATAAACAAAAGAGAGAGAGAAAATTAAAATCAAAACAAAAAAAAATATATAAAAATGAATTTTTTAAGGATCATTATCGATAGAAATTGTTTGTTTTAAATCTGTGTATTTTCAATAATTCACCCATTTGTATTGATATAGGGTATTTAAAAATTTTACTTCAGGTGTATTCTGAATATTACGTTCCATAGCGGTATTTATATTGTTGAGTTGTGTCATATCCAAAAAAGAAAAGAAAAGACGACAGTCTAACCAACCAGAGTATCAAAACGAAAAAATAGAATAGAATAAATTAACAACACAAATCCAATCAAATAGAAAAGAATTATTCAAGATTAGTTGTGTAATATAGTAGTGGTGCTGCTTTTTTTTTTTTAGTTATTCTGTTGTTTTTCAAATTATTCTGCTGATTATTTTTTGATTTTGCTAAAATGTCTAATACTGCTATAAATGCTATTCCTTTGATTGAATTCCTTAAAGGTATGTTCTTATTTTTTTTTTTTTTTTTTTTTTTTTGATTTTTGATTTTGATAGCTTGCACATATTTTAATCTTCTTGAATCCTTGGAGATCTGAACTGATTTACAGGATTTATCGACGATGAGAACCTTTACTAACAATGTTCTTTTATTATTTTTGAATGATTAGACCGTATATATCTTGGTGCATACAACTACAATCCACGAGATACAAAAGAGTATGTGTTTTTCACGGTAGAAAACGACTTACCTTACAATTCTTTTCATTTGGATTTTGGTCCTTTACATCTTGGTCATTTATACAGATTTGCCGTGGTTCTTCATAACGTGCTAAATGACGAAGCCAACCAAAGTAAGGCTGTGGTTTTTTACTCTTCGTTGGGCCCAAAGGAGAGAGCAAATGCAGCTTGTTTGTTGTGTTGCTATATGGTTTTAGTTCAATCTTGGTCACCTCATCAAGTATTGCAACCTATTTCACAAGTCGAACCTCCATTCATGCCATTTAGAGATGCGGGTTATTCTAATGCAGATTTTGAAATAACCATTCAAGATGTTATATACGGTGTCTGGAGAGCCAAAGAAAGAGGTTTGATAGATTTACAGAACTTCAATTTAGAAGAGTACGAAAGATACGAACGTGTCAATAATGGTGATTTAAACATGATCACCAAAGATTTTGTTGCTTTTGCATCTCCGCAACAAGCGAAGTGCGGAGCGCCAATCAATGAGCCATTTAAAAAAGTGTTGGAATACTTTAAGAGACATGATGTCAAAATGGTTGTTAGATTAAATAGCCGTTTATACGACAGACAAGAATTCCTCAAAAAAGGTATTGAGCACGTAGATATGATATTTGACGATGGTACTTGTCCTACTATTGAATATGTGAAGGACTTCATTGGCCTTTCTGAAGGCGTCATTGCTAAAGGTGGAAAGATTGCCGTTCATTGTAAAGCAGGTTTAGGAAGAACCGGTTGTTTGATAGGAGCCCATTTAATTTACACATATGGTTTTACTGCAAATGAATGTATTGCCTTTATGAGAGTGATCCGCCCAGGTATGGTGGTTGGACCTCAGCAACACTGGTTATATCTTCATCAGAATGAATTTAGAAGCTGGAAATACACTATGGTTTTAGACACTGTTTCAAAGCCTGAATTATCTGGCTATTGCTCTATTATTTCGTATGATTCATTTAAGAAGAGACAGAAGAGAAATGATACTAAAATAGATAATGATGATACTTCTGTGATCATGAATAATCGTATGAGAAGAACATCAGGCAAAATGTTGATATCTGCTCAGACTGCTGTACCTGAGATATCACCTGGTCAACCTCGAAAAGGTGATAATGGAAGATACGTATCTACTTCATTTGTTGGTAGCAATAATAGCGAGAATTTACAAGATGATGACAATGATGATAACGTAGTACAAGAGTTTGATGATATATTGCCTGATAATATTCACGAAAATACAGGTATCCTTAACGAAATGTCAATAGATAAAGAAAACACTAAACTGCATATCTCCAAAATAAGAAACAATTCCACTAAAAATATTCTTTATGACCATTCATTAGAAGACGTTATTGACACCAAAGAAAGCTTTTTGGTTAGAGAAGATGATGACAGTATGATTAGAGCATCAACTGATAAAATGAGTAATGTATCAGAAGTAGGTATACTAGAAAAAAGACGCCACAGAATATCTAATCTGCCGAACACCTCCTGGAGAGTGTTGCGTTCTATCACTTCTCCTAACCATAAAAAGAGTTCACTGAACGGTAATAATAAAATGAATATGCCAATAGTAAGCTCGACACCAGAACAGACTAAAGTACATAAAGAAATTATTTCTGAGAATGTAAGGAAAGGCACAGTATCGCGCTCCCGTATTGATACTAAGATTAGAAATAGATGATCTTTTAGTTTTCTATTATGTGCTATTCATTTTCACTTCGTTTTTTTCTGCATTTGTATCTTTTATCTTGAATTGTATAAACATATTTATGTGTATCTCATTTCGGTAATTTGATACTAAACTTTTTTATTTCTCCTTCAGAACGACATTTCCATTTTTATAATATATAACCAATGCCATATACATTTAGAAAAAAAAAATCCAACAAACAATAAGATGTCAAATAAAGATCAAGAAACCGTGCAAATATCTGATAATCGCATTGAAGTTTACTACAATTTTATTAATATGAAAAAAAAATGTATGTATTTAGAAACTGATTAATATACATTCATATATTAATATAATTCATGTTTTTGTCGTACTGACTATATATGTATATATATAATATTTGTTATTATTTATTAGAATTGTCAAGAAACTTTGCTTGCTTATTTATTTTGTTGAGTCTTTTTATTGTTTTTTTTTTTTTTTTTTGATTATTAATAGAAGCATGATTAATAAACTCTGGCAGTTGGAGGAACTGGTTTACATTCATTTTCATCTAAAGTAGTGGTAATGACACTTCTGTAACCTAACTTAACATCATCACCATTCTTTGGTTGCCATGACAAAGTGTGCTTCATCCAGTTCTTGTCATCTCTTTCTGGGTAATCTTCTCTAGCGTGAGCACCTCTAGACTCCTTTCTTGCAGCAGCGGAAACTGCAGTTTGAGTGGCACATGTCAATAAGTTTTCTAATTCTAAAGTTTCAACTAAGTCAGAGTTCCAGATCATAGATCTGTCGGAGACACCAACATCATTGAAAGTCTTGTCAATAGCAGTAATGTTCTTTACACCGTCATCTAAGGAAGATTGGGTTCTGAAAACAGAAACATCTCTTTGCATAGTCTTTTGCATAGCCATTCTGATGTCAGCTGTTGGTTTTGGACCGGTAGCGTTTCTAAGTTTGTCCAATCTTTCAATAGCATGCTTACCGAGGTCAGCATCTAATGGCTTGTGTGGCTTACCTGGTGTTAAAGAATCTCTAATAGTGTGAGAGACAGCTCTACCGAAGACAACTAAATCCAATAATGAGTTAGCACCTAATCTGTTAGCACCGTGAACCGAGACACACGCAGCTTCACCACAAGCTAACAAACCTGGGACGACTTGGTCTTCACCATTTTCATCAACGGTCAAACATTCACCAGTCCATTTGGTTGGGATACCACCCATATTATAATGCACAGTTGGTAAAATTGGAATTGGTTCCTTGGTAACATCGACACCAGCAAAAATAGCAGCGGTTTCAGAGATACCTGGTAATCTTTCCTTTAAGACAGATGGTGGCAAGTGAGATAATTGCAAGAACATATGATCCTTTTCTTTACCAACACCTCTACCTTCTCTAATTTCCATAGTGATAGCTCTGGAGACAACATCTCTACAAGCCAAATCCTTAGCTGATGGAGCGTATCTTTCCATAAATCTTTCACCTTCGGAGTTAACTAAGAAACCACCTTCACCTCTAGCACCTTCGGTGATAAGACAACCAGAACCATAAATACCAGATGGATGGAATTGGACGAATTCCAAATCTTGTAAAGGCAAGCCAGCTCTAGATACCATAGCGAAACCGTCACCGGTACAAGTGTGAGCAGAAGTACAAGAGAAATAAGCTCTTCCGTACCCACCGGTAGCCATGATAGTCTTGTGGGCTCTGAATCTGTGGATAGTACCATCTTCTTGGTTGTAAGCAATGACACCTACACATTCACCATCTTCCATCAATAAATCTAAAGCGAAATATTCAATGAAGAAATGTGTGTCGTGTCTCAAGGATTGACCATAAAGAGAGTGCAAAAGGGCATGACCGGTTCTGTCAGCGACAGCACAAGTTCTGTAAGCTTGACCACCGTGGCCGAAATCTTTGGTTTGACCACCAAAGGCTCTTTGATAAATTCTACCTTCATCATTTCTAGAGAATGGGACACCGTAATGTTCTAATTCGTAAATGGAGTCAGGAGCTTCTCTGGTCATGTAGTGGATAGCATCTTGGTCACCTAGCCAATCGGAACCCTTGACGGTATCGTACATGTGCCAGTGCCAATCGTCCTTGTGCATGTTACCAAGAGCGGCATTGATACCACCTTGTGCGGCAACGGTATGGGATCTGGTAGGAAACAATTTGGAGATACAAGCGGTCTTGAAACCTTCGACGGCTAAACCGAAGGCAGCTCTTAAACCAGCACCACCGGCACCAACAACGACACAGTCGTATTCGTGGTCAATGACGTGATACTTTTCTCTCATGCTCATGGCGGCATCCTTGGCCTTGACGTTATTATTTGCGGCAATGACCTGGCTGGCTCTTTGAGAGGTGTGGAAGGCTCTCTTTGTGGCAGCGAGCGAGGAAGTGGAAGGCTTCAAATGACGAAAGGACAACATTTTTATTATGGAGATCAATCTGGCCTTGCAAGGGGTCTACGAAGATGGAAATAGGGTTATCTATGATGCGAATAGCAGAAGCAAACAATGCAGCAAAACTGTTGGGTTTATTGTATTGACTTCTCTGGAAACAGCAGCAAAACAATCTGGAAAGCACACTATGGTTTTCCTGGGATGGATGGATGGTCTGTTGATGCGGTTATTTATTTGTATCAGCTTCTGATCTATATATGTATATATATGTGCTGGATACTTTTCAATAACGTTTGTCAAAGTGTACAAATGTCAAATTCAGTGTCAGATATAGATGCAAATACAATGTCAAGTATTAGTACCTGGCTCCCCTAAAAGTTGGCAAAGGTTATAGTTTACAACTTATTCTTTGAATTTAACCCATTAATTTTCCTTTTATTATTAATACTGCGTACGATTCCTATCCTGTAGTAACGAGAAGAAAAAAAAAAAAAAAAAAAAAAAAATTCTCTCCATAAAAATCCCGCTGCTCAAAAAGCATACAGTTTTTCTACCATAGGCAGGAATGCTATGTCCGGGTCCTAAAACGGCGATTATTCATCATTTTTTTAGACACTTTTATTGGTCAAAAATTGGCTGCCCTTAAAGGGCATGGATCTCCGACTTTTTTGTCTTGACAACTAGTCCGTACATGATTAAACCCGTACATATGCCGCGTGATTTTGAGTTTTATCAGCTGCGAGCCAATTCCGGGGCATTCCGTAGCATGCCATGACCGAGTTAGTCCTCTTTGCTTTTCTGATCCAATGTGATAATAGGCTTTTGCTTATAGAGATTATCAGTATCTATCAATTTGCAAAGATTGAGTAGTACATTAATATAAATGTTAAACTTTGCAACCAAATATATATATAACCTAATTTTCAAAGAAATTATTGGTGAGTCCCGAAAAATATTATCCGACACGGCGGCTACAGGATGTCAAAACATTGGTTGTTTTTTTTTTCATAATCATTTTTGTGGGCTACCTACCAGGTCGCTCGCCAAAAATTGTTTGACATGTCCCCGGCCGGTCCGGTTGCTGCTTGCCAGACGGTTTACTCCGCGCCACGCGAGCTCGGACCTAAATGCTTCTGGACTCTTGCAAAAGACCTCAATAAAAGCTTACAGCAAAACAAAATACAAGGCACTCCGGAGAATGAAAAAAAAAGGAAACTTGTCCGGAATATCCGTAATAGCACGTGCATTTACTCAGTGTTTCGATATGTACTTATATGTAAAGTTTTGTATGTAAATGCGTCCATATGCACTAAGCGCATGGCTCACGTGCTCCAGCCCTGATGCAATGTCACTCGGCCCTGTCTCAGAGCCCCTGGATGACGCTGGCTAACGTGTTGCTGTCATACTTGATGTATTTCTCACTGTGTTTGCTGAAGTCGGTGTTCACATACTTGTCGTGGAACCGGTTGTACAACGGAATGATGAACCCAATGTCCTTGATCAATGACTGTTTCAACTGCGGGTCCTTCACGTTGTACGTCTTGAACTCCTTCACCAACTCCTCAAAATCGGTGTTGAAGGTCCGGAACCGCTCTTTAATGGTCTCTTTGTCTTTTGAACTAATCTTGCTTTTCTTCGCGTTTCCTGCGATCACCGTCACGTCCATCAAGCTGCTGGCCAATGCCTTCCACTCAGCCAAGAACATGTTCACGGCACGTTTTTTTAATTTCTCCAAACGCTCCATTCCCAAGTTTCCAAAAACTTGTGAAAGCGGCGACTGCTTGATAATGTTTTCCGCTTCGTGGATATTGGCTATAAGAAAATACCCCACCGTGCTCGTTCTCTTCATGAGCAACACTTTTGCCTTCATCTCATAAGTCACCATAATGGCATCCAAGCAGTCGCTAAAATAACTACTCAACAACGCGTCTTTGTCATTCTCATTGATAGGCTGTGTTGTCGATACCGAAGAAAAAATCGTAAGCCAGTGCGGCTTTGGAGCAGGAATCCAAGTCCCAGGCTTCATCTCTCCTATTATCAACAAGCATACATCCTGAAATTCCGCAAAGGTTTTTAAAACATTTAAGAGTTCGCTCGTATATTCGCAAACTCCGTTGTCTGGTGGCATAACCTTCATCGATCCAATTCTCATATCTATGTACTTCAAATTCTCTTTAAATGTGTTGGTCGATACCATCTTCACATTGGCAAACATATTTTCCAACTGTTTCACACTTGGATTATTACCTGAGGTGGCACTCAATTTGTCCAATGTAGGCTGCAACTTATTGATACAATAAATCAATTCAAATGATAATGTTCCGTCACTTGCATAATTCTTGTTAATAAATTCGATGATATTTGACACCAAACCTACATATGTTGATAACACAGTTGACATCAATTTTTCAAAAATACGGATCTTTTTGGCTGCACTGAGCACCGCATTTTTAAGTTTGTTTCCATTGGTGTATTGAATATTCGAAAAAACCTTGATTATCAACTCATTTTCCGATAGCATAAACTCATTTAATGCATCTGTGTAAAATTTGATCCCATTAGAATTCTTATGATAATCTCCATTTGTCAACACTGGAATAGTGGATTTTTCCATAAAGCCCAAACTACCTCTAACAAACAACCTTCTTTGCTCAATGTAGATATTTTCAATCTCTAGGAAATCATTATTTTCTTCGGATGTATTATGTCTTTGATCTGCAAAATACTGAATAATCAACATCAAATTGTTCGTAACATTCTCATCAAACTTTGGAAATTCTATTTGTTGATTCAAATATGTTCTTGGATCGAATGGTTCTGAAAATTGAATTATTATATCCTTGGCATATAGTAATAGCCGTGTCTCACCGCTTTTAATGATTTTGATCGCACTATCAAATATACCTCTGAACTCATCAATTTTCAACAGTCTCATATCATCGGATGTCTGCTTTGCATCTTTTAAGCATTTCAAGTACAGTGATAGCTGATTTTCTAATATATTTTTATCTTCTAATTTTCTTTCGTAGCCTGCCAATTTTGCAGCAATATCCTTCACGTTCTCAACCAAACCCAAGCAAGATTTAACATTTTTTTGATATACTTCCAAATTTCTGGATGCATCTATCATAGGTTTAATAATTGTCTCCGATCTCTGAGAAGTCTGCGATATCTTTCTTAATCCACTACTAATATTAGATATCAACGCTCTTGACTTACTCAAGCTTTCTTCCAAAATTGAAACATCTGCTTCATCAACATCAACAAGCATATTTTTTTCAATATTATATCTTTATCGAAGTACTTATTTTTTTCCAGAAGATATCCAAAAAGAATGATATCCCAATTATTCCTTATTAATGTAGCATATGCTTTACCTATTAAAGCTTACATGTTTTATAAGGATACCCAACATTAAAACATCATTGAAATTAAGAAGAATTAGAATCTCATACTTTTTTATACGTATGCATAAGTTCAATTTTGTGTTTTCCGTCGAGTCCGCACCGGTCTAAGTAGTGAAACTTACATCAATATTCACAAAGCTTAATTCTTCAATATATATATATAATATTGTTTTAAATATAATAATTCCTTTCGAGTATTTGGAGAGAAACATTTACAGGCAAGACTACAGTTATGGGAGCCTTTTCATTAGTATTTCTTGCATTTTTGTTAAGGTTTTCGTTGTTGTTTTTTTTTTTATTCTAGAAAATTGGATCGCGACAATTTATTTAAAATAAATAACAATAGGGTCTAAATTTTTGAATTAGTTTCAATAAAAATAACAATATATGTTGAATTTCACACTAAAAAATTTTCAAATCATATTATGACTTATAATGACGCGTTTTTCAATAAATAATTCGAAGAGTATTGAGTTTAACTGCATTTAATAATTTTTTTTTTGTTATAAGTTCTTTACTATTTTTACTTTTTTAAAAATAATATATTCATAAATTTTTTGTATTTTTTCTTTGCCTAATATTGAAACACGCGTTTTTTTTAATTCTTTTTATAGCTCAACTGTAGCTTCTTAAAAAGAGGAACAGGACAAGAAAATATAAATGCTATCTCTTTCGAACTCTAAGAATGACTCGAGATAATCTGCTTTGTTGGAGGAAGTTCAAAACTACTTCATTCTAAATTGCTTCTTGCTTTTTACAATTTCAACTGTGCTTCACTATTCTCAATATAGACTATACTGCTACATCATAAGAGGCAAAGAATGTATCTGAATATTTACAAAATTCATTAATCAACAGAACTATAAAAAACTATACAAGTATTAAGTAAATTCTTAAGTATTGAAATGAAATATATATTTTTTCTAATGTATTTTATGGAATAAAATCATCCATATTAGTTTTATTTTTATTGTAACTTTGTGTTGCTTTTGTTAAACCATCTATCAAACATACCTTTTTTATGTAACAATGCCAATATTAAAACACCCGGTAAATTCCATACTGAACACCAAAACATTTTCTTAGCATACGCATTTGCTAATTGCGAACCTTCTAAAGTAGGACCATTAGCTGAACTGTAATTAATTTTTTGTTGTCTCCAAAATTTATAACTCAAATAAACTAACCAACCATTCAAAATACTTGAATCAATGAGAAAATACCAATCGGTAATATCAAAATAACTCATACCAAAGCAAACTGGGAAAATTAAAAGCGCATATCTTAAGGCAACACGAGCATTTAATTTAGGATTTTCAAATGCAGTCATAACATAACCTGCTCTATGATATTGATCCTTGATATTATGACTCAAGGCATTAAAATGGGGAAACTGCCATGCGTACAAATATAATGCTAAGCACCATGCACCAGGATGCCATAAATTTGCAGCTCCTGTAGCAGCCCAACCCATTAATGGAGGAATGGCACCTACAATAGCACCTACCCATGTGTTGATGATAGATTTTCTTTTCAAAGAGGTATAAATCCAAGAATACAATACAATGTTCAGTAATCCAAGTGCAGCTACCACAGGATTAACACCAAAATATAAAACACCAAACCCCACTGATCCCGTTATCGCAGCAAAATTGTATGCCTGCTGAGGAGTAATAAGTCCTCTCACAACAGGTCTTGCAGCAGTTCTATTCATTTTTTTATCAAACTCAGGTTCTCTTCCCATATTTATCGCATTCGCAGCTCCGGAACATAGCGTGGTCCCTATGGTTAAACTTAAGAGCTTGCAAACACTAGCTGCTGGATACGGCGACAAAGCATATGAACAAATCGCAGATAGCATTACCAAGATAGTTAAATTAGGCTTGGTCAATGTTATATATGCATTGATTTGTTGCTTCAAAGGCAATGTGCTGACGTTTGCTTGTTCTTTTTGTTCTGTATTTTTCATAACAACTTTGAAGGGTAACTTTTCATTGTTCGTTGAACATTCATTATGCTCTGTATTCTTATTGTATGATAAATCACCACTATTATTCTTCGATGAAGGCTGACACGATAACATAAACTGATTTTTCAGCTCAAACTTGGACTTGAGTAAGGCGAAAGAGTTTCTAGCAAAGAAATCCAGTGCTACTGTCGTTGCCTTGCTAGTGCTATGATTTCTTTTCGTCACATTTATAGCTAAAAGCTTATACGGGCTTCTTGATATTATTGAAATTCTATTAACACAAGTGAGTAGTATCATGATTAGATTTATTCTTTTGCATAGAGCCACTCTATTTTAATAGATCTATAAATATCTCAATTATTGTTGACCTATTTATTGTTTATCTAATTTGTACGTATTAAGTTTATATCCTTATGATCCCTGAAACTTTCATATAAACGGTATTAAAAATAGTTATCAGTTGACTTGTTAAACATTTTTACTAATAGCAGTATTAACGAAAATTTTTTTTTTTGTAAAGGTAGTAAATTATATACATTTTATATAGATTTTTTTCGCGTAATAATTTTTCTTGTATGATGCTGGGCTTCCTTTAGCTTCATTTTTAAGTAATAAGTAACTGTTAAATTTACTTTAGAAGACGCTCAACATTCATTCGAAATAAATAATGATTAAGTAAATGGATTCCATGCTGGAAAGAGATAAATATTTATTACATCAATAGTAGCTACAAAAAAAGTTTCTTTAATATATAAATATTACTTAATGAAATGTTTCTAGTTAGCAATTAAATCTTCAAAATAATTGAAGCCTAACTCCATTTTGATTATTTGTCTTTTGGAGTTTCTATTAAGTCTTATTTTAACGAGAATTTTTTTTTCTTCTTCAATATCGGAATTTTCGTCTTTGAGTTTGCTAATAGTCTCGAGCTCAAAAGTAACTCGTTCCCTGATACTTAGATTATATAGTTGTTCAAAAAGTTTTTGAAACTCAAAGACAATCCGTCTGAAAAAATTAAAAACTTTAATGTTATTATCAAATCTAATAATAAATTTTTCAGTTGTTAAAAGCTTTTGCATATTGAATTCAAAATATTCAACCATTAAACTATTCAACATTTCTGAATTTTCTGGATCAGCTCGAAAAATTGTGCCATTGAATTTATAGGAGTCATTAATTTCAAATTTGAATGTCGAAATATTAAATAGATTTTCGTAATTAAGAATGATATCAATGCCGTTTGCAGTATTATAGTCTTCAGGATCATCAGCATTGATTATCCTTATAGTAACATATTCGTCATCAACTTTACCCAATTTCAATTTAGTACGTTTTTTCAAATAGTCTATTTGATTTTTAATTTTAAGTAAAGCTTTATTATCAAACGGATTGCTGACATTTAATTCATTCTCGTTTTCGGCTATAATTTTGGAAAAGTTTTCAATTTCTAATTTCTTGAAACTTATTTTCTCCTGCAATGACCTATCTTCTTCTATGGCATCATTTAGTTCGTTTTGCTTTTGTATCAATTCTTGAGTCACGTTAATTAGTTCTTCTCTAATAACCAGCAAATTTTTAATATTTTCTTCTATGTTTTGATTTTTTTTTATAAACTTATTCTGGAAAAACAACCTGTTATAATTATTTCTAATAGAAGTTTGTCTTTCTAATAGCTCCTTGAAAAGAGTCTGATAATCTTGTAATCTGTCTTTCAATTCTTTCTCTCTATTGTTTAAATCCGTGATTCTTTTTGCTAAAATCTTGTTAATGTCTTCAATTAATTGATTCTTCCAGCTATACCAATCATTTTGTGCCTCTAATTTAGCATATCTTTTACTGACATGGAACTGCGCAATCATAGAATTCTTGATTTGAACAGATCCAGACACAAAATCTCTAATCACAGAAGGATTCATTTCAGCAATTTCTGAATCTAGTTGCTCATAAAATTCTTGTCCTTCTCTAATATATTTTTTTAATTCTAAACATCCATATGTTAGCAACTCCAACTTACATAATTTTTCATTGTTTTCACCATATCTAAGCTGATTCTCATAATCATCGAAAGGCTTATCAAGATCACTTTCTTCATTGATATTCAAATCAAATTTTGGTAATAATGAAGTTGTTAATATTGTAGAATGTACTATATCATCAAAGAATTTGACATTTATCTCTTTAAAAAATTTAGCAAGTGTAATATTTTTATAACTGTCATCAATAATTTCTTGCTCCTGATCGTTTTTATCAGTTTCTTGAATATTGGGTCTGATTGTACTGCCATGATCTTTATCGTCCAAGAAAATTTTACTATCAGATGATGCTAAATAGGGATTAGAAATAGGTTCCAGAACATTCTGTGGAACTATAATTGAGGACACTCTCTTATCAAATCTTAATTTTTTTGTATCACCACTTGAGGAAGTGGGTAAACTATGCCTCTTATTACTTTTAGCACCCTTATTTGTAATTAGATTTGACTTTTTCAATATTTCCTGGTCATTAAAATTCAAAGCTGGCAACTTTGGTATTAGCTGCTTGATAGGGGATACTTTTTGATTCAATCCATCAACGTTCCTACTCATCGCCTTTCTTAATGGCGACGTGTTAAGGGCCGATGGCAGTGGTAGTTTTCTTCCACTATCTAAAAATAGTTGTCTCTGTTTATTATCCGAATCATCAAAATCCTTGTGAAGATGCAGTATATCGTCATTATTGTTGCTCTGAGCAGTGTCGTTATCATCAGCTATTTGTGCAGTATAATTTTTGCTTTTAATATGATCTTCAAAAGATTCTTTTAAAGGTGAAGATGTAATGGGGATATTTCCTATAAGACTGTTTGCAATCGTATTACTAATAGTTTTTTCATCTTGGTAGATGCCTGAATCCTCATCTTCGATGATATTATCCGGATTCGGAATTAATTCATCATTTCCAGAACTTATTTCATTTAGAATACTATCTCCTTCCTCAATATATCTTTTTTGTAAATTTTGAGATTGATCTTTATCACTTTCAATAAATACGGACTTATTGCCGTTGAAAGCAGAAATCTCATCATTCTCTCCGATCTCAATATTTTCTGAAGTTATATTCGCATCATCTTCAGACTCTTCTTCTTCTTGATTTGGACGTATAGTTTTATCTCCAACTTCAGTAAAAGTAGTTGGAGCAGGCAATTTAACAATGTCAATTTTTTCCAACACTTCGGCAGATCCAATATCTTTATGACTAATATCTTCATTTTTCTCTGTCAATCTATCTTCAGGAACTGGACTGCTTGATACATCATGGTTTTTATTTTCAATGTTTTTATTTACATCCTTTCCACCGGAAGCAAGTCCTTCATTTTCAGTTGTTCTATGATCTAACGAGGAATCTTTTTTTTCACTTTGCTGCATGGTTTCAGTGATTTTGATAGGCTTTGTAAATTCCATGGTTTCTTCGTCATCATCAATTGGAAAAGAAGATATTGGACTAGTTGACCTTGCTTCATTGCGTTTCTGTAAAGTACTATTTGTAAAACCAGAAACATTTTTAGGCAATGATATAGGTTTTGTGAATTCCATCGAATCCTCCTCTGCATCAACAAATTGTTCATCATCATCATCATCTCTATTCCTATGAAGGCTCGTTAAATTGTTTAAATACAAATCTCCATGAATGGTACTTTTGCCAGTGTTTGTTGTAGATATGGGTTTCGTTAACTCCATAGTTGCTTCTTCCTCTTCTTCTTCCTTTTCTGTTTCAATATATGATGGAATAGCAGAAGGTTTATGTATCCGTATAGGTTTGGTGAATTCCATTGTGTCTTCTCTAAGATCCTCTTCGTCATTATTTTGTTTCACCTGTATGCTCTCTGTTAACCTTTGCTTATTATTTGAAATACTTTTATCCACTATTGAAATTGGTTTGGTTAGCTCCATTGTATCTTCTCTAAGCTCCTCTTCTCCATTATTTTGTTTAGTATGAATATTTTCAATTGCCATTTTCAAATTATTATTTTCAACGCTATTATCTAAGCCTGAAATAGGCGTAGTAAGCTCCATAGTTACTTCTTCTCCGCTTACATCCCATTTATTATTATTGTTATTTTCAGAAGACTCATCATCTTTTTGGAAATCTAGAAGATCTATCTTCACAAAATCAGTGTAAGTTTCTTTATTTTGCAAATCACCTAAAATCTCATCTCGCTGAATAGTTTTTCGCTTACCTTCTTTCGTTTTGGTAAAGATCTCATCCAACTTAATTTCTGTTAAATTTGCCAAATCTTCACCATCTTCCACACTACTTTCATAATCTTCCATCATATCAGAATTCTGAAAATTATTTGAATTTATTAAATTTGACATTTTAATTTGCTGCTGTGGATTAACTTCAGGTGAATCAATTTTTTTTGATTCATTTATGACTGTAGGAACAACAAGAACTTCTTCTACCTGTTTTTCTCCATATTTATCTTCTTCTGGATTTGCATCATCATCTGTGGCCGTCTGATTCCCATCCAGTTCATCGTTTCCTGTCTCACTGCCGCTGGATTCATACTGGCTATAATTAGATATACGCGTTATTTGATGTAGAGTTACCTCTGGTGCAAAGGAGACCCTTCTTTTATTATTTTTGGTGAATTTCCTATTAGAAGGTGAAAAAGTCTCTTTTAAAATGCTTTTATGTTGTTGAGGTTCCCCAATTGTGGTATGTCTTCTTTTCGACTTAGATATTACATCCTTTATTTCTCGAAAAGTGTTATGTGATGGCGATGGTGGTGGAGGTGATGCCATTTTTCTAGTATTGTCTTGCAGCCGTGGTTCACTTTCTTGAATAAAATTATCAGAAAAATAAGAATTTTAAAGAAATGATTCAAGATTAATGAAAGATATCCAAAATATGTTAACTTAGCTGAACAGATATAATACGAGATTCAAAAACACAACCCACGACGCTTATGCTGTAGGCTCGTGTTTTATTTGTTTTTGTTTTTGTTTTTGGTTTGTTTTGTTTTGTTTGTTTTGTTTGTTTTTGTTTAGTTTTTTTTTCTGCTTTGATTGCAAGAAAAATTGTGTCTATGACTTTTTCGAAAAAAAAAGATATGGAGACCTGCATTATCTTATTCGAGAAGAAGTAACTTTTCGATCACATTTGACGCGTCACACACCAATGGTGTTTAACAAAAGATAATAGAAAAACAAGCAAAAGGTTTCTACAAATAATATATATACATATATATATATATATATATATATATATGTACTATATACATGATTCTGAATTTTGTGGTTAACATTAGATCAAAGCTTTCACAAAATTAATAATTTGCATATGTTATTTTTAGATTAGATGACTTACTAATATTAATATTTAAAGCTGCAGCCAGAATTTATTGAAGAAAGATATCAATATTGGGTTGTGGTTGCCTTTGAAATTTGTAAAGTTTTGCAATCAAAGTTATCATAATGTTTTTGTTTGGAGGCTGTTAAATAGCAATTGAACTATGAATCAATTTGCTATTATTTTAAAAAAATTATTTAAAAATCAATAAGAATAGTATTTCAATTTTTTAAGATTTCTACTTAACAAAAAACAATTCAAAAAAAAAAGAAATTACACTAATTATCTGTGTCTATTATAAGATCAGATCTACATAGATGACGTTCTCTAAGAAAAATTGATGGAATAATTATTACTTGTATTTTCAAAAAGCCCCAATGATTTAATGTAGCATGTGAATATTTTTCAGAATCATCTTTCAATTTTTACATTCTAATTTATAGCAATGAATTAAAACATTAATTTAACGAAACAAACTATATATATGTGTATAAATAATAACAAAAATAAAAATGCAAATTTGAAAACAAAAAAAAGTAATATTAGTTCAGTATAGGTATTTGAATGCAGGATTTTTATCACCTTGCTTAACCTTTTCTTCTTCAGACAATGAATAATATCTTGTTTGATAAGATTCTTTTTGTTTGTTAGCATTTTGCTTCATGACATACAATAAATATGTTCCCATACAAACAATTGAAAAGGCAGTAAAAGCAATGCTAACAGACAAACCAGTTACATACTTTGGTGCATCCTTTGCAAGGAAAATATAGGTAGAGATAATACCACCAATATTACCGAAACCAACAAGGAAAGAACTACCGACACCTTTTCTTAAATGACCACCGTAATTCAAAGAAGACCAACAAACAAGAATCGGCATAGCAGTGTAAAGACCACAAGCAGTAAGGAAACAAGCACCATATCTTGCGTGTATGTTATCAGAGCCTAAAATCATAGCAAGACCAACAATTGCAATTAGGGAAGAGAAAATGGCATACGGTGTTCTGATTTTGGTGAAATCAGAGATAAAGGATACAATAATAGAAAAGCCAAAAGCACAAACCCATGGATAAACAGACATTTGATTTGCTTTGTTTCCAGTATATCCCATAGCAGAAATAATAGAAGTGGCAAAATAAGCGTAACCATAAGCTGGGATAATCAATGAAAAATAAGCAATGGCAGTAATCCAAATCATTGGGTCTTTGAAG
Organism: Saccharomycopsis babjevae; assembly: GCA_031125705.1. Classification (NCBI taxonomy): domain Eukaryota; kingdom Fungi; phylum Ascomycota; class Saccharomycetes; order Ascoideales; family Saccharomycopsidaceae; genus Saccharomycopsis; species Saccharomycopsis babjevae. The sequence continues at coordinate 93,653 of JASTVB010000003.1, read as the reverse complement.
ACACTTAATACATCTTTTAAGGTGTTATGAACCTCAAAACCGGAGTGTGCACTGGTATATATTTCTAATTTTCTTTTAATAAAGGCACGTTCGTTAGAGCTAAGAAACCTACTGTTTTCTGGGAAATTAGGAATAATTAAGAACAAGACAAAAGCAAGACCAGCAGTAAAAGTACCTTCAACAATGAAAACCCATTGCCAAGAACTGATACCATACTTTCCATCAAGTTCTTTGATCTTGTAAGCTATGGCACCACCAGCAGCACCAGCAAGACAAGTGCAACTAAAGAAAGTGGAGAATCTTCTTTGGGACTCTTTTGGCGTGTAAAAGTTGGCTAATATGTAAAAGATAGCAGGGAACGAACCAGATTCGAAGATACCAAGCAAAAATCTACAAGCGGCTAAACCACCAAAGTTTTTCACAAAACCCATACCAATAGTAACACAACCGAAGAAGAAGATACAACCAGATAACCAGATGTGTGGTCTAATGATTTTAATGCAGTAGTTGGACAAGACTTCAAAGAAAATATATGGAACAAAGAAAAGGGTAAGCGCAGTATTGAATTGATCGCCCTTTAAGTCAAGCGCTTTTGGTAAACCAAGGACCTTAGCATTTGAAATGTTCACTCTATCTAAGAAAGCGAGAAAGTAGAGAAGGGCAAGAGGAGGAACGACACATACATCAATTTTCCACATGAGCTTTTTCTGATTGATGCCAAGCTCTGCAGCAAGCTCTTCAACTTGTTTGTCTAATTTTTTAGGATCAGCAAAAGTCGTAAGTTTGGTATCTGATTCAAGGTCAGTGTTTGCAGAGAACTGCTCTACTGGAGGAGATGCAGGAATCTTTTCCGCATCTATTGAAGAATGGTCTTCTTTTGACATGTTTTCTATATTATTATTATTATAATTATTGTTTTTCAAAACAAAGCGAAAAAACTAAAAGTTTTTAGTAATTGCGCAGTAACTGTTGAATAAATAACTTCAGTGAAAAAAGATTGTTCTGTTGTTTGGTTATTAATTAACAGTAAAGTAGAGGGGTATATCTTGAAATATGGAGAGGAAACATTTACAGGATATGGGGTAGCTTAAATAGATGAAAAAATTAATTGATAATTTTTTGAAAAAAAAAAGTATTCCACACATGAGTTCCGAAACTATCAATTGTTAGTCATTATCATCTTTGACCCTTTTTTAACAAAGTTGTATAGTCAGATTGAATAGAATAAACGTGAAATTGCCAGCGGGTCGCAGGAAAAAGTAATTCATCTCATAATAACGGAAAACTGGAGTAGCAAAGCATATTTTTTCTATATACATATGCATAATATTAAGGTGTGCAAATAAATCTAAAGAGAACCGGCCCTGAAACGGCTCAAACAGAAATGATAAATTTTTTGAATATGGGGCAATTTTGTTGGTTTGTTTTACTTAGTATTTTAATTTATGATTACCTACTAAAGGAATTTAAATCGATGAAAACTATTACATGATTTGAAATTGAAGAGTCATAATGATCATGAATATTAAAGCGTCTCAAAGACTTCCGGATTTGCAAAACATTCGGAGAATTTGTGCTGCGATTCAAACTAGGAAAGTTAAAGAGATGGTGGGTTTGCTTCGCATGAATTATTCATGACTAATTTTTTTTTTCAAATAGCCGTTACAAAAGAGAAAATCAACCTCTATTTTTTTTTTCACATTAATTGCTTTTTTTTTTCCATTTTTTTTCATTATTGGTAGTGAGACCCGGAGATGCGGATAAAAAAAATATACCGCATAGCAATGAACAGGCCTGAAAGCGGAGAAGAAGAAATAGGTATAAAGGAATAAGTTTCATTCGAACAACAAGTACTGAAATACCGATGTAGAAGCTTTTAGTATTTGACCATTTAACTAGTTTTCGCTTGTTTTTGGGTCCATGGAATAATAACTGTCAATTGTGTCAACTTTTGAAGTTAATTAAGATCTAGATAGCTGCAAGTTCTACAAGAAGGTTGAAAATAATCGACATTTATGGAAAATTAGCGAGAATTGGGTGATAGATAGTCGAAAACATCAGCTTGGACACCGCCAATTGCCGTTGAATGTTAACGTAGCGCGTATAAAATATTAAAAGAAGCTAGAAGAGGTTGCATGCTGGTCACGTGAACTACCGCCGATAACCGATTTTGCACATCAGTTATGCAATATTTGAACTGATAGAGGAATTATCTATCAAAACTGAAAAAACAGCCTAAAATAACAATAGAGATCTGGGGCAAGAATCTGTAATGATTAATTAGCATGTAAGCTTAAAGAATGATTTGTATACAAGCTGTCAATAAATGCTGAATCTTTGGTAAAACCCTGCTGCGATTCTCTATGATAATCATGAAATCTCAAGTTAGTGTGCTGCCGAAACTTATTTTCAGAACCTCTCTCTGATTTTTACGTAATTATTGTCCTTCTTGACAAACAGTATATATTTAACTGTTGCTCTAAAGTAAACAAAAAAGCATACTGGTAATACAAAATTGCCAAACGTCCAGCTACAAGCTAAAGATCCATCATATGAAATACCTAGCCAAGCGTTCCTGAGGCGTTTTCATTTGCAGAAGGGTGAAGCCAAAAAGAGTTTGAACTAGTTGAATACATTTTCTGTCCAAAAAAGCCATATATATATATATTATAATTTTTAGGATCAGATTGAGGTACAGAGAACACAATCTGGCTTAGATGAATTGTATTTGTTGGTCTCTCTAAGGTCCATCAACAAAATGTGCATGCAAAGCTGACAGAAAAAAGCTTGAAACATCCAAACAACAAGTAACAATTGAACAATCAGCAGAAAGTAACATCCGGACAATTAATAAAAACAGACATCAAGACAACTAAAAAAACAACATCCAGACACCATAAAACATCCAGACAACAAAATTTCAATAACTGGTAAATCAACTTATTGGAAAATCGGATAAAATGATTTGAAAAATAAAAATAACTGCAAAGTGGGCGTTAGGTAAAAACGTGAAGAACCTATTGCCAATCAAATAAATGCCATCTGCACATGGTACGTGAAGGAGCCATGCAAGTTCTTTTGAGTAGAACAATCACAACAAGAAAAGTCTAATTTAATCCACTATAAACAAAAAAATGAACAGCTAACACCTCATCAAACCCAAGCTATAAAAATAAAATACGTGCTAACATCCTTTTGTGTTACCAAGCACAAGCTTTCTCTACTGTATTTACCAATATTAACAATCCTACATTTATCTCTGTAGCTTTGGTAAGCTTTGGTGCGAAGTGCGTATTTTTTTTTTCCTGTTGATGGATTTTTGTTCCGCACAGCGGATTTTTCTATTTATTTCCCAGACCACAATTTTCTGTGTTTACAGTTTTTCTGGTAGAAGGCGCAGAGAAACATTTGTAAATAGAATTAGTTGTGTCATTCGGTAACAGCAATGTGTCCAATTTAGGTTCCACATAATTTATACCGGCAATTAAAAAAGCGCATATAATTTGTTGGTTGCGAGAACATTACATTAATTAGAAGCAAGAGAAACAACGTTTTCTAATCAGTACCTGTCTATCAAACGGTTAAGAGCGTTGAACTTAGTTGATCTTCAATCAGCTAATTAATTCATTTAATTAACATATCATATATTATTGAGCTAATCCAAATTGAAATCCAACCCTGGATTGATTTTTTGATTTGGCTTTTAGTTTGAGGCAGAATGCGACAAAACAGTCAATATTGGACTACTTGTTGTCCTCGAGCTAGCTATATCACATAAATCTGTAAAATTGCGAAAAATAGACTGTTCAAAAGAAATTTCTTTGATTTATGGAAAAAAAATAAAACATGAGAAAACAGGTACGACAGGAAAAAAAAAAATAATTCAAACAGGCATAACGAACGGAAAAAAAAAAAGAAAAAGAAAAAAAAAAGAATGTACACAAAAAAAAGTAAGCTATTAGATCATAAAGAATCAGTCCTCAACAACAGACAATAAGTTTGAAGCGAGACTAAATAATTATCACACATTCTAAACACAATACGCTTTTAAAACAAGCCAAAATCATCTATTGTTGGCACTTTTTGTAATTTTTTTTTTCTTTCTTTTCTCTTTTCTCTTTTTTTTTTTTTTTTTGAAAATTTCATGAACTTTCTCAAGTACACTCATTCAACATTCGTGGTCTATATATTCCTCCTGTTAAGCCTTTGCATCATCTGTCGATAAGTAGTGACACCCTGGAACATTTTCTAAGCCTTAGCTGAGACTTTCATTTTGCTATCTTGGCTGAAGAACACTTATTGAAAAGGGTAACACAAGAATAGGAATTGCAACGCACACGCCGACACTATTGATCGTGTTTTGCTAACCGCTTTGTTATAGCATCATCCTCAACAGCCATTTATTCTTTGTAATCTCCAAATCCGCTTGACCTTCGAGAATTTATCGAGTTTCTAAAAGTGCGAGTTTTTCTAGTATATCCCGAAGAAATAGAAAATCGTGTGCAACATGTCAACTCCAAGCGAATTGGTCGATGAAATGTTCGCATTTCCAATCCTGGCAAACTACGATTCAGATAAGCTCGAACGCATTAGAGATGCTGTGAAGAAGGAAAATTCTCAGATTTTGATCCTTGATTTCGTATCCCTATTGATGAAAATTATAGGATGTTTAAATACACAGGCTCCTGCTGCAAAGGGTGCTAATAACCCATACTCCTCATCATCATTCTCCTCTACATCAAGCTTGAGCAAGGCTTCGTCTTTTGCCTCATTACACTCATTGATCCTTAAGGGAAATCTAGGCAACGACAACACTCGGTCAAACTCCAACAATAACGCTAATATCAACACCAACATCAATAATAACATATCCAAATCCAATTCAAACTCGTCTTTATCTAATAAAGCTCCTTCAAATAACCGTTCATGTTCAGAGGATACTTCTTTTTCTTCAATAGAATTATCCACAAACGAGACCGAATGTACCCTGCCAATAACGGTAACCAACGCAACGAAAAATAATTCTGCTGGTATCACACACAGTACTATAAAAAGCCCAGGCGATGTTGCCCATAACGAATTGGATTTCGTTGATGATTCCATAAAGAGAAACAAATTAGTCAAAGAAGTTATTCATTGGTTGAGCTACTTGTCTGCTAAAGGGTTTGCTGAAGCACAATATTTGCTTGGAGATATTTACTCTTCTGGCTTGTTGCTCAGCAAAATAGACAATAACCGCGCTTTTAAACTCTTTCTTGATGCTGCGAAACGTGAGCACCCAGAAAGTTGTTATAGGGTTGCTTGCTGTTATGAATCAGGCCTAGGATGCAACAAGGATGCTTCCAAAGCTTTAAAGTATCTACAAATAGCTTCCAGCAAATCGCATCCTGCTTCTTTGTTGAAACTTGGGCTCTACTACTTCAACGGTAACCTAGGTATTCCGAAAATTATTCAAAACCAGGCTAAAGGTATTAATTTGATAAAATTAGCAGTGCAAAATGCGACACCTATCACCTGCAATGCCCCTTACGAACTTGCAAAAATTTATGAATCTGGATTTAGTGACATTTTGATCTCAGATAAAAAATATGCATTAACTCTTTATAAACAAGCTGCAAAGCTTGGTCATGGAATTTCTTGCGGATTTCTTGGAAGTATTTATGAGTTGGGTAATTCGCCAGCTTATGGGATTTTCAAGCCTGATTATCAGTCATCTATATATTACTATCATCTTGGTGCTCAGAATCAAGATATTATCTCTATGATGGGAATGAGTGGTTGGTATTTGCTAGGATGCTTACCAATATTAAATAAAAACGAAAGTAAAAGTTTTTACTGGGCGTTAATTGCAGCGGAAAAAGGATTACCGAAAGCCCAATTTACTATTGCATATTTTTACAGGAGAGGAATTGGTTGTGAAGTAAATAAGGTTGAATCAAATAGGTATGCCATTCTTGCAGCGGAAAACGGTTATCAAAAAGCTAAAGATTATGTTGCAAAAAACAAGATCACATATTCCCTGTTGCCAAGATCTCAAACAAGCTCATCTTTATTATCAGAAAACAGCATATCCATTAACAATGGGAGACTGCAAAGAAATCTATCCAGAAGGAAATCTCTTTTGTCATTGAGCAATTTTAGTAATCTTTCATTTTCAACCCCTAGTGCTGATCCTCCAGTGCCTATAAAAAATGCTAGAAGAGCAAGTGTCAGCAGCTTCACCCTTACAAATATTTCAACCACAACAACTACAACTACAACTACTGCCAAAAACAGTAACGATAAAGCCTCTGTGAGTACTTCCTCAAGTAAAAAATTTTCACAACTTTTCAGAAGTGAATCCTTTAGAAGATTTCGCTCAGGATTCCGATCATTTTCTGCCAAACAATAGAAAGGATAGAGAAAAATATTAATTTGATTTTAGCCAAAACTTTGTTGTTCATATTCAGTATTTTTTTGATTTTTTTGTTATTACTCTTTTCATTACTACAATTTTTATTTATGTTTTACGTTTTTTAACCTATTTATAATCGTTTTTTTTTGTTTCAATTGATTAATATTATAATAATGACCACTTTCGCATTCTTTCGTCTTCAATCTTTTTAATAATCATACAAACTTCTTTTTTATAGCAATTACATGTATATATATATATGTACTCTATGATTGTTAACGTCCTGTATAATTAAATAATAAACAATTGGTATTAAATTATCAAATTAACTCACTCACTTACTCTTATTTGCAAAAAAGCATTTTGTACTCAGCTCTTATTACTCTTTCGTACATGTTGAAATATATAATCTGTTTTGCCAGCGCTCGCAATACATTGCTTTAAGGAGCTTTCGAAAGTAATCATTTAATAAAATGCATACAGAATAAAGAAAGATGATGAAATGAAAAAATATGTTTTGAAGAATTATCAAGAATCGATGCTCACAAATTTCAAACTTAACAATGTTACCCTAATTCAACTTCCTTTTTTACCTAAAATATTCAAACCTTGATATCGTGAAAAAATTATGAATGATAGGTTTCTGACGAATTTTAATCCAGTGAAACTGAAAGCGCTGGCAAACAAGCTGCAGGCAGCTGAAGGAGGGCAATGTAGTATTTGTTGTCAGAATGATGGGAAGTACAAATGCCCCAAATGCAAAATAATGTACTGTTCTGTGAAATGCTTCAAGTCTCCAAAGCATAAACATTCCGCTCAAGAGTCAGATGTTCAGATATCAAAAGGTATTAAAAAGCAAGACATCAAGAAGGACATGAAGGGGAGTAAACTTATGTTTCTGAAGCATGTTGTAAAAGGCTTGGATAACTTTAGCGAAGCCTCTCAGCGAATTTTCAATGGCCGTAATAGTGATACCAAAAAAGGTGACAATGACTCCAAAGTAGGTGCACCTTCATCTAACGTTGATAACCCAACCAGTAAGAGGATGAAAAATAGCGAGGAAAGACAGAAAAAAGTTTCAAAAATGCTAAATATGTTAACATTGCCTCAACTTCAAATTCAGCTTTTGATTTTGAATGCTATTCTTAATGAAAAGAAAACTTCTTCTGTCAAAACTTTTCAAAATTTTGCGGATCTTAGTAATGATGATACCAAAAGTAGTACGAACGCTGACAACGAAGATTTTATAATGAATGATGATGAAAAAGAATCGGATACTACTGTAGCTACGAAAGACGAAGAAGAATTTGATAACCCTTTGATTTTCTCTGGAAGTGCTGACGATAACCCAGATGCTAGACGAGAAATTGCATTAAAGAAATTGCAAAGTCTAAGGGAAGGGGGTGATCATCATAATGAACTAGTTGAGGAATTTTGCAAACTTTTTGAGCAGCTAGAGAGTAGTTAAAAATATTTAAATAGATCTTAATCTGTTATTTTCTGTTGGATTAAACTAATGCTATTTGAATCAACGGAAAACATACGAACATTAATTTATCGGTCAATATTAAAATTAATGATTTTCAATACAACTGTACAGAATTTTATACATTACCTTTACAAAACTATTTTATTAAATAAAATATATTACTCATTTATGTAAAAAAAAGCTACAGAGAAAAATAAAGCAATGAAGTCATCAAACGATCAAAGCTCTTGCACCTTCTCTAGATTTTTGCAATAAGACAGTATCAGCGATAACCAAGGCTGCCATAGCTTCGACAATAGGCACGGCACGAGGTACAACATTAGGATCATGTCTACCTCTAGCCTTCAAGACACCATCTTCACCAGTATAAGAAGCAGTTTCTTGTTCTTGAGAGATAGTAGCAGCAGGCTTGAAAGCTACAGAAAAATAAATATTTTCTCCATTTGAGATACCACCTTGGATACCACCAGAATTGTTGGTTTTAGTTCTGAATCTGCCAGAAGCAACATCTTTGTAAAATGGATCATTGTGCTTTGAGCCACACATGGTGACACCATGGAAACCAGAACCAAATTCAAAGCCCTTGGTAGCTGGAATGGATAACATAGCATGTGCTAACAAGGCCTCTAACTTATCAAAGGCTGGCTCACCAAGACCTACTGGAACATTTTTTATGACACATGTTACAACACCACCTATAGAATCATGTGCATCTCTTGTTTTTTCAACAAGCTTTGTTGCCTCTGCAGCAATTTCTTCGTCTGGAATTCTGATAGGAGAGAATGTGTCCACTTTTTCCCTAGTAATGTTAGTCAACAAATGTTGAAACTTTTCACTAGTTGGATCTCTATTGAGGGAGACAGGACCAACAGCAGAGACAAAAGCTACAACCTCGATACCATAGGCTTTGAACAAGAACTTTTCAGCAATAGCACCTGCAGCAACTCTACCAATAGTTTCTCTGGCGCTAGATCTTCCACCTCCGCTGGAAGCCTTAATGCCATATTTCTGTAGGTATGTATAGTCTGCATGGCTAGGTCTTGGATAGACATCAGTTTCCGAGTAGTCTCTTGGTCTGTGGTCTTCGTTCAACACAAGCATACCAATGGGAGTGCCCAAGGTTTTACCATTTTCAGTGCCTGATTGTATGGCAACCTGATCTTTTTCGTTTCTTGGGGTGGCTAACTTAGACTGGCCAGGTCTTCTTCTGGTGAGCTGGGGCTGTATGTCTGCTTCAGTGAGATCCAAGCCTGGTGGGACCCCATCGACGATACAGCCAACAGACTTGCAGTGTGATTCACCGTATGTTGTGACACCTACAATCTAGGCTTTCGGAAAACGACCAGTTCTGCGCAGCAACCGCTGGCACTACCGTCGTATTCGGCAAAGCACTTGTTAGTAAACTGCTGGAGCATAATAAAAACAAAAAACACAGCGAGTGAACCCCTGATCACGGGTTCAATGCTTCATTTTTCCAATTCTCCCATCTCAAATACATACGAAAAATTGAGCCAAATGTGGACATCTTGCTATCAAATATGAAACTTAACTATATGCAATACTTTACCAATCTTAATTGCTAGAAATTTCAATTTCTTTATGAAGTAAGTGAAGAAAATCCAGAATTCCTAAGTATCCTTCAATTTATATATTGAATATTTCTATTTGCATACCTGATGGAGAGTTTTTCAACATTCGAGCATATTTTCGTTGGTATGAATCATCAACCAGTCATTGAAAAATAAAAATCGTTAGTTCCGGAAACAGGAAAAAAAAAAGTTTCCGACACGGCCATCCGCATCCGTACCGGAGACAGCACGTGCAAATCACGTTTTAGTTTTTTGAAAATTTTTTTTTTTCATCATTTGGTTCAGAAGGAAGTACGATCTAATATAGAACAAAAAGAAATTGTTTTTTTTTGTTAGGGACAGCATTTAGCAGATGATGAAGAAACGAAAGAAAAACAGGTGAACAAATTACTAGAGGAAGAAGAAATAAAGGGACTAAAAACCACTAAAGATACACTCATTTCATTGAAACCAACCTTATACCAACATTTACGAAGGCAAAATAAATATTCTTGTGATATTAACTGGCTGGAATCAATAAATTGTTTACTAAATTGTTTGGTTGATTAAATTTTTTTAGCAAAAACAGTGCTTGTTTGGAGGAACAATCGCGACTATCGACACAGAAAACTACTCACATCGAAGCCAGATACCCATATATTTCTGAGCTATTATATCCAATCTCAAATTAAATACTGTTGAGTCTGCTTTCTTTTTTTTAATAGGATTCCCAGAGTGTTGCTTTCGTTTTTTTAAGTTCATTTTTACTCTGAGCGTTGTTTTTGTTGATTTTTTGGCTTTGAAATTTCCTTGAACACGAATCATCCCTTCCTCATTCGCTTCTCACACTTCTGAAATATTCGAGTCATATTTTGATACTGGTTGATTGCAGAACTTTTTTATTCAACACTTTGAATATACAGATCGTTCGTTGCTTCGAATATTTTGGGTGATTTTCTTGTCTTACTCTTTTGAATGACGGTCGGAATCACTATGATATCTACCGCTCAGCAGTATTCATTTCCTTTAACCGGAGAGCCTCCACAATCAAATAAAGAGCAGCAATCACTAAACGGGCAGACTGGCGGCGCCGTGAGCAGTATTACTAACAGATCAAGAACTCCGTCGTTGACCTTGAGCGGTGCCCATGATGTGCCGCCTATTTTGCCAGTACCGTCTCCAAACGCAGCTCAGAAATCATCACATTCGAGAAAGCACAGAAAGCAGAGGGGCTTGTCAATCTCAAGTGGTGTCTCATATACAAATTTTTATAATAAAGTGCAGCCAAACACTCACTTTGATTTGCCAAGGCTTGATGAATACAGTTATTCTTTCTCGTCCTCATCTCTGCATACATCCAGTTCAAAGCATGCGGCTATTTCTGCCTGGTTGGCTAAATTTGATTTAAAAATCATTTCTTTATGTGCTTTGTGGTACGTTTCATCTATCATTTCTTCCAATTTGTCCAAGGCGATCTTGAGGAATTTCAGATACCCTGTTACATTAACGGAAATTCAGTTCTTTGTTGCTTCAGTGCTTTGCTTAGTTACTTTTAATATTGTACACAAAAACAAATCATTTGCTCAGGTATTTCCTTTAGGTACTTTTCCTGCTCAGATCAATACCAACGCTTCTTTATACGACACAATAAAACCTACAAGATTGATTCTTGTTCAGACAATACCCATGGGAATGTTTCAATTTGTTGGCCATATCACTTCCCATAACGCTACATCGCTAATTAGTGTGGCAATGGTCCATACGGTTAAAGCTTTATCTCCTATAGTTACCGTACTTAGTTACAGATTTTTTTATCACGTTCACTATCCATTAGTGACCTATATCACTTTGGCACCATTGATTGTGGGAATTATGTTAACTTGCCTCTTCAAGTCACGTAGCAAAAATTCTTCCGCTTTGTCGACCTCCTCCTCTGACCATTTCAAAGGTTTGGTATTTGCGTTTATTTCCATGATTATATTTGTTTCACAAAACATTTTTGCTAAGAAAATTTTAACTTATAAAACAAATCTTCTCAAACAAGATGATGAAAACGGAATCGAAAATCTTTTACCTATTGATAGAGATGAAGAGCATACGATACGTAAAATTTCAGAGAAGAAAAAAATTGATAAGCTTACAATCTTGTTCTATTGTTCGATTGTCGGATTTATATTCACCTTTCCTATTTATATTTCATCCGAGTTATTTAGTAATAACTCTTTTTCTTTGTTTGCCTTGAATAGTTACATCATGTTTTTGATGCTTTCTCATGGAATTATTCATTTTTTCCAAGCTTTATTGGCATTCCATATTTTGGGATTAGTAACTCCAGTCAGTTATTCTATTGCCAACATATTCAAGAGAATTGTGGTGATTCTTGCAGCATTGATATGGGAAGCACAACCTGTTAATTCAATTCAAGGCCTAGGGCTTGTATTGACTATGTTTGGATTATATGCGTACGATACTTGGGGTAATAATAAACATAAACTATAGATTTTGAATATTCATTAAATATTTTTTTTTAATTTTCTTTTCGTTTCTCTGCGTTTTGGTTTTTCTAATCCTTAATTTCTAAATCTACTTTGATATAATTTTCATTATTTTTTTTTCCAATTTTAATTCTAGATAGAGCCTATTGCTTTTACAAAAATTTCCATTCATTCATTCAATCCAAACCTTCACGTCATCAACATCATCAATATACCAAACAAAAAATAAATAATATATTTTTATATAATGCAGCAAGAAAACTCATGAAAACTTTTAAGAATCACAGTATTGTAATTAAATTAACTTTACTTCTTTATTTTTTTATCAAATTAGTTGGTAATAGTTATTTTTGAGTAAAATCTAATCAGAACTGGTTATATTTTGATATTTCTTATTTCATTTTGATTGATTATTCTATCTCTTAACTTAATTTCAGTTTTTGATTACCAGAGCGCGTATAGTTTTGAAGTATTGTACTTTTACATGATGAAAATCAAGCATCATCGTTTTCCTATCCCTAATGTGTATAAACTCACCAGTAAATTTGTTACTTATAATTCAACTAGTTCTTTCGCAAACTGCATCAACTTGTATATATGGAACTGATTATTGGTTAAACTGGATATTTGATACTCTAGGTTAATTTTTGTTTTAAAGTTGTAATGTTGATAAAAAATGGCTTCTGAAAAAAAGAATTCCAAAAAGTCAAAAAATCAATTACGTCGTGAACGTCAAAAGTTGTTGAAATTGCAAGCAACAACAAACAATCTCACTACTGATTCTAAGGAAAGTGCTTTGATTAAACACACAATAAATCATCTTGGTAATAAAAATGAATCAAAGCAGCCGCTTAATGAAACTAATAAATATGAACTGTCTAATAGTACCGCAGTGGTACCTGTGGATATGGATATATATCTAAACGACCCTAACTTTCAAGATTTTAAGAAGGTCCTAAATCGATACCATATGCCAATTAAGCAAGACAAGGAATCTAGTGGTCTTGAGGATCAGCAAGTCATCTACAGTGATGACGAAGATGCTGATACTTCAGCAAAAGATTCTAAAAACAAGAAATTATCAAATCAGGTTGTCAAAAGAAATATCGGTAACAGTAATAATTTGACAGATTCTGGTAAATTGAGTAATCGCCAGCTACGTAAATTGAATAAAATACCATTATCTGTTCTTAAAACATATTCAAAGAGACCCGAAAGAGTGGAATGGTTTGATGCCGATTCACCTTATCCATTTCTTCTAACATACTTAAAACTGTCTGGTGGTGTTGGATTAAGTGAACTTGACATATCTACAATAAAAAGATCTTCTCCCTCAGCATCAATATCCATAAACTCTTCATATATTGATGTACCTTCTCATTGGCAATTCAAGCGAGGATATCTTACATCAAGAAAGGGTAAGGAAAAGCCACCATATGAATTACCAGATTACATTAAAGACGCTGCAACTACTTTAAAAGATCCGCTAGAAGCAGGGTTAGCTGATGATGTAAATTTGAAAAAACAATCTAGGGAACGAGTTCAACCCAAAATGAATAAAGTAGATCTTGATTATGAAAAATTGCATGATGCCTTTTTCAAGTTTCAAGAAAAACCTGCTTTATTGAAAATTGGAGATTTGTATTATGAAGGGAGAGAAAGCGATGAGATTAATGTCAAAAAATTCAAGCCTGGAGTTATTAGTGAATCTTTGAAAGATGCATTAGGAATACTACCAAATAGTACAACTTTTCATTTTGAATATGAGAACTTACCTTGGATTAATCGTATGCGAATATTTGGTCCCCCAAAAAACTATCCTTGGATGATAATTAGGGGAATAAATGACTCTGGTGCTTTAGATAGAAAAAATTCACAAGTTGAGGAGCTGAAAAGAATAGAACTTTTGAGCTCAATGAATAGCCTTATTGTTCCAATTGAGGAAAACCATTGGGGTGATTTAAAAGCAATAGAAGAAAACGATGAAGAATCTGAAGAGGATGAGGAAGAAGAGGAAGAGGAACAAGAAGTATTCAGTGAAGAAGATGGCCCCAATAATGTTTATGAAGGAATTCAAGAAGATGGTGTTAAAGTCATTCCTATATCGTCATTTGGCGGAGTCGATTCAACAAATGATATTGATTCCAATGATGTCCAAGGGCAGCAAAATGAAAGTAACAGTAAAAAGAGGCTATATCATGTTCTTAAGGAAAATACTAATGATTCTTTTGGAAAATCGAATGAATCAAGAATGGGTGACAAAACGTACAACTTAGACATAGAAGAAAATAATAATGATGAAAATGAATATTTAAAAAAGCAAAGAATATATACAGAAAATTCATTAATCAAAGATGAGGCAAGGTTGAAGCAAAGAAAACAAGAATACGAATTGAGCAAACAAAAGGATCATGGCTTTGAATTTTAAGAAGGGATTGACAGTCCAAATGTTATCTGAAACGCATTGCTACGTCAAAGAAATACAATTCAATTCGCATTTGATGTGAGGCTGTCACTGTTATCTAATTGGTGGTTTTACAAAGTTTTTTTTGTTAAAAAGTAAAAATTTATATGTATTTTTGTGAAAGAACATGATATATCTATGACAACTGGTAATATAATTTTCTTAACTTTTCTTATTCTTGATAAATAGTTAAAAGTTGAATATTTTTAAGTGTTTATTAGATGGAGCAATATATATATATACATACATATTGAATATAGATAAGGATCCTATGTTTTGTAAAAATCAGATTTATAAAGATTTTTGTTTATATATTTTTTTTGATTTTTTAATTTTGGAAGTTTGTGTCTGTGTGATCAGTTTAAATGATTGTAAGTTCTGGATGCTCGTCGACCACTACATCAACCTTTGGACCAAACTTTAATACACACTTAGCCATTGTTGGGGAGGATCTAGAGATGACATCAGTAAAATAGAAATTTTCAATTGGGTTTTTGTAAGTACTAGAAGAACTTATACTGCTACTGTAATCTTTCCAAGTATTGATACCAATTTGAGTAATAGATTGAGAAGTTGATTCTATAGCTTCATGTCTGACTAAGTGAGGAGCAATTTCACCAATTCTTTGTCTCATACCATAAAGGTCTTCATAAGGCAAGGCATGACCTAAGTATTCAGAAAGAGCTCTAATGATTTTCCAATCTTCTCTAGCAACTCCAGGGCCATTAGTAGCTGCTCTTGTAGATTGTGCACGACCTTCAGTGTTTACAAATGTAGCCACCTTTTCGGTGTAAGCGCAACCTGGCAAAACGACATCAGCGTAAGAAGCACCCTTATCACCATGATGGCCTTGGTAAACAACGAAAGCGTCCTTTGGAATATCTCTAGCTGGGTCGAATTCATCTGCGTTCAATAAGAAAACAATCTTTGGAGAAACCTTGGATGTGGTAGCAGTTGGAACGAAACCAATATCTAATGAACCTGTTCTTGCAGCTTCACGTTGCAAGAGATTAAATTTAACATTTGGATGTCTTTCTAAGTATTCGGAAATGATCTTCAAAGTTGACTTGTCAACAGAATCAGAATCTAATACACCAGAACCAACAACAATCATTGGATTCTTACCAGCGGCAATCTTTTCACCAACTTCACTTGATGGAGCCAAGATCTTTTGCAAGTCAGAAACAGAATCACCATGAGAATCCATCTCGAAGGTAGATTCAAAAGATTGACCGACATGATGAATGCCCATATCTTCTGTTCTTAACCAGACTTTTCTAATTCTAGCATTCAAGACGGCAGCTTCATGACGTGGATTAGTACCTACAAGTAAGATCTGGTCTGCATCTTCAATACCATCAATAGTAGAGTTAAAGACGTAATTACTTCTAACATCAACACCAGTAGCTGGGGCTTCATTACCTGTTGGGGTGTCGATAGCCAAATTTTCAGAACCTAAGGAGTTAACTAAATCTTTAAGAGCGACTTGAGATTCGACATCTGCCAATGCACCAGCGATGGCTTTGACTTCGTTACCCTTTGGTTGTAATCTTTCAAAAGCAGCTGCAATTGTAGATAAAGCAGTATCCCAATCAGCAGTTTGGAAAGAGTCACCAGTTTTGATAAGAGGAGTAGTTAATCTTTGAGTCTTTAACCCGTCAACGGCAAATCTAGATTTATCTGAGATCCATTCTTCGTTGATGTCATCGTTTAAACGAGGCAAGACACGCATGACCTCAATACCTCTTGCATCTACACGAATGTTGGAACCAACGGCATCGAGCACATCAATAGATTCGGTTCTCTTTAATTCCCAAGGTCTAGCTTTGAAGGCGTAAGGTTTACTTGTTAAGGCACCGACAGGACAAAGGTCGATAATGTTACCAGATAATTCGGAGTTGATGTTTCTTGTGACATAAGTTCCAATTTGCATGTCGTTACCACGGCCTGCAGTACCGAGTTCTGGGGCACCGGCAACATCATTTAAGAAACGAACACATCTTGTACAGTGGATACATCTGTTCATGGATGTCTTGACCAATGGGCCAATAGCCTTGTTTTCGACGGCTCTCTTACCAGCAACTTCTTTAAATCTACCTCTGTCTTTACCGAATCTTAAGGATTGTTCTTGCAAGTCACATTCACCACCTTGATCACAGACTGGACAGTCCAAAGGATGGTTTTGTAAAAGCATTTCAGTGACAGATTCACGGACATCCTTAATACGGTCGGAGGTTGTGTGGACCACCATCCCGTCTCTGACAGGGAAGGCACAGGCAGCGGCCAATTTAGGCATTTTTTCGACTTCAACAAGACACATTCTACAGTTACCGGCGATGGCAAGCTTTTCATGGTAACAGTAACGAGGAATGACAACGCCAGCTTTTTCTGCGGCCTGGATGATGGAAGAACCATTTTCGATTTGGATGGTAACACCGTCGACGGTGACGTTGACCTCCTTTCTGAGGGCAACTCTTGTAGAGAACTGTCTGGTGGCGCGTGACACTAATCTTGCACGAGCAAACATAATTGCGGAGGTGGAAGGGGGATCTGGACTATTTGAGGGGACTTGGAAGTGTCAATGGGAAAGAAAGGAATAACAGCTACTTTTCGTGGGTCGCAACGGATGAAAAGATGCTCCAGATTGAATAAACAGGGAATAGGGGCAGCTGCTGACGGAAAGAGTGCTTATACACGCAAAAACAGAGGCAAAGAGACTCGCTTTTGGGAAATACACACAAAGTGGGCAGGCAGGTGGCTACAAACAACAAATTACCTGAAAACACACAACACTAACAGAACGCAGGGGGAAACGCTTTTTCTGTTTTGCAATTATTATTGGCTGTGAGTTATGCGATTGATGGTTCTGGGAAGTTCCTTATTATGGGTTGATATCCAGAATAAAATGCAAGTAAAGGAGTAGTTTGGGGAATCAGCTTCTAAACTGGTGATTTGGAGATAGAATAGAATGGAGCTTGGAAATTAATGTCTGTGATATATTAATTTCTTAGATACTGCTATAATAAACTGTGCGAGAGATTTACTGTGAGAGAAAAGACAAAAAAAAAAATATATACACACAACATACATTAATGCGGAAATCTGCTAAGTAAAAAGCCAGAAAATTTTTTTTTTTTTTTTTTCCTAGTCAAAGGAACAAATTTTTTCTAGTTGTTTAAAAATCACAATAATTTTATTGGCTGACAAGCGAGCGCATCATCTATACCAAAAATAACATATACTGGAAAACAGCGCCCGTGAAAAAACAGAAGATTAAAACGCTGTAACTGTAGTGGACAGCGCGTTATGTGCCCGAAAGTAGCAGGAGAATATGGTGTCGCCTATAGTCTAGCGATATCTGGTGCTGTACTGTCCAAGTTGCTGGTAAAACAGTTTCAAAAACCAGATTAACAATTAACTGCGAAGAATATAATTAAGAATTAGGAATTAACTGCGGAAAATAGAATTAAGAATTAGGAATTGACTGCGAAAAATAGAAATAACAATTAACCGCAAGACGAAGAGACTGCAGAAACCAAGATTGGCTACGAAAACTAGGCTTGACATAAAACTGAAACTAGTGTGACAATGGCACGTGGAAAGCACGTGCAATATTGGCCATTGGTAATGAAATTTCAGCACTCAAAACCTTTACATTTAACATGTGAGATACTACACCTTAACATCAAAAAACCTTTACAATCAAAAACCTGAACAGCAAAACACCATAAAAATAATACATACCCCTTGAAACCCAAACCCAAACAAATCATAGCACATATAGACTACAAAACCGCAAAATCTGGTACCTATAAAACCAAAACATCAGAAAATCCCAAGCATAAAACATCCAAAAATCAAAATTTCATTTGTCGTCCAACTGTTTTCTGCCAACCAATGCAAGGCCCTACATACATACATATTGTTCTTTCAATACAAAAGCAGAACACAATTCAGACGATTCGATTGCAAATCGTTCAAATGTTCTCTTATAAGCGAGTGGTTTCTTCACCCTTCTGTGGTCCTCTTTTTCTCGGTATCTGAACAGCAGCAATGTGACGCACTGGTCACTACCGTAACAAGTGTATTGCAGCGTCTGACTCATTTAAACACCCCAGAAAGTCGCAGCGTCTGACTCATTCATCCCCAGAAAATTACAGAACTGTTCTCCGAGCCAAAGTTCGTACACCTCTCACGCTGAATCCTTGAATCTGCAGCCAGGGTGATATCATGTAGCTCTTCACTGCTAGCCATGTAGTCTTCTCTATTATTAACTTTTTTGTTCTGCTGCTCATCTGCAGCTTTTTTTTTTTTTTTTTTTTTTTTTTTTTGAGTTGCACAGATTAAGTGACTCATTCAAAATTTAATTATTTTGCATCTAGGACTTACTCACACGCTAGATTATTAAATATCCTTGTTAAATACAAGCATTTCTTGAACACATCATATCTTTTCATTTCAATTTTTTTTTTTTTGACTCTTTTTATAAACCCCAAAACCCTCCAGCAGCACTTAACACGGATTCTTTGTTGTTGTTGTTTTCTCTGTGCTTTTGCAACTTGTAGACCCCTAAACATACTATTTATATCCGCTAGATTGCGCTCATCCAAGATCTTATCTGAAGAAAGTTGGCCCTTTTCTTTTTCCCATCTTTGTTTTGCACTCGCTGAAGATCACTGTTTATATATTTGCATTTCTCGCTCCTGTCCATAATGTTCGCTAGATCCCTCAATCAGGTTAAGCTCGGCGCCGCAGCTGCCTACAAAGCTTCCAACGCATTCAGTGCCTCCTCTTTCAGAGCCCCTATCTTTGCCGCCGCATACAGCACAGTTTCCAGCTCTACAATTCCTCCACACAAGTCTTCCACTCAACTTGATCGTGCAACTTTGACCATCCGTAATGGCCCAATTTTCTCCGGTTACTCCTTCGGTGCTAACAAAAATGTCAGCGGTGAAGCTGTTTTCACTACCTCCTTGGTTGGTTATCCAGAATCTATGACTGATCCATCGTACAAGGGTCAGATCCTTGTTTTTACCCAACCTTTGATCGGCAACTACGGTGTTCCTTCAGGTAATGCTAAGGATCAATACAACCTTCTCAAATATTTCGAATCTCCTCATGTTGAATGTATTGGTATTGTCGTTAGTGATGCTGCCATGAATTACTCTCACTGGACCGCTGTCCAATCTCTTGGTGATTGGTGCAAAAAGGAAGGCATTGCAGCAATTACCGGGGTCGATACTCGTTCTATCGTTCAATATCTTAGAGAACAAGGTTCTTCCTTGGCAAGAATCTCTATCGGTGAGGAATATGATGCAGATGAAGATGAAGCATTTGTTGATCCTGGATCTATCAACTTGGTTCATAAAGTCTCTACAAAGGCTCCTTTCCATATTCCTGCTCCTGCTAATTCTAAAAATTATCACGTCGCCGTCATTGACTGTGGTGTGAAGGAAAATATCTTGCGTTCTTTGGTTTCTCGTGGTGCAGCCGTCACCGTATTTCCTTATGATTACCCTATTCATAAAATTGCAAACAACAATTTCGATGGTGTTTTCATCTCTAATGGTCCAGGTGATCCAACTCACTGTTCAACCACAGTTTACAACTTGCAAAAATTGATGGAAACTTATGATGGTCCAATTTTTGGTATTTGTCTTGGACATCAACTTTTGGCTCTTGCTTCAGGTGCCAAAACTATTAAAATGAAATACGGTAACAGAGCTCACAATATCCCAGCCTTGGATCTTACTACTGGTAAGTGTCACATCACATCTCAAAATCATGGTTATGCCGTTGATCCTACCACTTTACATCCCGACTTTAAGCCTTATTTTGTGAACTTGAACGATGAAAGTAATGAAGGTATGATTCACAAAACCAAACCAATCTTTTCCACTCAATTTCATCCTGAAGCTAAGGGTGGTCCATTAGATTCGGCTTTCTTATTTGATAATTATTTTAAAAGCATCGATGAATACAAAATGAAAAGAGGTGGAAAAGTTGACACCAAGCCAAATGACTTGTTGGTAAGTATTTTGCCAAAAGAACGTGTCAAATAAGATTTATAGTATATCTATATGTACATTTTTTTTCAATCTTTATCTTACTGAGTTTCTTCTATTGTTTATTTATACTCAATAAATATATATAATTTGCTAAATCAAAATTTAAAACAAAAAAATTGTAATTACCCATGTATTTACTTGCTCTTAAAAAAATAATCACTGCTATCTATTGTGCTTTTTCCCAGATTTTTATCTCACCAGCTCTAGAAACACTAGCAACTATTTCACCTTGTCTGTAAACATCTATTTGAAAAATTGCAGCTCCGCAGTCACTTCCAGGTAATTCATATAAAAGCTGCTTATCATTCAAATCCCATAAAAATATTTTACCATTTTCACTTCCAGAGATCACTAACTGTGTATTAATGTTTTCTGATGAATCTTCCGAATTTTTAATGATTATGAAGTCTACACCAATCGAGTACTTGAGTGCAACATGGGGGTTTCCTTTGTATGTTTTCACTACTTTGTTACTAATATAATCCCATAATCGTACTTGACCATCTAATGAATTGCTTAAAAGAAATTTCCCATTGGGGCTAAATTTTACATAACAAACAGGACAGTCTCCACTACTACTCATCAATGTTTTTAAACACTGGCCACTGCCAATATCAAATAACCGTATTAATCCATCGTAACTTCCACTGGCGAGCATGGTTCCATCATAAGTAACATCTACACTTGATATCGGTTCTGAATGTGCACTCAATGTCTTAAGAGTTTTTCCTCTCGAAACGTCCCAAATTCTGATAGCTTCATCTGCACCACCTGAAATCAACAAATTTCCTTTCGGTGTAAATTGTAAACATGTTACACAATAAGTATGTCCAAAAAAAATCTTTGTCGGATTGGAATTACTTTTTACTGTTGTATAATTCATCGACCAGATACTAATCGTATGGTTATCACATGCCGATGCAAGGTACTCAGAATTGTAACTCCAACATATATCAGAAATTCCAGATTGATTAAGACTAGCTCCTCGAAGATCGCTAGTACCAGAATTAATGAATAAATGTTTAAGTGTCCCACTCAATAAATCAAATATCTTAATAATATTAGAGTTTACCACAACAGCAAAGTATTTTCCGTTTGGTGAAATTTTAATGGTAGTTGCATCTTTAAATTCATCCTTTATTTCATATCGAAGCTTATAAAGGGGTTTTGAGTCATTCATGATAAAGCTAGTTTTCCTGTATTTACTAAAATCCTATGAGTTAGTAATTATGAATTTTTGTTATGCATTGAATGCTCAATTGTGTAATACTGAGTTAACATTTTGATGAGATGAAATTCAGACTATCGTAGATTTTTAACCCTGTATAGAAAGCGCATGTCATTTATACTTATAAAAAAAAATATATCTCTATCTCAATTCAAAAATAAATTTATTTGTCTTTCTTGAAAAAAGGTAATATGTAGATTGATAGATCCATACAAATATATTTTATACGAATGGAATAAAAATACTTTTCAAGAAGATATTGATGAACTGAATTTGATAATCCAAAATAGATAAATGAAGGCAATACGGATCACGTCGAGTTTGCTTGCAATAGCAAGAGTTTTGAGTTGTTTAATAGCTCTAATTCTTGTTATTGTATTGTTAGTGGGAGGATCCACAGAAGTTTCTGTGATATATGCTTACAAATTAGAGTTCGCACATATTAATGTCGCAAAAGGTTTATATTCAGCCCTTAAACTGTCATCTAGTGAATACTCATCCAAAGAAACTGCGGCAGACAGAGGAGTTGATCCATTTCAACCTGATGTGACTAGTGCACAGATCCAAATATTAATTGAATACTTGACGGATCTGTTTCAAGGAAAGCCTGAATTTATAGTAGCAGGAATAAATAAATATTGCTACGGTAGCTATAAAATGCGTAATATAACCAGGCAGGATCTAGGGAAACCCTTTACACATGTTCCCCACTCTCAAAATGAAGTGGTTTCGAGGTGTGGCAAGTACAGTGATGAAGAGTTTAACTATAGACAAATGTTATTGACAGAGGGTTTGGATATAGTTCTAGATTATGCTTATCAAGGAAATATCTATAGTTCTATGAATAATAGCTCTTATCAAAACGTGGTTAATAGCACCCGTATTCTTCAGAATATGATATTGTCCATTTTGTCTATATCTGCAATTTTGCAGCTTGTAATTTTGCTTTTCACATTTTACAACATTAAGCAGAGGAAAAAGTTCAGCAAACTAGAAGGAGCGAATGATCAGAGAAAGTCTTCCGATATGAGTATGTATAACCATGCCAATAGCACAACCAATATCAATTTAACTCCTAAATTAAATAGCATAGATGAGAATAGTATTAAAAAGGTTAAAAATGATAAGTTTATTCTTATTATAAACTCTATATTATCTACAATACTGCTTGTTTTATATTTAGTTTTAACAATTTATTTCAGCGCAGTATTTGTCAACTTGAGGAACCAAGTCACTTTGGAGTTAGGAGATTTTGGATTTAAGTTAACTGGTGGACGAATTTTCATGACAGTGCTATGGTTAGTATTTTTTTGTTTATTCTTTTTGTTTATTCTTTGGTCTGGTGTGTTGTTTTTGGTGGTTCCTAATCAGGTTGAGCAATATACTCTACATGCCGAGTTTTTATCTGACTCAGGATTCCATAATAACCTAGAGATTATCAAGAATAGAGAAAGAGAATATACCTTTATTAATCAATACTCAAATGATAAGGGGAATATTAGAGCAGATAGTGCTGCATCAAACAAGAATGGGGACTCTACCATTCATTCCAAGTCTTCAAGCGTAGGACAAATTGCTTCTGACAGGGCAAGCCGTCTTGGGTTTTCGAAAAATAAGAGTATTAGTAAAAGTGCTGGTAACTACAGAAAATCTTTACAGAATTTAGCTGCTTTTGCAGGAGAAAGTAAGATGTCTAGAAACACGAGCCCTTCTTTGGCAGAAGATATAAAAGATATCAATAAAATGATGCTTCTTAATAGAAACACATCTATTGGAACTAATGTTTTCTCAATGAGAAGTGCCAGCGCTAGTAAAATGACTTTGGATTTGACAAACACTTCTTACACCGAGAATTCTACATTTTTGAATACCGCGGGATCACAAATTGATGGTAATGATCAGTTGAAATACTATCGTGAACCTAAAGAGAATTCCGATGTAAAGTTCATAAATCCATTTGAAGATCCATGATATGTGGCATAAATAGATTTTTCATCTCAACTTTTTTTTTTTTAATTAATTTTTTAAGGAACTTTAATAGAAAATTCTAAAAATCAAATACTGACGGAGTATGTAAAGAGAACTGAGTTTTTAGAATTAACTGAAAGGTTGAATAAAAAAAAATGCGAAAATGGTAATGTACCTCAATAACAGGCTTTTTTAAATTGCTTGATGAAAATTTTTTCACCCAATAAGTTTAGTGTTTATGGAGCAAAGTATTTTGCAATTAGAAAATTAGGCGTACAAGTTGAAGCAAGAGTTCGTTTCACCTTTTCTAGTAAAATTTATAGATTCCTAAGGTAATAATAAGCGAATCCTTTTTTTTCGTTTTCTTTTTTTTTAATTTTACATTTTTTATTTGGATTTTATTAAGCAGCTTATTAGATTATTCATTATAAATTAATAAAATTAAGTCTGGAAGAAAAATTATGTAATTATTAGAAGAAAAAGAAAAATTTAAAGCAAGCATGATTCAACAATATTGAATCATCATTTTTATTATTATGATTAATCGATATGAAACGTTGATCAACTTTGGGTTATTCTGAGCATTTTATTTTAATATGCTATGAATGGAATATGTTCGATTTAGTTTCAGGTACAATAAAGCTATATTATAATTGTAGAAGCACATCAACGAGTTCTAACACTATCAACTCAACCTCTATCAACTCAAGCAATTGTGATATCAAGGAAAAAAGAGAGAATACTGATGTAAATACAGAAATGGGATCAGACTTTGATTCCTACGTAAACTGTATGGAAAATGAAAACTACGTTGATCAAAAGTCAAGAAAAAAGAGGTCTAGCGCTGACGCCAGAAACCACAAAGCATGCTCATCATCAATATGTGAAAATAAAGATAGCAATAAAATTGTGAAGAACAAAAGATATCGTGATAAACAAAAGATTTTCACAATCCTTTCAAATTACGGTCAAGCTCTGATTTTCAATATTTTGCTTTTCAATTTAGTATTTTGTACTATTTTTATTTATAGCTGTTTCTTAAGTAATTGGAATTTCAATTATCTAAAATTTTCAGTGATTAAATTTGAAATGATTAACAAAAGTGAGAAAAATAAGCCTGTATCGCAGTTTATCAGCAATAAAATAGATGACTTGATGAGACTAATGATATTTTTCATTACAGAGTATAATGAAACCTATCAGAAAGCAAAGCAAATTGAATTTTTAAATTATTTATCAGATTCTAAATACGATGGGAAAATTTCTAAGTTATTGGCAGAAACAGGCAGATCATACTTTAATAATATACAAAACAAAAGCAATGCTAATATTTCATTTTCTTCTTATGATACTTTCAAAGAATATGAAAGTTTTAAGCAAATTTATAAGTATAGTTCTTTCAAAATTGGATTCACAGGATATTGTAAATTAAATAAATCGAGCGGCAATACATGCATATCGAATATTGAGAATGGACTGGATTTATTCTCTACAATTTTTAGAGATCTAGGTAATAGCTTGTTTCAGTTTATGGAAACGACCGCGCACATGGAAAACTTCGATAAATACCTTGATGTTGGAAGTTCTTTTGCCTTATTGTATGAGTTTATAATTGACAATGCAGGTAAATATGTTCCTGCATATAAGAATATCACAAAAAAGCTCTCATATATTTCACAAATTAATCGACTAATTCCTTTGATTTTATTTTATATGCTAATACTCAATATTATTGTTATTATCAAGGGATTAATATATTCAGTGTTTCACTCAAAAATAGCAAAAGCTTTGGGTAATTCAAAAAAAATGAAACTAGAATTGGGTACAAAAAAAGTTGATGGTGGCATGCTTGCAAGATATTTGAAGTTTTTAAATAGGGGAAAAAATTTTCAAAAAATAATGATAGTATGCTTTTTAATAAACAGCTTAATAATCTTGGGTTTGACCGTGTATATTTCTACATATGTAGGTCATACCAAGCGAATAATCACAGAAGAACTAAGACTGATTGATATCAAGTTTGGAGAAGGATTCTATGTGTTTGTTGGTCTTTCGGTGTTTAGTTTACTAAACTTGGCATTATCATTAAAGTAAACAATAAACAATTGCTGTTATATATTAAAATATAGAACGAGCATAACTATATAAAAATACAAGTATATATATTCAACCACTTTTTAATTTTTTAGTTTTATTCACTATTTTTTTTTCTTTTTTTTTTGTGATATTAATTGAATAATTTTAGACAATTAGTTCGACTTAAAATTTCTTTGATGGATTAGCAGTGTAGATAATATTTTTGAAATTTGCCCAAGCTTGCTTAATTGCAGGAGGCATTCTTGGATGGGATATCAAACCATCAATTCTAACCTCGTGAGCTTTAACAGCGGATCTTGTGTAAGGAGATTTATCAAATCTTAATTTCAAAAAGACGGAATAAAGAATTACTAAATACCACGAGTACTTAGAGAAAATAATTGCCTTGAATAATATAAATGCAAAAACTATCAATTCCAAGTTTGCTGAATAGATCAAAGATGATTCGTTATTGGAAGTAATAAAGTTGGCAATTTGAAGAATCAAGTTTGAGAAATAATTGTTTTGTTTAGTGCCATTATGTTCCGCAAAAATAGGCAAAATAACATTCTTCAAATAGACAAGGCAGTGGAAAATTGAAAAAAGAATAAAAGGAAGTAAACTAATACCATATGTGACCGGCATAAAAAACCAAATGAGGGCGTCATAAGTGTACTGAAGGTTGTCATCCACAAGCAACAATGACACTGAGAAGGTGCTGAGTTTGTTCTTGTAGGATCTATAAATTATAATTCCAAAGGATTCCAATACTCCTAGATATGCTAATTTATAGAAGAATTTAAGCGTCAGATATGATGAAGATGAACCAAAAGAAAGGAATATATAGGTTAACGATGAAACCAAGGTGACCACATGTCCTAAAAACCATGAAAATTGGATATTCTAGAGAAAAAGAGAAAATCATGTTAAAGTTAGTATTCTACTAAGCCATTGCTGTTGCCTGCGGTAAATTCTCCCTTGTTTTTGATAAGTTAATTTCTTCTAATTGCTATCTCTATATAAAACATACCTTTGTCATCGCAATCAACTTGTGCGATAGTGGGATATTTGCGTTGGCAGTATTCTGGGACATTTTGGATTTTTCGTTGTTAGCTAAACTTAAGAAAGAAGTTACTCTGTTAATGCTTTCTGCGATAACTTATCGTATAATTTTTTATAATGAGACCTGTGCTATCGAAATGAAGGTCTTGCTGGCGGAAATCAAAACACATGTATAGAAATCAAAATATCATTTCCAAGATGCAATATTTGTTTTAATTTTTTTTAGAAGGTATTTTGACACCGCGTCTACACATTTTTTTTTTTTTTTTTTTTTGCCACATGAAATGCTCACAACGATTCATAATTAGTGATGCAAATTGAAAGCTATTCCATTCTTTTGTTTTCATAAGTATATAGGGTTATTGACAGGCTCATTTTCAACGTGCTCAAGATGTTCAGAGGTTCAACATATTCAAAATTTTCAATTCCTGAATGTTCTGCATGATACTGATAGCCAATTATTCAATTGGGACAGATTCAGAAATTGTAGCTCTGATAAGCCCCTAATCTCAGATCACTTTGACGCTGTCAGTTCTAGTATCTCTGAATCAGTTTTTTTTTTTTCTATCTAGTAATGCTAAGTGAACAGGTTGCAAATAAGCAAAATAAGGCTTGATTTTGTCAAAAGCGGGAAAAATATCAGAAATCAGTCAGCTGAATCATCCCAGACATGCCATAGCCCCGCAATTCCTATTTTTTAAGTTCAGAAATCAAAACCAATCTTATCATACATCAAGAAGAATCGCTACTTATCCTGTGGCTCATAGATATTTGCAGAGTTGGTTTCCTACATAAACTTGCAAAAGGAAACTACAATTTGTCCTTGAAACTGTCTTCCCAAATAGTCCATTGAGCTTCCATGATATGTGATAGATTCCCGCAGATATGGATTTATTAGGAATCGAAAGATAATAATGAAAGGGCACAACACCTTGCTATCCTTTTGTAAATCATACATAAAAAAAAATCAAATTCCTAGAAGAGTGAGCCAAAAAAAAAAACCGAACTCTCACACGAGATAGACAAACTAACTAACAAATTGAACATTTTTATTTTTCAACCTATTATTGTTAGGACAGTAATCTTGAAAAACCAACCTCGCTTTACAAATTAAAAGCAACGCGAAAAAAAGGAAAAAAAAAAAAAAAAATTTTTTTTCATCTTCTCATCTTGGAAAGTTTAAGCAAAGCAGCATAAATAATAACTATTATTATATTTTTTTTGAAAAAAAAAAAAAAAAAAAAAAATCGATTGAATAGATTTGGCGAATTTGAAAATTTTCCATTTATTTGCATCTGAATATATATTTTTCCCCAGAATTTCACTAACTACCATACAAATCAATTGCTAAATACGTTTAGTATCTGCAGAGCTGATTGAACCTCGACAAGAACCAGTAGGCTTTTTACAACCCCGAAATTCCACCTTTGACTCATATACTATGTCCCAACATTTTGCAAATAATAGCAATTCATCTTCCACATCTGCTTGGTATGTTTCAATGCTTATTTAATTATTTTCGCCACTTTTTCCATTATATTTACTAACATTTCTTTATTATGGTATAGGATTAATTCAAATACATCAGACCCAAATCAGATGACCCACGACACCTACAACTTTGATGTCAATACCGTATTGAGATCCTCCGCGTTGCCCAAGAGAGACGATTCCTTAAACACAATGTTTAATGGAATCTCTTCCAGCGACATCATCTCTGACTTGAACTCTACCGCCCAGGGTTCGTCTAGCAACAGTGATTGGTTCAAGGTTCCAATTTCCAGCAATATCTTGAACCCTATAGTCAGTAATAATCACAGTTCTAAGGACATTAATAATATCTTGTCTACCAAAGACATAAATACATCGCTAGCTTCGGACTTGAACAATTTATCATTGGACATTGATCATTCTCAACAGCAAAAGCAATCTCTTTTTTCAAGGCTCACTTCTGATATCTCTTCCAATTCGGAAAACCAAACAAACAACGGCAGCGCTGTTCCTACTCGTGTCTCCTCAGCTTCTTTGCTCAAAAATCCTCTTCTATCTTCCGCGTCTTCTCCAGCAATCGCTGCAGCAACCTTGGCTTCAGTATCTTCTGCTGAGCAGCTAGCATCG
Source organism: Saccharomycopsis babjevae (assembly GCA_031125705.1). Classification (NCBI taxonomy): domain Eukaryota; kingdom Fungi; phylum Ascomycota; class Saccharomycetes; order Ascoideales; family Saccharomycopsidaceae; genus Saccharomycopsis; species Saccharomycopsis babjevae. The sequence continues at coordinate 64,723 of JASTVB010000003.1, read as the reverse complement.
AACACTGCTGGTTCCACTAATGCGTCATCCAACTCGTCAACCGTAACTCCGAGTCTTATTCCACACTCTCATGGAATCCTACCACCAAGCTTGTATGCTCCATTGATTCCCCCTGATCAAATAAATTGGCTTTATTTAGACAGTCAAAATCAAGTTCAAGGGCCTTTTGCCGGAACCATTATGCAATCTTGGTATTCTCAAGGCTATTTTTCGTATGACTTAAAAATAAAAAGATCCACAGAGTCTTTTTTCTATAGCTTGAGTTCATTTATGAGTTCAGTTCAGAACAATATTACCCCCTTTCTTATTGCTTTACCTGCGACACCTCTGCAATTCACATCCCCACAGGAACAACAACAACAACAATTGATTGGTTCCAACATGTTTGAGAGTAATTCAGGGTTTGATATTACTGCCAACAATAGTAATCTGAACGTTTCGGCACTTTCTAATGTACAAGATCAGCTTAACGGCTCAGTTAATGATATTTCAACAACTGCAACTGCAGCAACCGCTCAAACTTTGAGTAACTCTGAAAAGGAATTTGCCTCTCAGACTACTGAACCTGATAGCCTTTTGTCATCTGACCATGCTAAAATTGGTCTCACAGAATATGAACAACTGATCGCTATAGCTCCAAATGGTGCAGGTGGGCTTGATGAAATCCAACATTCATCAAATGAAAATATTGCACAAGCACAAACTAAAACCTCTAATGGTTTTGCAAATGAGCAGCGTAAAGTCGTTGAACCAAGAGCAATTCCAGAGCAAACTTCTAATGAAAAATCAACGAAGCAACAAAATGGAGGTAATTTCTCAACAGAGCAAAAGAAGCATCAACAACAAAGTTCAAAGAAAAACATTGATGTTAAAAATTTGGCCCCACAAAAGGCACAAGAGCAATCAAAGAAAAGTTCTCCTAATAAAGGCTTATCTTTGAATCGTAATGCAAACGGTAGAACTAATGGTAGCGCCAATAAGGGCTTACCTCCGGTAAATAAAAAGGAATCTGTTCCTTCTGCCAATCCGATTATTGAAAAACTTGTTCCAGCTGTTTCTACAAAATTAAACCTTGCACCATGGGCTGCAAAGGCATCGCTGAATAACAGTCCTGATAACAATTCTTCAGTTGCAAGTACTGATGAGCCTAAGGTATCTTTACAGGAGATTCTCAAGATGGAAGCTGAAGAAAAACGCAGAAAACAAAAAGAAAAAGAGGTTCAATCAGCGAAACTTTTGAGTCAAATAATGAAGGAAGAACAAAAACAACAGAAATTTACAGAAACAAACAAAAGAATTGTTGCCAATGGCTGGGGATTGAATCATGGCGCACAACCAGTTGAAACTATGCAAGACATTTTGAAAGAAGAAAAGAAAGCCAGCATTAACAAAAAATCTGCTGTTCCTATTTCTTCTGTTCTTGAAACTACTAGTACCAAAGACTTCGATGATACTAGCTCATTGTCAAATTCTGGCGAAGCATGGAAAGTCGTGAACAAAAAGACTATACCAGTTTCAACCAAGGTTCAGTACAAAGTCTCTACTGGTTCTACTACTGGAGCAGCAGCTTCTACTCTTAACTTTGCAAGTATTGCAGCTTCTACCACCAAACCGACATCTTCGACCAGCAATGGCTCTGTTTCTACCCTTTCTAGTAATACTTTGAAGAAAACTGTTCCTTCCATTGCTCAATCTCCAATTGTATCATCCGGCTCCGTGTCTAGCAATAAAGTGCGCCGTGAATTCTTGGCTTGGTGTAGATCAGAGCTTCGTGGGCTCAACGGTGGTGTCAACAAGGAAGATATTCTTTCTATGTTTTTCCAGTTCCCTAATGGAAAAGAAAGTAAGGATTTGATTAGTGATACTATCTATTCTAGCTCGAAGGCCTTGAATGGTAGAAGATTTGCTGAAGAATTTATTAAAAGAAGAAAGATGGTTGAAAAAGCGTCTCCTTTAACAATTAACTGGGATGATGCATTGAAGATAAACCCAGATGATGAAGATGAAGACGAGTGGACTACCACCGTTAACAAGAAAAAGAGTAGAAAATAGATGCATTTATATTTATAGACTGAAATAAATATTTTATACAAATTTCACATCAATGTTCATTTTCCCTCTATTTTACTTGATTAATATTGTATTCAAATGAATCACTTAAAATGATATACACCTTTTGCTCGATAATCACAGATTCAATGTAGTAGTTAAGTTACTAGAATATATTGTGAGGTGCGCATAGTTTGATATATACTTTTCAAACAATTTTCTTCCAATAGCACACATAAAAAAATTTTTATTCTTTGCAATTCTCGTCGTTATTTCTCGCAAATACTGAATGAATATGAACATTTACAAGAGGAAAATTTAAATAAACTAATCTCAAATCAAGCAAATTGTCAATAAGTTAGAAGTAAATCAGGGTTTTATTATACTGAACTTCAAAAAGCATTGCAATAATTAATTGGTTTGTTTGATTTATTAAGGTCAATCATTGCTTTGTAATTGTAGTCAGAAGAAACAATGGTTTTAGCAGATTTGGGTAGAAGAATTAATAATGCCATATCCACAATAGGTAAAGCCGACCGTCTAGATGACGAGGCTATCGATGCGATGATTACTGAGATATGTAATGCATTGTTATCGTCTGATGTTAATCTCATGTTGGTTGCTGGGTTAAAAAAAAGAATTAGATCACAAGTTATAGGTAAAGAAAACATGACTGTTTCCAACAAGAAAAGACTTATACAAAAAACCGTATTTGATGAGTTGGTGGGACTAGTGGATCATAAGGGCACTGTTTTTAAACCTAAGAAAAATCAATGTAATGTTATAATGTTTGTTGGTTTACAAGGTGCCGGTAAGACTACGACGTGTACAAAATTAGCTAATTATTATACAAAAAGAAATATGAAAGTCGGTATGGTTTGTGCAGATACTTTCCGTGCTGGTGCTTTTGATCAGTTAAAGCAAAATGCTACAAAAGCCCGTATCCCATACTATGGTTCTTATACAGAAACAGACCCTGTTAAAGTAGCACGTGAGGGTGTTGACAAGTTCAAGAAAGAAAAATTTGACATCATTTTAGTTGATACTTCTGGTAGACACAGACAAGAACAAGATTTATTTGATGAAATGATACAGATCGGTGAAGCTGTAAATCCGCAGCAAACTATTATGGTTCTTGATGGTTCTATTGGTCAAGCTGCGGAAGCTCAAAGTAAAGCATTCAAAGAAGCCTCAAACTTTGGTTCTATTATATTAACAAAAATGGATGGCCATGCTAAAGGTGGTGGTGCCATTTCTGCAGTAGCTGCAACACATACACCTATTGCATTCATTGGTACTGGTGAACATATTGGTGACTTAGAAACTTTTGTACCTAAGTCATTTATTTCTAGACTTTTAGGTATTGGTGATATTCAAGGGTTAATGGAACATGTCCAATCTTTGAATCTTGATCAGAAGGAAACTATGAAAAATTTCACAGAGGGTAAATTTACACTTAGAGATTATCAGTCACAAATGAATAACATGTTGAAAATGGGACCTTTATCTAATATAATGAGTATGATCCCTGGTATGTCTGGCATGATGAATGGTGTTAATGAGGAAGAGGCCTCCTACAGATTAAAACGCATGGTTTTTATAATGGATTCTATGACCAAGCAAGAATTAGATAGCGATGGCAATATATTCATTGATGAACCTTCAAGAATTGTACGTGTTGCTAAAGGTTCAGGAACATCGGTGGCTGATGTGGAAATGGTATTATTGCAACAGCGTACTATGGCAAGATTGGCAAAGGGTTCTAAGAATATGATGGATATGCAAAAGAATATGCCAGGTGGAGGTAAGGGTATGTTCAATCCTGCCAACATGCAAAGAGCTTTAGGAGGTGCTGGAGGTGCTGGGGGAAACAATATGTTTGATCCGGCAGCTATGGCTAATATGAGCAAGGCTCTCGGGGGTGGTAACGGTATGTTTGATCCGGCAGCTATGGCTAATATGAGCAAGGCTCTCGGGGGTGGTAACGGTATGTTTAATCCAGCCAATCTTGGTAATGCATTTGGTGGTGCTGATGGTGGTATGGGTGGTATGTTCAGCCCAGAGAATATGCAAAAAGCTATGCAACAGATGCAACAGAACCCAGGTCTTATGCAAAACATGATGAAACAATTTGGAATGGGTTAAGTTATGTATTTATTAGGAACTAATTACCCAAAGTTTGCATTATATTTTTTTGAATCATTCATGTATTTTAATATATCACAGTTATATTTTTAATTATTTTCTTCTGTAAACTTTGAAGATAATTTGGTTAGTTCTGTATTTGAAAAAAAGAGAAAAAGCCATTACTACATGTTGAATATTAAAAATCATGTGCGTGCTTTTAACAAATATAACTTTCATAATATTTGAGAAATATTGTAGTGGCAATTTTCATTTCTACAAGGCCACTCAATTCAAAGTCGTTAACACAACTATGAACTAATTACATAAGAACATTACGGTTAAAAAGAGCATCAACTAATAGCATAGATATACAAGGACCACAAAACGAAAATGAAGTTCATTCCAGGAAGCAACTATCATTCTGAAGTTAATGCAAATACTTTTGCAGAGAATATTTCTGAATCAGCTCCACTTCCAGATACTTTGAGAGCACAAACAGGTCCACAGTCAATCAATTCGCAAGTTAATAATAGACATCCTTTAGAGCTGCGTATTAGAAATTGGGATGCTCAACAACAAGATCTCAAAATGAACCAATATAAACAAATTTTTGGTCTTGCTGAACCTCTCAGACGTACAATGGAGCTTGAAGTGGTAAATGCCACGGATTTCAAGCCATCATGCGTTGATGGTGGATTTAAAAATGATATGCATTCCAAGATTATGCTTGGTAAAGATATGAGTATTGATTGGGAAGATGTCTATGGCTCATCTTACAGTGATGGTATGGGTAACATTGGTGGCCAAGATATTCATACAGAATTCGAAAGAAAAGTTGGTATTTAGAATCAGTTATTTTTTGTATAGTTATATAATAAATATAATAATAGATTACAAGGTATAAAATTTTAAGCAACTTGGGATTTTTTAACTGTTTGGATAGATGTAAGAGCTGTTTTCAACTCCTAGAAACATAGCATAATTAGAGGTAATTAATTTATATACAAGTTCGAATTGTTAAGTGGTATCAACATGAGTCGCACAATTTGAAATTGTATGAGCACAATAACAACAGTAGCAAAGAATATAGGGAAATAATATTTAATAGTAATAGTTAACGAATAGCAATGATGACAAAAAGCAAATAGAAGGACTAAAAAAAAAACATGGTGTATCCAAAAAAATATCTAGAAGTCATCGTCAAATTCTAGATTTTCTGAAGTCCCTTTCAAGTCCACTTTTTCGTCAGAACTTTCCATAACCCTTGTCTTTTGATAATCACTTACTCGTTTTTCGAAGAAATTAGTTTTTCCTGATAGAGAAATATTCTCCATGAATGGGAACGGGTTACATGATTTATAAATTTTTGGTCTTCCTAGGCTGACTAACAACCTGTCAGCCACAAATTCAACATATTGGTTCATCAAAATCTTATTCATCCCCAATAAATCAAAGCGCAAAGCTTCTTCATCAAAAAATTCCTTTTCAATATCAACTGCTTCTGTAACAATAGTATCAATGATTTCTGGAACAGGCTTATATTTCAAATATGAAAATAATAAACATGCAAAGTCTGTGTGTAGACCCTCATCTCTGCAGATCAATTCATTACTGAATGTTAGTCCTGGCATCAACCCTTTCTGTTTCAACCAAAAAATGGATGCAAAAGAGCCACTGAAAAAGATTCCTTCTACAACTGCAAACGCCACTAATCTTTCAGCAAAAAGGGCATCATTGTCATTAATCCATCTGATGGACCATTCAGCTTTTCTTTTAATAGTTGGAATAGTATGCATCGCAGAAAATAAATAATCTTTTTCATCTGCTTCTTTTATATATGTGTCTATCAATAATGAATAAGTTTCTGCGTGTATATTCTCCATCATTATTTGAAATCCATAAAATGCTTTTGCCTCTGTCAACTTGACCTCCTGACAAAAGTGCTCCACCAAATTTTCGTTCACAATACCATCAGATGCAGCAAAGAAAGCTAAAATTCTAGATATGAAGTGACGCTCATTTACTGTCATTTTGTAGTTCCAATCTATTAGATCCTTTCCCATATCTATTTCCTCCACCGACCAGAAAGATGCTACCGACTTTTTGTACATTTCCCAAATCTTTGGATATTCTATGGGAAATATGACATACCTATTTTTTGGCTCGGTGAGAAGAGGCTCCTCATGCTGATGACTCCTTATAAATTCACGTTTTTCGTAGTATTTTTTAAACAACTCATTATGTGATGACCTTGGTTTGCCATCAAACTTTGTCGGAAGCCTGTTGGGTATGTTTTTCAAATCAAGCATAATATAACTATTGTTTTAAATAATATTCTAAATTAAGTAGTTTTGCTTCTCTGATATTCATATAATTCAAAAAGATTTGTTACTAAAAAGTAAACTAATTTGAAAAAAAAAGTCTAAGTAATAAAACTTGAGATGATTCAAATATGACATAGGATTTGCATTTGATTGATGTAAGGATTTTATTTATTTTTTTCTTTCTTTTTGTTTTACATTTTTGCTGAAGAAAATAGTGAAATGTCACATTATTATTTCTTTGTGAAAGGATATTTCATAACGATACAATTCCTAAACATTATCATTCAAGATAATATTTGTCTAAGTTACTAATAAATGTCATTTACAAAAGAAAAAATATAATTCAAGAAAAACTAGAGTATCCTTGGAAGTATGGGAAGCAATTAACAAGAATTGTTTATATACAGTATGCAAATGAAAATAAAAAATAAAGTATAGATGCTAGTACGTTATCAATATTTAATAATTTGATTGTAACCTTGAGAGTCCAAAGAATCTTTTCTTTTGGCTTCTTCATTGATGATTACTTTTTCTGAACATTCAGTTTGAAAATTCAACCAGTTGCGTAGTCATCACACTTCACTGTTGATTTCTCTGTCTGTGTTTTCTTCGTAATTCAGCGGAGGCTCCTTTAATAAGCATAGGGTGTTTTCAACCCAGCTTCCAGTCCCTCCCTCAGCTTCCACTAACTGGGCTATGTCACAATCATCTTTTTCTCCATACCCCATTATGGCGCAATTTTTTGTTGAGGGAATACGTAACATCTCTTTCTCAATGTTTCTCCAACCTGCCTTCTTGGAAATTTCTTCAACCTTGCTGATCAACCCGGAATAAGTTGAATCATTCTGTTTCTGCTGCAGCTTTGGTGCATTAAATCTGGCACGCTCACCAGAAAGTCCATGTGAACAGCATGGAATAACCAAAAAGTCACATCCTAACAACGGAATCCACAAGGTAATTTCGTCAGAATGATTTCCAATCACAAAATGTTTATATCCGTCTTCGTTCCTGTCATCGTAATCCACAGTATTTACGTAAGTAGCTTTTAAAAGCGTCTCTGCTGTATAAGTAATATGATCAAAATCTTCTTTCAGCTTTTCGGGCTGTTTCTCTCTGTTCATATCAGAATTTTCTTGTGTTCTCTTTGCTGTCTTACCATTATTGTGTAGACCATGAAGATCCTTTCTAAAGGATAAGTTAGATTTACACTCTTTATTACGCCAGACAGGTATTTTAAATGACTTAGACATGTCCAGCTTCAAAATTTCCTTAGGTATCATTACTTGTTTTTTCAAATTTTTCTTAACATTCTTTGGATACAAATCCCAAGATTTTCTTGCTCTTGCATCGATTCCTTCACCGATGTAGCCTTCCATTATTAATATATAAACCAAGATTCCATTTCCACATCCTAAATCAAAAAACTTGAATTTTTCTTTGTTGAAATTTCCTTTGTAGATCTTATTCCAAAACTCAATGACAAAAGCTGCAATAGCAATATCTTCGAAGGCGTGTTTTTTAGGATCTGTACTCTCTTGCCAATTCTCAATTAAATAGTTCAGATACTTTTTTTTTAGATAAATATATCTATTCTGGAACACCTCCTTCAGAATTACCATATCATGGTTGACTCTTTTTTCGTATCCATTCATCACTCCTTTACTATGTTTCAACGATGTTTGAAGCAACCTGAATGCAATTCGAACTTCTCTATCATCGGTGTTCATCTTAGATAATTGGTCGGCATCTTGTTGAGAAAACGGTAAGTAATGAATTGATAAAGTCTTCTTAAAATAAAAAATACTAATTGCATCAACTGGGGGTAGATAATAGGGACACTCTAACTTGTCTTTTAAATGGGGAATGTAAACCACTAATGAAGAATCTTCTAGGTCATTTTTGAATATTAAGCAAGTTTGATTGATAATGTAATCTTTGAAGGGATTTCTTGGAATTAAGCGGCGTACCACCTGTGTGTCCAATCTCATTTGGTATGCTAAAGGAATGTCACGCGCCTGTAAGTCACTCAAATCTCTTGTTCGTAGCATCTCCGTGTTTGCATCATCATTGCTGGTACTCACGCAGTCATCCAATGATAACTCAGAGAAATTCTCCAGACATGCTTCGATATTTCCCTCTTTATTAAACCTTTTATTACTCAAGATGTCGGCTCGCAATAAAACAGATGAATTAATCTGAGGCTCCAAGATCAAATTGAGAAGTGCTTTCTCGAAATGGTTTGTCTCGAACTCGACAGGTTCGGATCTGAAAACTTCAAGCCATTCGTTTCCAAGGATTGATTCTTTCTGAAAAGGTTGTTGCTCAACTGCAATTTTTGTCTTATTTCTCTTTCTCATATTAATACCTTGTTCGTGAAAAAACCCTAATATATCCTCTTGACACTGCTAGGACTTTTTTAGTAGATGAATATTTCACTTTGATCTGCACAGATAACGTTTCTGAGAGAAGAGTTGCTGAAAAAAGAAAAAAAAAATTGAAATTTTAAGATTTGGCTCTGAAACATGAAAATAAACCACTACAAAAAAAAAATATAAATATACACAATATACAGGGTTACTTAAAAAAAAAAGGTGAGAAAGCTAAAATAGTGTTAAAGGTCAACATAAACTGTTGTCAAGTTTCCAGTTATTGAGCATATGAATAAATTTTGACAATCTAATAGAAATATTATTTATTCTTGTAACAAATAGCTTTTTAAAAGATACACCAGAAGGTTTCAAATTAATTGAGAAATACTCAAATAAATAAAAAGAGAAGGAAAAACAAATAAAAAGAAAGAGAATTACTGAAAAATATTTAATTAGAATCTCACTTTAACATTTAATCATGGCCCCACAATCCTCGCACTTTCAGCAACTTGAGAAATTAGGTGAAGGTACTTACGCTACCGTTTACAAAGCCAGAAATAGTTACACAGGTACATTAGTGGCTCTCAAGGAGATTAACCTCGACTCAGAAGAAGGTACCCCATCCACAGCGATCAGAGAAATTTCCTTGATGAAAGAATTGAAACATGAGAATATTTTAACATTATACGACGTTATCCATACGGAAAATAAGTTGACCTTGGTCTTTGAATATATGGACAAAGATTTGAAGAAATTCATGGACACATACGGAAATCATGGCGCTTTGGAGCCTAAGCTTGTTAAATCTTACATGTTCCAGTTGATGCGTGGCATAATGTTTTGTCATGATAACAGCGTCTTGCATAGAGATTTGAAACCTCAAAATTTGTTGATCAATAGTAAAGGTGAATTGAAGATTGGTGATTTTGGTTTGGCAAGAGCTTACGGTATCCCCGTGAACACCTTCTCGAACGAGGTTGTGACCTTATGGTACAGAGCACCAGATGTTTTGATGGGTTCTAGGAATTACAATACATCTATCGATATCTGGTCTGCTGGTTGTATCATGGCAGAAATGTTTACTAGCCGTCCATTATTCCCTGGTAACTCTAACGATGACCAATTAACAACTATTTTCAAGATCATGGGCACTCCTAATGAGACTACTTGGCCGGGGGTATCCCAGTATCCTAACTATAGACACAATTTCGACATTTATCAACCTCAAAATTTGTCTAACATTGTTCCTCAGGCTGATCCTGCTGCTATGCTGCTTTTAATACAGTTATTGCAAATGAACCCTGACAACAGGATCTCTGCCAGAAACAGTTTGCAGAGTCCTTGGTTCCTGGAATATACTACTAGTTCTAACTAGAAAAGAATCATGTTTGTAATTTCAAATATTGCCAATTGTCTTTCTGAGTCATGTTATTTTTCGGTATAGCCCTTGCTGTTTTTTTATCAAGTATATCTCTCTTGAACAATATAGATTAAATTTAGTGTTTCTTTTTTGTATTGTATTGTATCGTATTGCTATCCTTAAGTCTAAATAAATATTAAATGCGTGGATCGCATATATTATTCTACCAAAATTGGATTTATAATTTGGAAGTCTATTAGTGTAGTTTATGAAATATTTATACAAAAGTTCTATAATAGCGAAGTAAAATCAAAAATCAAAAGAAAGTAAACTAGAAATACAAAAAAAAAAAAAAAAAAGCGAAAGAAATCATAATACAAAACATAGTAAAGTAACCAGACTACTTATTATGAAGATTTGAAATAGTAAATTTTGGTTGGTCATGAAAATTCCACTGTTCAATCCATTGCTTGCTGCGTTCTTGTTTTTAGTAGACGAAGTGCCGACGACCTTCATAATAGAACTGTAAACACTATCGTTTATAGAAAAGGAGGTTGAGCTAGGAACCAAACTTGAGTAATCAGTTTCCGATTTTGATTCTTTGCTATCTGTTGCGGACAGTTTGCTATCGGAGTTGATTGCAGCCGAGGAAACTTGTGAATTGCCAGACAAAGTATTAGCAACTCCCGAAACACTGCTGACATCTGCGGCTAAAGTGCTGCTACCAGAAAATGAAATAATAGATGAGTCTGTTTGAAGACCTGAAAGAGTTAAAGAACCAGTGAGACCGATTCCAGGATTTGAAATAGCAGTTGGGTATAAAGACGAAGATGCATCTTTCGAAAATGCAGTCAGACCAGTGTCAGTAGTGCTAGAGATTGCATCACTAGATGACGAAACAGCAGCAACTACAGCGGCGGTGGTGGTGGCAGCAGATGATGCAGATGATCCGACAGCCAAAGAAGAGGAAGAAGATTGAGCCTTATCAGAAGAGTATGAGCTGGAGACACCATTTGAAGAAGAAGCATCTTTTGCAACAACTCCCGAAGGGGATGCTACGGAGTCTGCAAGAGTAGTAGCAGCAGATGTGAAAGCAGCAGAAGTTGTGGTAGCAGTTGCAGCTTTGGATCCTTCTTGTGAATTTGATGTGCTTTGCGCTTGTTCTGAAGATGTGGAAGAAGTTTTGATTGCTTTGTCCTGGACTTTAGGAATACTTGCTTGTGCGACTGTAGATGATGTTATTGTTTGAGCAATTGAAGAAGATGACGCTTGTGTTTGAGCGACTATAGATGGTGTTGTTTTTGCTTCTGTAACTGGTGAAGCCAAGCTGTTTGTTTGAGGAGCAATAGAAGTGCTGGCTTGTTTTTGAGTGTTTGTTGTTGAAGATGGCGTGCTAAATATTTGTTTGTTTACCATATTAACGTTGTATGATGAACTTTGTGTAGCTGCATTTACTGTGTTAGCAGAAGAAGACGAAGTGGATAAGGTAATTTCAGAAGAGGCAGATGTTGAAGCTACATTTACTGTGCTGCTAGTTGTGGATGAGGTAGATGTAGTAACCTTTGAAGTAACCGAAATTAGAGCTGCATTTGTAGTAGGTTGTTGATTCTCTTCAATGCTACTTGTAGCTGCCACCGCTGCAACAGGTGCAACACTCAGACTACTTTTAATGGAACTTGAGCTTTGACTGTGAGCGATTGAAGTAGTACTAATTGTAGGAGCAGTTGAGGTGCTTGATGGAGGATCAACTTTGGAAGAGGAGCTCATCTCTATTGCAGTAGATGAAGTTGAAGTGGTCAGTGAATCTATAATTGGCTGAGCAGCTTTTGCTTGGTTTTCATTAATGTTATTTTTGAGTGTAATATCTGAATCAATTGTGCTGCTTGAAGTAATAGACGTGGAAGCTGAAGAAATTGAAAGTGTTTCGCTAGTCAGTGTGAGGCTAGATAATGTGGTAGTTGGTGCGGAAGTATCCGAGCTACTGGTTGTGATAGAAGCAGAAGTAGACAAAGTAGTGGATGAACCAGTGGTTGGTGATGTGCTGGAAGTACTTGAAGTCAGCAAAGATGTGCTAGAGGTTTCAGCAGTCAATGAAGATGTACTGGAAGTGCTGGAGGTCGATAAAGATGTACTGGAAGTGCTGGAAGTAAGTAAAGATGTACTGGAAGTGCTGGAGGTCAATAAAGATGTACTGGAAGTGCTGGAGGTAAGTAAAGATGTACTGGAAGTGCTTGTTGCCGGTGAAGATGTACTGGACAAAGTTGTTATCAGTGAGGTTTCTGCTGTTGTTATGGAATTTTCGGCAGCGGCTAAGCTTGCCAATATTATAAAAACTAGGTTTCTGTTATTCATGTTTGAAGCCTTTGCTGGGGGTTTATTTGAAAGATTTAGATTTCTGGTTAGTAAGAACGTTCAAACACAAACAACTGGATAGAAAAAAAAAAATTATTTTTGCAAACAAGAAATAAGCAAGAAATTAAATATTATATATACTTAGCTTCAAAAGCCTTAATTTCGTATCTGATTTTTGTTTATCTGTTGTACAATGGTATTGCATAGCCAAAGGGTTTCATAAAGGGTAACTGCTTGATTCCTGTTTTATGTGTTTTATGTTGAAATTGTGCGTTCGTACTTAATTCTGGATAAATTATTAACATGCATGAAAGGCAGCTTGAAACACTGCATGCAAAACCAAAGAGGCTATACTATTTGCACAAAAAAAAATTCAACATGAGATCGAGAGAGATGAAGAATGACAGAAGCAACATATCAAAAGGAATTACAATAGAAAAGAAACAAGTTCTACGATTATTCTTCGAAATACTGAATAATAGGAAAACAAATGCAGCCACTGCCGAATTAGGATGTCAAGGCGTGTTTCCCAAGAAGATTTTGCGAAAACGAATCGAACTCCGATAAATTTTGATACAGCAATTTGTTTTCTTGTTTATTTTGATATGCTATATTTTCTTGATTTTTGCAAATGATGAGCTGGCGATTGAAGGTTGTAATGTGCTCCACAAGATAAGTTTACATTGTTAAGCATTTTCAATAATTCATTGATGTATATTAATCGTCATCATAAGGAAACAAAAGAAATATTAACAACTTTTAAAGCAAAAAGAAAGTAAATAAATTTTCGCAAGACAAACAAAAATGTAGCATAGTTTGAACAAGAAAAAAATCATAATTCGAAGATCAAAACAGAGCACTTAATGGAAGCGAAGGCTATGTGTCCATAATCAGATCTCTTTTTTAGTCTGCTTTTTGAACTCAAGCGTAGGCAAAATGACAAATCTCTTGGTCAAATAATAACCATCTTGTTTTCCGATTATGAACAAACGTAGAAACTCAAGGGATACTAAATAATAGTATACTCCCAAACCAGTGAAGAAGTGCCACCAACCATGACCCTCCAATAAAAAGCCATATGGAAGCCCTACCAAATGCTTCCATGTAGTGATGCTTGGGCAAAAATGAACGTCTAAATTCCAAAGAAAGAAGCCAAACAAAAAGAACAATATTCCACCTACCAGCAAACGAGTCATCTGAGAGATTTCCTTGCTGTATTTTTCTTGGTCGATGCTCTGGATGACATAGTATGATTTTCCTATGACGATGAAATTCAACAAGGCATAGCACACCTGGTGAAACGTTGGATCCTTCACAATCAAGTATGTAAGAGTAACAACTACGGCAAGCACCGCGATACCAAGTGCCAACAAAATATCATGGGATTTGCTGGAGGGATGCTTTTCATTAGCAGTGAACATGCCCCAAAAAGCGATACATGTTGCATAAAGCATTGGCAACTCGTCCATCAACTGGTATTCGTAGAGCAACGTCATGTGGAATAACCAGCTTCCAATCCCAACTAGCAAAAAACCATAACTGGCCAAAACAAATCTTGTCTCCAATTTCAAGTAGATAGCCCTGTAGATGGCATAGCATGCAAAGAAAATGAAGATGGAATTCGAGGTTGTGTTGACGAACTCGTTGACATATTTCGAGATCACGTTATTCTCCTCGCACCAGTCTATTGTGGCGGTGACAGGGCCCCAATAGCTGGGAACACTTGACGGATATGAAATGGCAAAAGGAAATGGCATGTTCGGGGATATTTGTTAAGCAGCCGATGAGTCAACCTAATCAAAAGGCAAAAAAGTGAAGACAGTTAAAACTCGTAAAAAAGGCAAATGGCAGTCACTTTAGGAAACTCGGCAATTTTGCTTTCGAATTAAGAGTCAAACAGCACAATAATTTAATAGTTAGTTTATTAATCTGTGTCACAGATGGTATTTTCTAGCGATATGTATATTTGGTTTATGTGTTTTTTATATAATAATGATATAAATAGCGGCAATTTTCAAGCGTCTCCATATACTAAGAGTATTCTGCTTATCAATCTATCAAACTAGCAAATCATAAAATTGTTACACAAAATATGCCTCCGACTATGCGACAAAAACATGGTGACATTCAAACATACTCTTACTTAAAAAAAAAAAACTAAAATAATTCTCGCAAAAATAAACTAGCCGGCTAAAATGGAATAGCTATGCATATGAGCCTTTGGTAATACCAAAAACATAATGGTGTACAGATGTAGTATTAGCAGGTGTAATAGTTCACTATTGTTAGGTTTATTGAATGTTATAACTCTTTAATGTTAGGCATAATTTTTGTAACGTTTATTTGGTGTTTAGTTTTTTTAGGTACGGTTTAGCTTGCTTTTTGATTTATGTTTTTATTGTTTTTTAATGTTCAGGTTTCTTCATTTTCAGTTTTATAAGGTTATGGAGTTTGTGGTGTAAGGGTTTTTTCTGTTTGCTTACGACAGTAGACGACGGTTAAAAAAAAAATTTTTTTGTTTTTTCATCATCACCATTTAAATTTTTAAACGCGAAAAAAAACTTCACTATAAATACTGAGCAATTTTCCCTCTGCTCTTACTTTCGTATGTTTTGTTCGTGATAATCTTATGACATTACTCGAGAATGAAGGTCTAATTCGCAGAGCATTATGTTGCTAAAACATTAGAATTTTAAGCCTCAGATGCTTCCACAACAATAGTGATTGTTGTAGATCCATTGTGAGCCTCGCTGTTTGCTGGTTCAAATGGCCGCTCAAGAATTGAAATCGTATGTTGACCTTGTCTTTCCAAACAATCAGATAGCACTGCAGCCTTATCACATGTCGTCTTTTTCTTTTTGAGTATTTTCCGAATGCACTGATTATTTGCTTTGTACCAATTGTTCCTACTGAATATTAATTTGTCGACAATTGCATTTATCGTTAAGTTTCAGCCTTGTATGAGCATTCAAAGGATATATTTTCTGAATTTCCGATATAGGAAGCAGTCGCTATCTATTGAAAATGTGATATATTCAAGATTCAACATGTCAGCATGTTCTCTAGGATGTTTGAATTTTCTACTGTTGAGAATAGTACAGTTGGAAAGCATTTTTTTTTTGCAATATTTTCTTTCTATTTCTTTTGTGGTCTCTAGTTGATGACACTTAACGCCGGGCGGACATATCTAATAGTTCATCACTTTGTTTTGCAAAGTAAAGACATTTCTTGTGTACAAATTTTTGAGGTGTTGTTGAACAGTTATTGATGATTGGTGATTTTACTGATTTATGAGACGACAAAAGGAGTATATAGAATGTTTATTGTGGAAATTTTTGCTTTGTTAGTTGAACTTCGTACTAATTATTTCTAGAATATTGATTTACCTACTTGGATCCTTCTTATTATAGAACAATTTTTTTAAGTTTAAAAAAGGATATCTAATCACTTGAGTGATAGTAAATGTGTTCATATACTATTCTCATGACTTTTATATCGGGACTCGCGCCATGATTTCTTGGTAAACCATTAGAATGATGATTTTTTGATATTCACACTGTATGAGGCTTTCGTTGATTACTACAACCAAAAAACTGATTTAATGATTCTGATCTCTAATGGTTAATCATTTTTATTATTTTTGCGAAGACTTTCGCTTGGCCGAGTATATTTTGATGTAAAGGTTGATCAAGTTTTGATGAATCGATTGGGTTCCATGAAATTTGATCATAAGTTGATAGATCTATTGTTTTTTCTAAGATAAGTATATACCTACTAAGAATCTCTTTCAGTGATGCAGTTTTTTTTTTGTAGAAGATTAATACATTCTAAAACACATTGTGTTAATTGTCGCTTATTTTAAACAATCATACTAGCTACAATAACAATTATCGTAAAAACACATCTATATTAAGTTGAAAAAAAAAAAAACGCATACATGAAATATGATATTGACTATAAAATATCATAACGATTCATAGAATCGTTAACCATTGAAAATCAACCAACTACTTTTCAAAACCAAAATTAAGTTTTTCGACAATGGCTCGTCGATAATATCGTACAAGCTGCTTCAATGTCCGCAAAAAATTGTATCATCGTCATTATTAGAAGGCCGCTTCATCGTCGTCACCTCCGAAATCATCGCCACCAAAGTCATCACCGTCGTCGAAATATTTTTCCGCATTGTAGTCATCATCATCATCTTCGTCAAACTCGTCGTCTTCGTCATCCATTTCTTCTTCAACATTATTGTTTGCTCCAGCTCCATTGCTACCTGAAGCTCCAGCTCCATTTTCTTCTTCGATTTCAACAATGTTTCTCAATCGTTCTAACGCCATCTTTGTCAATTCTTCCTCTGTCAAATTCTCTGTATTGTTCTCATCATCCACATCACCTGACTTACCCGCGTATCGTCTCTTGGCATTACCGTTATTCAATTTGCTAAACATCAATCTCTTGTTACTAGAACCCTTTATAACCAGCTGAAGCTCTGAAGGCATGAAATCTGCGTTGAAAGGATAATCCGTCAACTTGCGTTTCTCATCATTTGGGTCCTTCTTTTTTACATATTTATCAGAATATCTTTTGATTCCATCATTATAAATACCCCCAATCGTACTAGTATCAACCTTTTTTTTACCATTTCCATCACTTAAGGCAGATCCTGTATAAAAAAGCAGCTCCTTGATGATCTCTTGTAAATTTAGTACATTGTTCACTGTATCTATTTCATGTCTATTCAATGGTCCATTCAATGGAACAATCATAGTTTTATTTAACTCAGATTGAAGTTTGATCTCTTTAAGATCGGAGTACTCCAATCCTAGATTAAACATGGACCCGCCATATCTTCTTCTTCCTCCTGACATCCTATCAGTTTTTTAGAGTTATTTGTTGCAGTTGTGTGGATAATCTGTCCTGTTCACCATCTCTATCACCTCTTTCCATTTCGTTTTCAGTTTCCTCATGTTCTTCTCTTTTTGGTTTTATTTTTTTTTTTTTTTTCATTTTTTTTTCTTTCTCATCAGAAGCATTTAGCGACCCATTCAACGTAAAAAAAAAAAATTCAAAAAATCCATATTTTTTCGACATGGATAAATCCAAATACGGAAAATGACTTGCTTATATTGATACAATTGCTGATTAAAATATTCAAGCATTGACGGTTAGAAAACGTTGTTTTATTTTTTTTTGATTAACTTCTGATTATCATTAAGGAAAGTTTTGATTTTCAAAACCTCAGGATTGTTTTTTTCTCGAGCAAACAAATACTTCAATTGGACAAATTTTGTAAGGAATTAGACTACCAGGCATGTTTCCAAGTTATTAATAATACATCTTGTATTAATTTTTTCTAAAAAGTTGTGTATATGTATATAAATAGTAAATAAGACGATCAAGGACAAAAGAAGATGTTTTGTTTTTTTAAAAGATCTCTTTGAACAAAAAAAAAAATTCAGTAGAAATGAATTAGCGTTTTAAGACAGTTTCAAAAACAAAATTATTGTGGCCATCAGTGGGTACCAAAGAACTAAAACATTTTTGAATTGTAAACCCAATAATAAACTGTCATGATATAGAAAGAAACCTCTTTAAATTAAGAAAGAAAAGACAATGGCAAGCAAACCAGAGGAGTAAGAGCCATAATTGGCAGCGGCAGCACCCTTTTTAGAGGTGGAGGAAGTGCTGGTAGCAGAAGCAGAAGCAGAAGCGGAAGAGGAAGAAACGGTAGCACTTGAAACATGTGCGGTAGTACCATCAACTTCGTTGACCAAAGCAGAAGCTGGGAAAGAAACAATAGCATTGCTAATAGCGTTACCATCGGAACCTTTAATTGTAAAGTTAGAAGCTCTAGCTTCAACGGAGATAATCTGACCAACGTTAGTAGCATTGATACCATTGTTAATCAAATCAGAAACACCATCTGGTTGAGATGGAATGTCAAAGCTGGTTTCAAAGTCGCTATCGTCACCATTAATGGTATCGGAGCTACATTTAGGTAAGTCAGCGGTACTGACAGACTTGCTGTCAATAGTGATGTTACCAGCCTTAGCCAATTGAGACTTGTAGTTGTCGTAATCAGTCTTGAATGTAACAGAGCTATCAGAAGAGTCAATTTCAACCAAGCCGTATTTGTTTTCTTCTTCAGCGTATTCGTAGACCAAACCACCAGAGAAGATATCTTTTAAGCCACCAAAGATACCATCGCTGACTTCTTCAAAAGTTCTTGGGGTAACGGTGTTACAACCAAACTCTGAGAAGAACAATGGGATGGCAGCATCAGCAAAACTTGTGTTCATGCTACTGTAGCCAGAGGAGGTGAAAGTTGCACCGGAACACCATTCGTAGGAATTCAAGCCAAAAAAGTCTGAGTGGGAGTTATCGCCGTTGTCACAGGACAAGTAATCAAAACTGACCTTACGGTAAGCAGTGACGTCGGCAGCGGAATAACCAACAGGGATAGTTCTGTTAGCGTGTTTAGAGATATATTGTTTCATATCTCTTTGGACGGCTCTGATGTAGGATGGATCGTTGTTGGCACTTGAGTTGTCGTTGATGATTTCGTTACCTGAGAAGAAACCAATAACATTAGGATAACCCATGAAGGCCTCGATGACCTTGAAAACTCTGGTCATGTATTCTTTGTTGTAGGAGCCGCTTGGGTCGTCTCTGTTCAAGGATTCACCGTACAAGGCGGAGTTGACGTCCAAAATGGCGTAAATACCGGCGTCGTTCAAGATGGACATACAAGCATCGTGGTTGACGTCTGGGTTGATGGTGTAAACTCTGATGGTGTTGATACCGGCTTGTTGGAAAGCGTAGGCATCACGGTAACAGGCTTCCTCGTTGGACAAAACGTCACCGCTGGAGACATCTCCTGTGTAGGCGGAGGATCCACCTGGCTGGTAGTCGACACCTTTAATGAAAAAGACTTCGCCGTCGCCCTTGGAGGTTGTTGAGGCCTGTATAAATCTTCTACCAGTGATGGTGAGAGGAACGGAGGCATTTACTGCCGAGAAAAGTGCTGAAAGAGCGAGAAACAAAGCTTTGGTGTTCATTTTTCCGGGTTATTCAGTTGAATCTGTGTATTCTTCGAGGATCTTATTCGAGAAACAAACGCTTTCGTGAATTTTTGGCTTAGTAAGGTTACTCGAGTTTTTTAGAAGCTAATCTTCACAAAAATTCCGCGAAACTTATGAAATAATCTCTCAAAAATGAAGAAAGTAAATGAAAAAAAATTTTTACTTAAATAATGGATATTACATACTTTTTCCCTCGAAAGCTCTTTTGTTTATATATTGTTATAAATTTTTTTTTTTTTTTTTTTCAGTGCAAAAATGTGTGAGAAATTTTCTTTCGGGTTCGTGTCTAGATGAATATTGGTTCGCTTGCCTGTTAAAGAAAAAGAGCATTGTAAAACCATGTACGTACGTGTCGGCCCCGCGCTGATTTGCAGAGAACAATCGTATCTACTTCTATATATAGACAAACAGGAAGAATTGAATATATTTAAATGAAATTCACTGACTTGTATATTTATGTAAATGAGATGTATTGATGGACAAGGAAATATATATATATTTATTCATATACATGTGTCTGTCTGTGTGTGTGTGTGTGTGTGTACAACTATATTGGCAGCGTGGTCATGGTCTCAAACTGCGTTTCTGGGCCAAAGATAATGGACAAAGATAGTAGTAACAGTCAATAGCCAGACATGTTTGAATACAGTTGTGTATTCGTATATTTGAGACATGAGGTTGAGGTTTAGCTATAGGCAGTGATGGCTACTACTCCGCGAAATCTAGGGCTTAGATAAAGTAAATCGGCGGCCACGCTTCAAGTATTTATAATTCATAATCTAAGGTACGAATTGAAAAACACCAACGATCGATAAAAAAAAACACTCGCAAAAAACATACATTGACAAAGCAAATCAGGCACATCGACTTGTTTGTGTTTACTGGTCCTCTGCTGGCGAACTGCCACCACCTAAGGCACTACACTGCAGCAAAAAACCTTTGGCGTTGACAATGCAGTCGCCCCCGTAGACAATGTTTCTCTTCAAACTGTTGTCGGCGTTCAAGTTCTTGACCCATTCCTGAAGGTTTTCGTACTCCAAATAGTTTCCGCCCCCAACCATAAACACGATGGCCTGTTGGTAGTTGTATCTTTTTGGAATTTTCGAGTGGTTACCCCTAGTAGAGTACGGGTCAAAAAACAAGTAGTCATCTGTAGTGTTCAAAGTGACCTGCGAACCCTTGTTTGGTTCCACGATCGACTCCACAATGGATGTCACTGGCATATTCTGCTTCTCAGGCAACAAATTTTTCAACCCGGAAACAAGACTTCCAAATCCTGAGCTAATCTTCGAGCCTTCGGTCAACTCATACAATTTGCTAGAAAGATTTGCAAACAACGCTGATTTCTCGTTGCTGTTGAGTGCAGCCGAAGATCCTCCCAACGAGCTGTCTTGGTTGTGACCCCCATTCATACTACCAGCATTGTCATTGTAATTGACTTGATTGAGATTGGACAACTTGAGTATCTCTTTTACCCTCTTAATGTAAGTCAAAGAACTCAAATCAGTTCCCAAACTGACCAAGTTTTGCTCAACCGCATCGCAGAACAGCTTGCTCAAATCAAATGACAAATACAAAATTAAATATGTTCTTAATTTATCCAACTTATTACTTGCTAATTTGTCCTCCTTCAATTTGCTCAAAAAATCCTGCTCTACTTTCTGTACAGACTCCTTCTTAATGTTCTGTTCCACCTCGAAGAACACATCTAGATTATTGGTTTGCAATTGTTTCAATAAAGTTTCCAAGATTTCCATATGTGTGTCAATTATCTGTTTTTTCGCTGTTAACTCTGGCAACTGCTTAATGGCCTGCTGAATCTGGTAGGTATCTGATTGGGAATGATCGATATTGCTCAAAGATGTCACCCCTGTCTTTGAAGTCAATTCCGCAGCTTTCTCTCTATATTCGTTTGATTCCTTCTCTATGTTTTCAACGGCATCTGGAAATGGCAAATTAGCATTTAACTTCCAAAAAAAATCATGTCCATCAATATACCACTTCTTCTTGCTGTCTTTGCTTTTTTGATCATCACCTTCAGTAATACTATTAATGATCGCATTACCGTTGATTTCAAACACATCACTGACCATACAAGAATAAATCCAAGAATGTCCAAACATGGCAGCCAAATCGATATTTCTATCTAACAAAATCAAAACTTTTTTCTCGCCGCTATTACTGCTGCCGCTACTGCCTGAAACACCTAAATTGCTGCTTTTTAAATTTGAAACATGGTCACGAAGCTTGCTGTCCAACTTCTGGGCAACAAACTCTGCTGGTCCATTTCTTGGAGCCCTGATTATCGGAATTGAGTCAAGAGTGATAAGAACATTGAAAAGGCCCTGTGCTACTTGATCAGCTATAATTGCAATCTCGTCCTCTGTAATTGATGGGCTGTTCAATTTGGTATAGACTTCGGATAGCTCGAGCGAAAATAACTGGGGCTCAGCCACCAAGAAATCAATGTACTGGTCAAAAACTTGTTTCACAGAAGAAGATCTACCGGTCAAAGATACTGCATTGGCAAACTCCTCAAGTAAAGATCTATCTAAGCTGGAAATAAAATTGATGTAGTATTCGCTGTAAAAGTCATTTTCTATATCCTTGACTACTCGCAAAATATTATCTTTTGTTGGTTCCAAAAAGTAGATTGCTGGAACATCTGGCAAGGCAACTCTTTTTGACGAATTTATAATCGTATGCATAGTGATCCCGCAGGTCAATAGATCGTCAACATTAAGAAGTGACGAAAGAATGCGCGTTGATTTTGGATCCATTACAAGAACTTTCCATGTCAAATCTTCTGCTATTGTCGCGCCTGGTGTAACATCATTGCTGCTATTCAAATTGAGCATTCGTTGAATTGATGCAATTTGTTTTCCTCTCAAGGTATTACTGCTGGAAGATGTTGCAGACGACATTTGATTTATTCTATTTCTAACTTATCTATCTTGATTCAATTTTTTTTTCAGAATGCTTTTTTCAATATTCACCTAATATTATTATCAACAAATAATTAAATAAGAGTTTTTCAAACAATTATTCTTCATATAATAGTTAACCTTAGTACTTTTATTGACCCAATATAATTTAAAGCTATTGGTTCAGTAATGTTGGTTAGCCAATTTATTAAGAACTGAACACCAAACAGAAAAAAAAAATTTACGATAAAATATTCCAAGTCAAACTACCAAAAGAAAAAGATAAAATGCCCACACAAAAATCCTGCGTACCGGACTTGGATAATTTTTCAACATGAACTTTCAATATCAGACATGGATTTCAATCATTGAAAGTATCAGATAGACTGTCTCTCGATTCGTAAAAACGCTTCAAAAATATCTTGATTTCTTATTTATGGCTTAACACTATTTATTTCGCTATACAGCTTTGCAAAAAAACAAGGAAAAATTGCTAAATTTTCGTACAAATTGTGCAGAGAAGTATTTTAGAAAACACAATTGCTAGCAGATACACATTTTTAATTATTCATATTAAACATCGTTTATTGAAACATAATAAAGATATATATATTTATATTGAATTTAACCTTAAGAATGGAGCTCACAATCTATTGATGCTGGCCTTCTTTCAAAGAAGATCTACCTGCCTTTAACAATTCGTCACACAACAATAAATTGCTGGCAATACCAACAGCACCAGCGATAGCATTTCTTAAGACTCTGAAGGCATCCCAAACGCCCTCTGTTTCTGGATCGAAAGGCTCACCAATATTTAAATCGATTCCTACTACATTACCTTCAGCGATTTCGTCATCGCAGCTGGCAATAACTTCCAATGGATCGAAACCAGCATTGCTTGTCAAGGTTTTTGGAATGATCAATAAAGCCTCTGCGAATGCCTTAACACCAGTCTTAGTTTTTCCCTTAGCAATTTGTGGAGTGGTAGTTTGCAAATGATGGTATGCAGACAAAAAGAAGGCGCCTGCACCAGGGACCAATGATTCGTCTTTGATTGTGTTAGCAACAGCACGAAGACCATCTCTGATGGCATCCTTGGTTTGTTTTAATACGTGTTGAGTGGCACCCTTGATGAGAATTGACACAGATGTTGGGTTGACGTTTTCAGTGACATAAGTGAATTTTTCTTCTCCAATGGTTTGTTCGTAAACTTTTCCTGAGAACCCAAGGACTGATGGGGACAAATCGTCAACAGAATTCTGGGCTTCACCTCCGGTTACAAGCTGCAATCTTTCCATATTACGTCTTTTAGCTCTTCTAAGGGCCAAGATATTATGTTTTGCCAACACATCAAGCGACATTGGATCAATTCCCTTTTGATTAATGATTACAAAGCCCTTATTTGAATCTAAACCACAAACCTCATTCTTTAAGTCGATAATCTTACGCAATTTGTCGTCAACAAATTTTCTCTCTGATTCGACAAGCTTGGCACGCTGTTCGGCAGAGGAATAGTAAAAGCCGGAGTTTACCTCTGTTTTTTCGTATTCGAGAGAAACGTTAAGGATCAACACATAAGCGTTGTCGACAACTTTTGGCATGTCTGGATGTCTGGCACCATGGTCAAGGACAAGACCTTTAATGAGTTCTGTTTTCTCTGCGGATTCGTGCTGCTGGGTCATGATTTCAATCATATGGAGATCAACGTCTCTGGCAGAGGAGGAGGAATCTGGGTTCAAGGAGACGCCTCTAACGGCCAATACTGCGTCAGTGACAATTGGGGTCAAAACCTCAGTTAATTTTTGGCTAACCTTTGTACAAAGAGACGATCTAGCAACCTGTAACAACAACTCTCTGTCCAAGGAGTCTGCGGAAACCTTTTTTTGGAACTTTTCAGTGAGAAATTCAATAGTCTCTTTTCTGGCGATTTCGAAACCGTCAGTTATCACGCGGGGATGGACACCTTCAGAGATGTATCTTTCTGCTTGTTTGATCAACTCGCCGACCAAAAGAACCACGGTTGTGGTACCGTCACCAGTGATCTCATCCTGTGCTGTGGCGGCACGGGCAATCATGACAGCGGTGGGGTGCTGGATCTGCATTTCAGACAAAAGAACTTTACCGTCCTTGGTGAGCTTGATGGTTCCAGAGCCGTCCACGAGCATCTTAAGGGTACCCTTTGGGCCTAAGTTGGAGGCCAAGACGCTTTGAAGGCCCTGAGCGGCTGCGGAATTGACCTGCAAGGCCTGGGCTCTTCTGATGGACTCTGCCTTTGGGTTGAGTAACTGGATGGAGGACATGTTGTGTGGTACTGCTGGGAAACGTTGTGCGGGTGGTTGAGCAATCAGGACACGTTGGTTCTGCTTGGGTTGCGAATACTAAGGGCTAATGTATGTGGGACACACAAAGATGCTGTATCTCTAATCTTGATAGCTCGACTTAATGAAACGGCTGGTATCTGGTCTGGATAGCTTTAAATGATCAGATGGCTGGTATCTGATCGAGACGTCTATTTTTAAGATTGATGCTGGATGTTTTTGGGTAGCCTGGTGTTTTGTAGTTCAGCTTGAGGATCGAGTAGAGGCCAGAATGTGCTTGCTGATCAATGAATGGGGCCCAGAGTGCTCAAATGAACTTCTCAGCTAAAGTGCTATAATGTCGCTATGTGAAAAATACAAACTTCGACAAGAAAAAAAAAAAAAAAAAAAACTTTCAACTTCTTTTTACTGTGTGAAAGCGATTTCCAGCTGAGAACGACTTCTGGTCTGCGAAAAAGTAGTCTCAGCTCGCTCGCCAAACAGTGAATGCTGGGAGCGAAGACCGACAGTGAAGATTTATCAAGAGACGAAACACAGAAATTTTATCGCAGAAACGCCGGTTGAGCGCCCTGACGCTAATTGATGTCACGGTGTGTAAGGAGATTGATGTGCTGGCTTTGGCTGTATTAGTGTAATAGTGTGTGGATGTTTTGATTCTTTGTTTTATGTACGGGTTTGAAAATGCACAGCTTTTCTAATGTTATGGTTTTCTTGTGTGCCGATTATAAGGGTTATTGCTGTGGTGTTATGGTTTTCGTAAGTTACGCTTTTTTTATGTCATATTTTTTGGTTTTATAATTTCCTAATGTTGCAGTTAGTAGTGGTAATGGTGTTTTGGTGTTGTGGTTGATAGGTGTATTTTTTGTAAATGTTGTAGTTGGTAGATGTTTGGTTTTTTGTTTCAGAATGTTAATAGTTTGGGATGTTTTTGTTTAGGATGTCAGAAGCTTAGGATGTCATCTGGGGTTTTTCACAGTATGGTCAGCTCTAGAAAAGAAAAGCTTGATACAGTTGGTACTGAAGAACTGTTGCACTAAACAAACTCACATACTAAAGAACGGCCAAAACAAAAAAGCGAGAAATCGATCTTTCACAAAAACAAGTAGTAAAAAAAATTTTCTTTCTCCAACGCACTGAATTCCGGCAAGCGACCACCATATATCGAAGCAAAATAGCCAACGATTCAGTGCAAACAATTTCAGCATTGAGCCCTAGTAGAATATTACATAGCATACACAAAGGCTCTCCCACATCACAGATTGTTATTTCACTTCACCACAGCAACCAAAACTACCCAAAGTAACCCAAAATAGCCGAAAGCAACCCAAAGCAACCCCATAAGACACTCCAGCGTACTATACTCTATTTTGCATAGTACCCTTTGTTTATTTTACCCCCATCCTGTTGCCATCTACTTTGCGTGCCCGTTATATCGCATTTTGCACACTTGAACCGTGATCTCGTTACCGTGCCATCAAATCTGTATATAAGCTTCTCCCCCTCTCCAGCCCCACAAGCACACAAGCAGCCCGTCCAGCGAACGTTTTTAGTCGTAATAGAACTCTCCCCATGTCAGATACCAGCAGCACTACCGCCGAGTGGAAACAGTCCCTCAACCTTCCTAAGAAGGACACCAGACCTCAAACAGAGGACGTCTTGGACACAAAGGGAAACACCTTCGAGGACTTCTACCTCAAAAGAGAGTTGCTCATGGGCATCTTCGAAGCAGGTTTCGAAAAACCTTCTCCTATCCAGGAAGAAGCCATCCCCGTCGCCCTTGCTGGCAGAGACATCTTGGCTAGAGCAAAGAACGGTACAGGAAAAACTGCTGCCTTTATTATCCCTACATTACAAAAAGTCAAGCCTAAGATCAACAAGATTCAGGCCTTGATCTTGGTCCCAACTAGAGAATTGGCCTTGCAAACCTCCCAGGTCTGTAAAACTTTGGGTAAGCATCTCGGAATACAAGTCATGGTCACCACAGGTGGTACCTCTCTTAGAGATGATATCATGAGACTCAAAGACCCTGTTCATATCCTTGTCGGTACTCCTGGTAGAGTGTTGGATTTGGCCTCCAGAAATGTCGCAGATTTGTCAGAGACCCCCTTATTTGTCATGGACGAAGCCGATAAAATGTTGAGTAGAGAATTTGTTCAAATAATAGAGCAGATCCTTTTATATTTTCCAAAGGATCAAAGACAATCCCTTTTGTTTAGTGCCACCTTCCCTTTGGCTGTCAAGTCCTTCATGGACAAACATCTCACCAAACCATATGAAATCAATTTGATGGATGAATTAACACTTAGAGGTATCACCCAGTATTATGCTTTTGTCGAAGAAAAACACAAGCTTCATTGTCTTAACACTCTTTTCTCCAAGCTTCAAATCAATCAATCCATCATCTTTTGTAATTCCACCAATAGAGTCGAACTTTTGGCTAAAAAAATCACAGAACTTGGTTATTCCTGTTATTACTCCCATGCTAAAATGTCCCAAGCTTCAAGAAACAAAGTTTTCCATGATTTCAGACAAGGTAAAGTTAGAAACTTGGTATGTTCAGATTTGTTAACCAGAGGTATCGATATCCAGGCCGTAAATGTTGTCATCAACTTTGACTTCCCAAAGACAGCAGAAACCTATTTGCATAGAATTGGTAGATCTGGTAGATTTGGCCATTTGGGTCTTGCTATTAATTTGATCAACTGGAACGATAGAATCAACTTGTATAAAATTGAACAGGAATTAGGCACAGAGATTCAACCTATTCCTAGCACAATCGATAAGAATTTGTATGTCGCAGATGATGTTGATGCTGTTCCTAAGCCTTTTGCTCTTGAACAGATGCCTGTCGGTAACAACAATGCTCCTCAGTATCGTAATAACAATAATAACAACAGGTACAACAATAACAACAGCAATAACAACAGCAACAGCCATAGTAACAAGATTTCTGCTGCCGGCAATGCTCCCCAATATTGAAACACTTCGTATAATTTTGCAGAACTAAGCTCTAGATTGCGGGCTTCATAGACTCCAACAAGTCCTGTTGCGCGGCACATTGGCAAGTCTGCAGTTTTATTCCCATAAGAAACCTAATGGGCTCATATTAACAAACGTAGAACTGTTTTGAAATATAATAATAATGAAAAGCTTAACCATAACAAATAAGTTCATTAACAGTAGTAACAATAAAAATGAAGAACAATAGCAAAAATAAAGATCAACGATATCGGATTAACCGTTAGCAATATCAGATAAACAATCAGATAGAAAAAAACGGCGATATCAGATAGGTTACTAACATACTGAGAAAAAATTCAAGCTGAAAAGAAAAGATAAGCATTATGAAAATATATAATAAAAAAATATCATACCACGGTTGCAGCGATCAGCTTCATCCAGGAGAAGAGATATCAGCAATATAAAAATTAAAAAAGCAAGCAATAAGTGATGTCTTGGAACATTGAATGAATGTTTAAGAATGCCAGTGATCATGTGTATGCGTTCAGGCATTCTAGGTTTTTTGTTCCACTTAAATAATGAGAGACAAATAACAAAATAAATAATTGAAATCAAATGTTCTGATTCAGAATATAGCCATTGTAGAAATGACGAAATGCCTTTCGAATAAGGTGTTTGAACTTGTATGAATTTCGAGATACAATATCATAGTATCACATCTCACTAACCTATAAATATTGAACCTTTCATACTGAACTTGGTTGGTGTATGGGTTTCAAGGCCTTTGGACCCATAGTGAAAAGGACACAAAACAAGTAAATTTTTTACTTTAAGAATTTTTTCTGTTATTCTGTTCTCATATAACGCAAACTGTACAAAATTTTTTTTTTCTCCTTTTATTTTAAATTTTTTGATTTTGCTCTATATGAATGAAGTGCTCAAAAAAACCATAGGAGCCCTAACTATTGTATTGTAACTGTAGAAGCAAATCCGAAAATAGCCAGAAACATCAGCCAAATAGTGAAGATTAAATCAGAGAATCAGTGCCTAGACATTATAACAGGAGTTTACACTGATATTTGCTTCAATTCATATAGAAAGTGTATTTTGAGGATTGTATAAACAGAAGAACAAGGAACCGAAAATGGCCAACAATAACCCTGCTGTCATTATGGACAACGGTACTGGTTTAACCAAGATTGGGTTTGCCGGGAACGATGCGCCATCGTTTGTGTTTCCAACAGCTATAGCTTCGAGATCCACCACAAGCTCAAAGAATCATGCGACATCGCAGCAAGTCTTTGGGGCCACTGCAAACTCCAACTCCGTTAACCACAGCAATAACTTGGCCAGCAAAAGAGGTATGGAGGATTTGGATTTTTTCATTGGTGATGACGCCATCAAAGCAGCAAATGGTCCTAATTACTCTTTATCATATCCTATTAAGCATGGTCAAATTGAAAATTGGGATCACATGGAGCGTTTTTGGGAAAAATCTATCTTTCAATATTTGAGATGTGAGCCAGAAGATCACTATTTCTTATTGACCGAGCCACCATTAAATCCTCCAGAAAACAGAGAAAATGTCGCCGAAATCATGTTTGAAAGTTTCAATTGTGCAGGTCTCTATATTGCTGTCCAAGCAGTCTTGGCATTGGCTGCATCTTGGACAAGTTCCAAAGTGCAAGATCGTTCCTTGACAGGTACAGTCATTGACTCTGGTGATGGTGTTACCCATGTTATACCAGTGGCTGAGGGTTATGTGATCGGTTCGGCTATCAAGAATATCCCAATTGCAGGTAGAGACATAACGTTATTCATTCAACAAATGTTAAGAGAGCGTGGTGAATTAGATTCTTCATTAAGAACTGCAGAAAAAATTAAGCAAGAATTCTGTTTTGTGTGTCCTGATATGGTTAAAGAATTTAGAAAATTCGATAATGATCCTAGCAAATTTGCTCAATTCATAGTAGAACTGGAAAACAAGACTTCGCGAAAATTAGTTGATATCGGTTATGAAAGATTTTTGGCCCCAGAAATTTTCTTCAATCCTGAAATTGCTTCAAGTGATTTTTTGACTCCTTTGCCAATCACAGTTGATCAAGTAATTCAACAAAGTCCAATTGATGTAAGAAAAGGTTTATATAAGAATATTGTATTAAGTGGTGGTTCAACAATGTTTAAGGATTTTGGTAGAAGATTGCAAAGAGATATTAGAGATATAGTGCAAGAGAGAATCAGTGATTCTGAAAAATTGGCACATGGTAAATCCAGCGGTGTCGAAGTCAATGTGATTTCACATAGAAGACAAAGAAATGCTGTTTGGTTTGGTGGTAGTTTATTGTCACAAACCAGCGAATTTAAGGCTTATTGTCATACTAAGGCTGATTATGATGAGTATGGTCCAAACATCGTTCGTAACTTCAGTTTGTTTAGTGTACCATAAATAATTCGCAGTGAATTGATAATAAAGATTTGAATCTTACTCTCAGTTAATATTATTCTTTATTATAGTACATTATATTTGAACCATAAAAGATAAAAGTTTTACAAAAAAGAAAGAATCAAAACTTTCATTTCATTTTACGTTTTATTTCTACGCTGTATACGTCTTTCTCCAATAAAAAAAAAATTCTATCATTATTATTGTGCATTTATT
The DNA here is from genome assembly GCA_031125705.1 of Saccharomycopsis babjevae. Taxonomy (NCBI): domain Eukaryota; kingdom Fungi; phylum Ascomycota; class Saccharomycetes; order Ascoideales; family Saccharomycopsidaceae; genus Saccharomycopsis; species Saccharomycopsis babjevae. The sequence continues at coordinate 34,195 of JASTVB010000003.1, read as the reverse complement.
TGGTATTGCAAATAACTATACGTAATCTATGCTTGATTATTACAACATTAGTTTGTTAATAGTTGAAGCATACCCGAAATTTTATTTGCTTCTTTACTCTTCTCAATCTCTAAATCAATTTTTTTTTTCAATCCAACCAATAACTCTTCCATCAATGGACTTGTCTCCACTAATTCTCCATACAAATTCAAAGCCACGTTCAAATAATCAATTAAAATATCCACACATTTGATATCATCGAAATTCCTGATCAGCCACATCAAAAATGGTTCCAAAGACTCTTCATTTCGGTTATTCAAAACGAGGTGAATTTTGTTCAATTTTTGTAGTTCTGTCAAGATAGTCAATGTGACATCTTTTGGAATTCCTGCTTGGAATGCTATATCGAAAGCGGAACGCCATTCAAAATTATTCAACATCTTTTCATATTTCGTCAATTTCTTACTGGTTCTCTTAACTACTGTATCAATCTGGTTCATTTCCAATTCACCCTGGTATTCATTACCTCTAATCATTCTATTATATGCGTTGGGTTTATTATTCTTTTTGCCACTAGTCAATTTATTACTCTTTTTATCCCCAGATTTTTTGGTACGAATAGATAATAAACCAGATGTCAACCCAGCAACAAAATGCTTATTATTTGGAGAAACTCCACAACTCAAAACTCCCGATCCAAACTTCCATCCAAATTTCACCTTCCAATCAAGCTCAGATATATCATAGATTTTGACATGCCCATCCAAAGAACCTGCAAGTAAATGATTTCCATTATTAGTCAATGACATGCAAGTAACAGCTTTTGTGAAATTGCCCAATTTTTTCGTCAATTTGTTACTAGGTAGATCGTAAACGTTTATTGAATTTCCACCAGCACTCATAATAGAAGTTTGAGAAATTGATAAAATATCTTCAATTGGAACATTACCATGATTAAATTTGAAAACCGGTTCCATTTGCTGAACTCTCGTATCGAAGATTCTCAAATATCCGTCATAACAACCTGTGGCTATTAAATTTGGCTGATCTTTGATGAAAATTCCCGATCTCACATAATCGGTATGATTCTTGTAATCAAATAAAGGTTTTTCTGGTTGAGAAATATCATAAAGCTTACAACTTTGATCATCAGAACAAGTCATCAATTGTTGTGGAATAGATGGATGAAATTTCACAACATGAATAGGATATGTGGATGACTGAATCGCTACAAGCAAATTTTTACTATTACTGTCAGAAGCAGCATCAAAAATTTGTACTAACCCAGAGGAATCACCGGCACTCAAAAGTTTCCCATCAAATCTATATTCACCACTATATGCAGTTTCCTTAAATCTTGAATATGTTTTCACGACTTGCCTAGTTTTAGAAGAAAATACTTGAATTCTGGCACTAGATGTTACCGCAATATCGCTACTAACTGGGTTGAAGGTAATATGGGTAATAGCATTATGTTCTTTGATCAATTTAGTGTTACCATATGAGCGCCAATACTTCTGCTCAGGTGTTTTCTTGGTAGCCAAGTTAGCATTCCTTATAATTTGCAACCTTTGCTTTTCAGATGACATTCTTCTTTTATTTCTTTATTTCTTTTATTTGCTATAGTTATTAAGTTGATTCATCTATATTTATGTATTAGTTTGTACTTTTAAAGTATATGATAAATAACAGTACAATAATAATTTCAATATTTAAAAAAAAAAAAATTTTTCTTTTTCTTTTTTTTTGTTACTCTTCGCATCGCAAAGCTTTTCTAATTTCAAGCATCAAATGTTCCATTCTTTTCGTTTTTTTTAACTAACATGCATTATTTATTCATTGGAATTCAAATTAACATCTATTTTCAACATTGTCTATAATATACACTTATATGCTTGATACATATGGCTACTGATAGAATAAATTATCGATAGCTTTATAATTTAATTTTGCAGATGTTTGACGACTTCTCAACATATTCTTCATACTTTCATGAGCATTTGCAGCAAATTCATTCTTGCCAACCCCTGTAATACTGGAAATGGCACCACTAACAGCACCTAAAGAAGCCTCATCTTGAGCAACAATTTCTGCATCTACATTAAGGCCGTTCGTCTCCAACTTAGGTCTCGTTCTTCTACGTCTGATTGGGGCTTTATTTCCTGTAAGCTCGTCAGCTTCAGCTTTCAATCTCTTTTGTTCTGACTCCAAAATATAATCACCATTCAAATTGATGAACACACGTTCTTTAATTGCACTTTCTTCTTCGGTCAAAAGGCAGTTATCCAATTCTGTATCATCAAGATCTGAAAAGGTATCTTTGTCTGGAATTTCCTTCAAAACGTCTTCTGTAGTAGGGAGGTTGGCAACCAAATTCTTAGGTCTGTTCATTTCTATCATTTTCAATTGTTCTTCATCATTGTTCAATGCAATTTCGGCCTCATGTAATATTGCATGTGCAGCATCCATATCCATCTCAAATGCATTATTTTTCTCTTCCAGATCTTTCTTCTTTTTATGTTTATTTTTTTTTATTTTCTTTTTCTGCCTTTCTTTATCTTCTTTAAACTCTTCTAGCTTTTTGTTTGTTCTGCCTCCATCTTCGTCTTCAGTTTCTGGTTCAAAGAGGGTCTTGCTTTGTTTTCTTTTTTTCGAGACTCTTATTGATTTGCTATCACTATTGCTGCTACTAGTGCTATCATCTCGTTTCAGTATTTTTTCTCTTTTACTTCTTCTCAATGTTCTACTTGAAGCTTCATCTTCTTCATTTTGTTTTTTCGTTTTAGAAGCATGTTCGTCAAGCAATGTATCAATTTCTTCTTCTTCGTCTTCTTTCTTAATTAAAAGTTTAATAGTATAGACAGGCCTTTTTGGTTTAGATACGATTTTTTTCTTTTTCTTTAACGAACTTTCTGGATTATTTTGAGCTACCTTTGTTGCTTTAGCTATTTTCGCTGATTTCTCTGATTCAGTTGCTTTTGCTGTTTTTGTTGTCTTTGCCTGCTTTTCAGCTTTATTTTCGCCTTCGTGATTATCTAATTCGCCGGCTATTGTTTTTTGACAAAGTTTTTGAATGGCATCATTGATATCATTGGATGATATATCAGTATCCAAAAATTTATGAATAACTTCAAAGTCTTTGTCCGCAGAAACACCTTGTCTGGTATCTTCAATTTTCCTTCGTATATTATTCATGTAGGCAGGAGGTAAGCTTGACTTGATCTCTGTGTTTTCTGTGTTTCTAAATTCATTGATTGACATTGAACCAGCATTAGATTTTTTGAACTCATTCATTCTTTCCTGTAATGTTGAGGTACCCACATGCGATAATGCTGAGATCTCGACATGAGTTCTTCTAAAATGGTTCATTCTCGCAGCAATAAGAATGCAGGCACCTGCTATACCGGCAGGTCTTCTACCTTCATAAATCCAATCGTTGCTCATTCTTTGAGCTAGTTTAACAGCATCTTTTAATACTTTGATTTTTTTTGATCCAAAATTCAAATTATCTGCGAAATGCTGAATGAACAAAGAAGGGTCGGCCAAAGGGAGCGATGTTATGTTGAGCTGCTTAACCATTTTGAGAAATGTTGAGCCTATACTATAAACATTCAATTGCAATTTTGAGGAAAAATCCAAAAGCATATGGTGTGTTTTTTCTTTACGACATGCAACGTAGAGACAAGCAGCTATCACATTTTGAGACTTTCTACCTTTAACAAAATTCTGAGTGAGTGCTAAGTTATACCACTTAGCAGCGGAGTCAGCAATAAATGACGGGATATGAAGCGCACTCGCCAAGGCGTTTATCTTCCGTTTTGCGTTGTGTATAGTTATATCTCTGCTTTTCAAGGAATTCGATCCAGAACTTTGGTCGAGTCTTATATTCTGACCAGTGAGCGTGGCAGCCCCCGCAGCATTTTCGGACCAAGTTAATTCTGCAACGATGGGACTCTCTTCGACAACCAAACCACAACGTGCACAGGCGACATCATTAGATGTTTGAATGTGATCGGTTGCAAACTCCGTGGACCCACATTCTTTACACCTTCTAGGCTTTGTGGAGGCAGAAGACATTGTGTTCAGGTTGGTTTATCTGATGGTACGGGTTTTTTCGTGTATACGAATGTTTATTTGTTCTCCTGTGGTCGTTTCCTCAGATTTTGAGTCAATAATAAGAAATTTATCTGTCTTATAAGAGTTCGGATTTTGGTGTTTTGTGTGGTCTCCTTAATAACTTGTTTTAATTCATAGGGCCACAAACAGTTATGTGCAAAGTTTTCAATAGTGGTTCCCCCAGGGTTTTAATCTGTTTCGAACGATATTTCAAGAAGAAAGTATTCACTTGCAACTAGCAAAAATAACACTCTTGATTAATTAATCTTGAATATTCACTATTCTGTGATCCCTATTTCCTTTCGGTGGTTCCTTGCTGATTGACAGCTTTTTCCTATTTGATTGGTTTTCCCTTCATCTCTTTTGTTATTATTTACAATATTCATGAACACTGCTAATATTTCCGGTCCGGTTTTTCCGTAAAATGTTCATATCTTGAAGAGATACTGCTATTCGCAATCTAATCCATATGAATTGTTAACATATTTGAAGGAAGCAGAAAAAAAAATATAGAAACCTCTTTCTTCTACTAAAGAAGAGGCTGTTGACGCGTCTCAGCAAATCAGAAGAAAAGCATCGCGTGAACACCGGTAAACGCGTTCCCTGTAATTTTAACTATCAAACAATTACAATACAATTCTCGAGATTTCTTATAAAAAGTTGAATAATTGATACTTTATTAACCATAAAAGCCTTTCAACTGCATATTTTGAACTGGTTTCTGTAATATTCTTCTTGATTTTATGATATTTGCTGGCTCTCTTGATATTTTCTGCCTTCAAGTTTTTTTTGGTAATTTTTTTTAAAAAAGTTTATCCAATTGTTATTTGTAACCCCATCTTAATGGTCTTTCTCAATTCATTTTTTGATCGGTATCACTGCCATAATAATTATTTGGTTCTATTTTCAAAAGCTTTAGTTGTGCAATCACATTCATAACTCATTATTTATTTTGAATAAATAATTCAAATTAAGAAAAACTAACCAGGAAAACTGGGAACATATAATGCAGATGCTAAATTTTTCTAAAGCTGCAGCAGTAAACAATAAGTCAATTAAATATGTAGCAAATGTACAAACTGCGAAAGTCTCGCATTACAGCTCTTTGATTATATGTTTAACAAGTTCTTTGTGCTTCCAGATCAAAATTAGTCTACTCAATTGTTTCCGACAAGTAGAAAATTAATTTCATGAAAAAGAACTTTAGATTTAAAACAGATCAAACAAACAAACAAACAAACAAACAAACAAAGAAAACAGTTCTTTAGTATTATCCAAAAATCGCAAATACTCATTAACAAGTGATTTCTACTTTTTTGGTTTTTTTTTTGTCGTATTTGAGGGGTACAACGAGTCTATATGGCGAACTGTTTGTGATATTCTCTAATGAGAAAATTCATACTATTTACCATAAAATGACTAAATAATACCACAAAATACCAAACCTACTACGCAAAAAAATTCTTTTGATTGTAAATGTGAAGAAAAACTAACTTGATAATTTTTCAGTTCTTTTTTTCGCAAACTAAGGATTGAAATACAGCATATTGTAAAATTTGCAAAAAAAAAGTCATCAGCCCGGAGTACCTAAACATTTTTTTGCAATTTTCTTTTTTGTAAAAAACAAACTGTTTGACTTAATGGAGCGATGTACTGCTCAAGGCTAGAACCAGCTTCCTTCTTTCATTTCAAGGACTTTAAAAACCACATACCGGTTTTACTTCAATGTACTTGAATGATTGCTCTTGAGAAGGAATGTGCTCTCTACATTGAAAAAAAAAGCTTCGTGGGGAAAAAAGAAAGCTTAATATATGACAAAGCAAAAACATATCTGCCGCATACATGCTTAGCTGCAGCGATATACTACGGTTAATCATAATGCTAACCCCCCATGATGATTAGTTAAAATTTTATAAAAAAAACATGCCATGTCATGCTGGCTTGTGTAAATTTTATATTTTTTACATACATTTTTCAAAATAGGTTGAATATCATTAAAAAGGAATATTGTTAAAAGCTTATGTTAATTCTTATATTTTATTTTGTAGCCTATTTTAATATTCCTTCAAGTATGTCTGTTTGCTAGTCAAAAATCAACTTGTCGTTTTTTCTTGTTATCTCTATTTAATTTTATTAAAAATTTATGCAGAAAAATATATAAGTCATCCACGATTCTAAATAGAGTCAAAACAATCCAAAAAACACACACACACACACATATATATATATATATATATATATTTATATATATTCATTTTTCCTTTTCTGTTAATCTGGACTCATTGAAAACATTATTAGAAGTTGAAAACTCACCAAAAATGAAAGCCAGACAGTTTTTGTCGATTCTTTCGCTCACAGTTGCCATTGCTTACGCATATTTGACAAACTTTTCTTTCCAAGACAAATATGAAGAAGTTCAAAATTTGGTGGACTATTTGAAGTTTTCGTACGACCCAAACGATTATTGTCCTGTTGCAACCAAATTGAATCCCGAAGATGCGTCTGTTTCCAAGATTTTGCAAATGATTCTTAAGGACGAAAGTTTCAGATTGAAAGCGGTTGATAGATTGTCAAAAGCCATTCAAATCCCAACAGAGGCCTTTGATGAGCATAAAGACATATCAGAAGATTTTTATTTCAAAAACTTCACAACATTTCACAATTATTTGGCAGCTACTTTCCCACTCATTCACTCCAAGTTTCAGTTGAACAAGGTCAACACCTACGGCCTTGTTTTCTATCTTGAAGGTAACGATCCAAATTTAAAGCCATTGATGTTGTTGTCTCATCAGGACGTTGTTCCTGTTGAGCCTTCTACTGTCGACCAATGGAAATATCCTCCGTACAGCGGACATTATGATGGTGAATTCATTTATGGACGTGGCTCTATTGATTGTAAAGGAATAATGTTCATGATTCTCGAATCAATTGAATTATTATTGTCCCAAAACTTTGATCCAAAGAGAGGAATAATTCTTGCCTTTGGATTCGATGAAGAAACCTCTGGTGATATTGGAGCTGCCAAAATTAATGAATACTTGGTTGAGAAATTTGGTGAAAATTCGATTTATGCAATTATTGATGAGGGAAATGCAGGAATAATGCCAAACAAAGATCTTTATATGGCTTCTATTGCTACAAGTGAGAAAGGTTACCTAGACAGTGTGGTAAGTTTACAAACTGGTGGCGGTCATTCTTCAATGCCTCCTGATCATACTTCTATAGGAATGATGTCTCAGCTTGTTTCCTTACTCGAAACAGAGCCTTTTGAACCGTCCTTATCTTTGAAAAATCCTTTCTCGGGTTATTTGCAGTGTTTTGCTAGTTACTCGCAGAATATATCCGAGTTTTTGAGGTACGGCATTTTGAATTTGGAAACGAATAAGAAAGCTAATGAAAAGGTAGTTCTGAATTTAAGTAAAAGTAGATCTTCGAGGTACATGATAACAACTTCACAGGCAGTTGATGTCATTCATGGTGGTGTCAAAGCTAATGCTTTACCCGAATCTGTTACAATGTTGATGAACAGCAGAATTTCTTTGGATTCAGATGTTAATGAAACTAGTCAATTGATTTTGAATAAGATTTTAAGGATTGCTGAGCGTTTTGACTTAGGTGTCATTGATCAATTTGGTGTTGAGATTAAACCAAAAACTGACAACGGGTTCTTTACTTACAGTATGAAAAGCCCAACCAATACTGCACCAGCTTCCCCTTGGTTGAATTCAACTGTATGGGATCATTTTACAGGAACAATGAGATATGTTTACGAAGATGTTGTGTATCCTGAGATATTCAGTGATAATAAACCACCATTAATTATAGCTCCTGGAATCAGTACTGTTAACACTGATACTAGACACTACTGGCCTTTGTCCAAAAACATATACAGATACATACCTTCTGGAATCCTTTACGGGGGGCCAAAGGCAATAATTGAGTTAGGTATCCATAGTGTTAATGAGCATTTGAGAGTGGATGATGAATTGATCGGTATCGCGTTCTACTACACTTATTTGACCAATTTGGATAAGTATGGTGCTTTTGATGTCTAATCGTTTTTGTTTTTATACGTTATATAAGCTTTATTTATTTATCATTTCGTTTATAGCTATTTTTTAAAAAAAGAAGTCTCCTATGGTATCATTTTAATTCTTGGTCGATGAAATTGTCAATGAATTCGTCTAACTGTTTGTAGCAGTATTCAAAATCATCGATATTTCCATACCAAGGATCCTCCACAATGTAGTCCAATTTCGAATTTTCTGGTTTCCAGTCGCCCATCAATTTGACAACAGTTTTACTTTCTCGAGGTCTACCAGCTTTTAGATCAATCAAATGCCCTGAATCCATTCCGATCAAATAATCGTAATCAGAGTAGTCGCTCTTTTTGATTTGAACGGCTTTATGTTTGATAGGTATGTTTCTCTTCTGTAATACTCTGATAGTTCTTTTGTCCGGGTTGCTTCCAACTTCCCACGATGTGATTGCCATGGAGTTAATTTTGTCAACTTTTTTCTCCAATCCTGCTTCCTTAACTTTGTAGGCGAAAATGGCCTCAGCCATAGGGGATCTGCATATATTACCAGTACAAATGAATGCTACTGAGACAGGTGACATGCTGTTTTGATAAACAAAAAAAAAGGTGATTTCTAAAACTGGAAAAGGTTTTATAAAGTTTCAAAGACTTTGGAAAATAGAATGTCTAAGTTGAAAAGTGTTCAAGAATCAAATGAATCATAGCAATCAATTTCAACGATATCTAACCTTTTATTGGCATTGAGTGGAGCTTCAAGAACATTTAACCACAAAGGATTACCCGGACAACAATACGTGCTGATTTTTTTTTTCTTCTTTTTTTCAGCGTGTGTTTTTTTGAATCTTTATGCAAAGCTGGAAAAGAATAGTTGAAGTATCATAGATTGTAACTAGGACAATAGATTCTTGAGAGCCATTAATTTTTATTATTTGAGGGTGATTTTAGTATCAACTTAAAGAACTTGAAGATTGTATTGTATACTAGTAATACTGGTATTATTATAGACAGTTTAGAGGGCAAATATTCTGAAAATGTCTCAACCACAACACGGAGGTGCACCAGCAAAAAATCCGATGGCATCAGCAGTTGCCAATGCTATTCGTCATAACCCAGAATTGAAGCTAAGACAAGCTAATCTTGCAGTTAATGGAAGCACTAATAAGAAGGTTGATTTTTTCAGATTTAAAAGAGTTATCAGAGCCCTTTTATCGGAAGACTACAAAAAGAAACAAAAGAAATCACCAATCTTGCCATTGATAGACGACAACCAAAAAGCTACAGCTGTATATGTCCAGATGATTCAAGCCGGTTTGGTCTACCCATTGAACAAATTGAAGCACGACGAGGCTGTCAGCAAGAAGTTGACTTGTGAAAAAGGTTACCCAAATATTGAACGTTTAATGAAGGCTACGTTGGATCCAAACGAATACTACTTCTGGAACTACGAAGTCCCTAACCCTTATGGGTTCCTTTATGGTATATTGATGATTGTTGCAGTTTTTGGTCTTATTTTGTTCCCATTGTGGCCATACAGTTTGAGATTGGGTGTATGGTATTTGTCGATGGGCTCTTTGGGTTTATTATTCGCATTTTTTGTGTTGGCTATCATAAGATTGGTTCTCTTTTTATTTTCATATCTTATACTATCCCCAGGGTTCTGGATTTTCCCAAACTTGTTTGCAGACTGTGGGTTTTTCGAAAGTTTTGTTCCTTTGTATGGATGGGGTAACGAAGTTCTTGATCCAAAGTCCGCGAAGTTACAAGAAAGAAAGAAGTTAATAGCAGCTAAAAAGGCTAAAAAGCAAGCCAAAGCAAGCGAAGAACCAAAGGCTGAAGTAATCAAGGAAGTCAAAGGTGCAACTGGTAGAAAGGTTCATCTTGAGGAGGTTGATGAATAAACGCTTAGCCTGCATACTAATGTAGCTACATTAAATTGAGCTTAAGTAAATAAATTTTATCTTGTTTTCTATTAGTTGATCTATATATGAAATCAATACGGTACAGAAGCGCCGCTGTTGGCCTCAAGTTTTTACTATTATAATTCGTTTGTCATTTCACTTGGTATATTTGATTCAAATTCTATGTATCCCGATATACATATTTTAAAATATAGTTCACATCTGTGGATTTTTGTAAAGAGATTTACGGATTTTCTTAGACGCTGATATGCCAAATCTTTTTTTCTATCCTTCTGCTATTATTAAACCCAAAATTTTCATCAATTCTTCATATTTCGCTAAGCTAGAATTATGTTGATGTATTTTCAAATGAAACAAATAGTAAAATATCAAAAATGCATGTTGAAAAAATTACAGCATAGCGATCAGAATAAATTTTTTGAATGGACGGTTGTACTATAAGAATGCGCGCGCATCCAAACCCATAAGCTAGTGGTTACCAACATGACAATTCCATTTCAAAACTTTCTCATGTACGAATTTGGTAAAAAAATCAAAATACAACATGTAGTACTAAAAAGGAATTGATTATCTATAAATATAATCTCAACTAACAGTTTCTCTTTTTTTCTTTTTTTTTTTTTTTTTTTTTGACATATAATAACCTCAATTTCTGCTTTTGCATTATCTCCTTTTTTTGTCTCATTTTTTTGTTCTTAAGTTCGCTTTTTGAAAATCTTTTAATATTCCTCAACCATAATCCGCTGTCGATTTTGCCTTTCATATAAAAATTTTGTTCAGGTATATATTATTATTCCAGAAAAACATCAAAAAAGGTATACAGCATAAAAAGATAGAAAATCAGGAATCTGGTTATAAATACAACTCCCAACATTTTTAAAACACAACTGACAAACATGCAATTCAATAGGCACTCCAATTTTCTTTTAGCTACTCTCCTTGCATCGGTATCTAATGTGATTGCAGATGATGCAGCGAAGTTTACAGTGACATTTACACTTGATGGTACAACCACTAGTTTGGTGGGTCCTACTGTGCTTTCTAACGACGGCCTTACTGTCACGGTTTCAGACGAGGCCTTGGTCAGCTCGGCTCTTGGATTAGCAAGCCAGGTCATTGACAACATATCGCAATTAGAAGTTGACATTTTGTCGGCCAAGGCAGGTGTTAGCACCATGAGTGTTTCTTCGTTTTCCACAGCCAACAATGCTTCCTTCAATATTGAAAACTCCGTCAACGGCGCCAACCGTCCAGCCAATTATATATTTAGCAGTTTGCTATTAGGTACTGCGTTATCTGCATTAATTTTGCTTTAGTCATCTTTTTTCATAAAAATAGATTTTTATTATTAGTTGTTATTGTTTGCATTTTTTTTTGATATATAGACTTTTGCATCTCAACAAGTGTGTGTTTACGAATACACATGCTTTATACAAAATAATATCATCACATTTGGATATATTTCTAATTTTTGTACAATACTAGGTATTAAAATGTTTTAAACCGCACTTCTTGACCTCTTGCTGGTTGTAGAAAGTTTATTTGATTCTGATTCAAATGATGAAATTAACATGAATCAATTCTTCAATGCTTTCACTATCTATACATTACATTTCATCAGTTTCTTAAGACAGCAACAGAGATGCATTATGTAGCATGCGTTGATTGCGTACAGCATCTGTTTACCTGAAAAATATGTGGGTGGGTGCAATAAATCAACATTCAAATACAACCTTATATTTACAGTTGCAAGCCTATTGATTTCTATTAGAGGCATTCGTCATAACTTCAACTATAAATCTATCGGATTAACTGAAAAGCATATAAAAAAATTTAGGTATTCTTTTTTGGTAATAAAATATCAGATAAAATGTAAGAATTTTCACTGCTATGGTTTTAGGTTTTTGTTCTTTTTTTTTAAGAGTTTTTTCAATTGTCTTCAAGTTTGCATTTTTTTTAACAACATTGATTATTTTCAGATCTACTTGACAGTACATGAAGATAATAAATTAATTATTCTGCACCGACAGATCAGTTACTGTATTTTGATAAATAAATGTTTCACAAGTATCACGTAAACACAATTGATAGGCTGGTTCTGTTTTGGAAGATAGCCTTCGGATTTCATGGTAAAAGCAACATTTTTCCTCAAGCTACGGAAGAATACAGTAAAAAAAAACTCTTATTTCGTTAGATTAGTTGTTCTCTGATTTACAAAGTTTTGCTACATTTTGAAGTGCTGTACCTCTAAATATCAAAGCAGTGTTTTCTGTTTCTTTTCTGTATAGTATTGGCCAAGAATGCAAGCAGTAACACCAAGAAAAAAAAATCACTCACACAAGAGAAAAGTAAAAAGAGTCTTATAAAGTCAAGCAATATTACATATGGAAGTGCACCATTTATCATTTTTTTTTTCAATTAGTTTTAATATATATATATTGTAAAAACCTGCAATTAATGGTTGTAGATAAGGTCTTTTTCAAAATCAATTGTTACTAATTTGTATTATTACATTGTCACCATCTCGTTTTGAAAATTTTATAGTTCAGCATATTTGATGGAGTAACAAAAGCGGCATGCGATACTGATTAAATGCGATCCGGTAGCCAATTTGCCAGTGTTTTCTTTTTTCTTTTTTACCACCTTGCTTCAATCAATGCAGAATACAGTTCATTTACTTATACTATAAGTATTTCTGAGATTGTCACAACAATTGTTGGTCCAATAACTACTGTGGACGGTGGTAGAACATTTGTTGTAACAAACACAGAGTACTTCAGCACCGTTCTTAGTGTGCTTTCGCTGGTTCTTTCAGAAAAAGAGACTTTTGAGTACTTTGATTCTTCGCTCTTTGGGTATGAGGAACATTCAGCATCTACACAAAATTCCAGTGGAGATGAAAATGTCGCGTCTTCACAGTCTATTTCTTTCGTAGAAACCATTTCTAAACAACACGAAGCCCCAAGTACTTCTCGCATGCTGTCAGGTGAGCATTTAGCGAGCGAGATGCAGAAAACTTCTGGCAATCCTATACAACATCCTCTTCAAAAAAGTTTGATTTGCGGACTCGTTTCATTTTGTGTTGTTTTAGTGTTTTGTTATCTTTAGAGTTTAGCTCTTTTATTCTTTGTCATACGGTTTCTAACCTTTTTTTTTAAATTCCTTTTTAGTGTTGAAAATACATGGGTGATATACGGCATTCTTATTTATGAACCACCGATTTCAAAGTATGAATTGGAGGTTTAAATTAGTGTAAAAAAAGTAAAAAGGTTCACATCAGTGTAAAATAGATAAAAGTTTGCATTAGAGTAAAAAATCCAAGATTTTCACTATTATAGAAAATATTAGAGGTAAGCCTGACTATCAGATTCAAACTCCGATCGTCACATTACCCAAGAAAGAAGAAATAGAAAAAAAGTAAGGTTTAATTTCCGTGGGCTACAACTTTGTTTTATGTTGACGATGGTGTGCGTCTTGTTTTCCAAGCATCAATGTTCTGACTGAAATGTTCTGAGACCTTAGTTTTCTTCGAAAGTTTTGGAATATCGTAATGCCAGTCTCATTTTCTTTATTTAACACAGGATACCAGTCTGCAGCTATTCTAAGAAAACGTTCTGCAGCTATTCTAAGAAAACGTTCTGCAGCTTTCCTGGACCACAGTCTTCTTGGTTTTGTACAATTGTTTCGTGTTTGCCGCCTTCTTGTGCTTGTTTTTCGTTTTTTCCATCTTTTGTGATTATCAATCTTTTGAACTCGAAGGTTTTTCTTCTTTTGAAGTCAGTTGCAAAACACCATCTTTTAGAAGAATCGCTTATTTCATATCTAGTGCTCTACTGGGAACCATGGCTTTGGCTATTCTGTGGCACACAGATGCAGTCACCCAGAGCAATCGGAGCCTCAGCTACTATTATGTTCTTTTTACAAGTTTGTTTGCAGGTTCTGCTCCCATTTCTTACAACTTTGGTCTTACAAGTAAGTTTCTACTGTTAGGCGTCTACAATCAATTGTATCTCAAAATATTCTTTTCTTGAAAACTCTTTTAAATAACGTTTTCTTGTAAATTATAGTTTCTTTCAAATAACGTTTTCTTGCAAATGCCTGTTTTTTTTTGTATTACTCATGCTTTGCCACTCAATAATCAAAGCGCATCAATATTTTTTCCTGTTGAGATTCTCCTTTGGAAAAAAAACTAAACCAAAAAAAAGTTAAAAAAAAAAAAAGAAACAATAGTCCTCCGTACGTTAGATGGAGGGCTGAGGACTTGCAAGTTATATGCATTATGACTATATCTCTCCTATTCTTTGCATCTGCAAATTCACTGATTACAATACGTTTAATGATTTTGATTTGGTAATTTCTTTCTTTTTTTTTTTTTTTACTGGTTTTTTTTTTCCTTTTTTTCTGTTCGTCCTTTTTGAGATATCCAATCGGCGGGTAGCATTGATTCTCAGCCCAAACATCGTCATTATAATATATATATATATATATATTTACATTCATATCTTCATCATATTTATTGGTAAAAACTTATGCTGTATCTATTGTGAACCAGAATCTATTATTGATATATTTGCGGCTAAAAGATTGTCTCGCCAGCCCCTCTGTTTTTGCACTCTTTTGCTTTCCCCATCTCCCGTCATAGCACCCCATAGAGTGTTGCATCGTGATTCAATTTCCTCACACACTCTTCGTTGGACAGAAAATGCAGCCAATTACTCCAAGAAGCTTTAGCCAGTTGATAGTGGTGTTCATTTTTTGTGCCATCTCATTGTTTTCCTCCAATGTTATCGCAGATGGTCAGTATACCGTATCCATCACTGCCTACGACATCACAACCACCTTAGTGCTTCCGATCACCACTCAATACACCGATGCCAATGGCGACTTGACCACAACCACTATCACCAACATCGATGCTATAAAGTCTGCGGCATCCGTGGCTAACTCCTTATATCTGTATGTGTCTAAACCAGCCACGCTGATATCCTCAACGTCGTTCGTGACTGTCACACCGGTAGAATCCGGATTTGTTACAAATACCGCTTCTTCTACGGCCACCCATTCCAATTCCACACAGACAACAGGCAATTCTGACTCACACAGCTCGGATTCCAGGGCTTCGGCTTCTTTCGCATCTTCTGCCTCTCTGCTGCTGAAAACTGCCACCACCACTTCCAATTCCGCTGGCTCCATACTTTCCAACGTTAATGTAATGTTCTTGTTTCTTTCAATCTTTACTACGCTCGTGTTTTTTTTCATGTTTTGAAAATGGTTTATTTTGCATTTTCGCTTTCTAGTGTCCTTTAATTTCTGGTTCCTACCTCTTTTTGGCTCAATTCGTTTCTTTTGGCTGCTTACATATTCTTTTTTCTTTCCTATTTTAATATCTTTTTCAAAGAGGAGGACAATTGCCACAACGTTTTTGATATTCAGCATTTAGCATTTTCACATTTTTGTTGTCTTGGAAGGTTCCATTGAGTGACCATAGAAACAGTGATATATAGATAAATAATATATTTAATAGATTCATAGTTTTACCTTACTATTTTCCAAGTAATCTCTTTCTTTTCTCTAAGATATATACAATAACTTCGTTTATCGAGGAATCCGACAAGCAAGGGATTCCCTTACATTTTTTTTTAAAAAAGACATATAATATTACACATATTACTTTGCACACATACATCTTTTAAATAATTTCTTCTATCCTCCCAGACTTTCTGAACTAACAGCTACTTGAAGTAATCTTTTAGCTGTTCTGCGGGTTTTACGTTGATAGTAGCATTAGTAAATGATATCGTCATCTTTTACAACTCTGAGTATTCCATAAAATTGCATTTTTTTTTCGAAGATCTAAATATTCATATTTTCAAGGCAAAGCAGTCTTTCTAGTATGCTTATGGCATTTAATGCTAAAACAATTCATCATTTATTTCTCGAGGCTTTAGCTATTCGTATTTACGCAAAATATTTAATACGCTGATTCACCAAAACGTTATAAAAGCGTTTTTGAGGTTAATTCATCTGCAAAGATTGACCAATAGAAAATCAGAATCTTTGTTGTATAATGCGAGTAAACGCATTCAAAAAGTTTCATGTCGAATACAATAGATGTCGGTGTTCATAAACAGATATTTAATAAAAGCGGATGTACTTTTTTTTTTCACGTTTTTTGGTGCGTTGAAAAATTTCAATAGTCAGTATAGGTGTAGTTAGCGAACATTATTTGAAATTATTAAAAAAAAACGCAAGCAAGGGAGATCATTAGTTTAGGAGTGATCAAAAAAAAAGCAACATCTAAATAGCATAAAATCGCAGTTTTTTACATGACAAACATGACAAACATGAAAAACGTCTAAGGAGACAGAATAAATACGGACATCCGAAAACCCATTCTTGTTATGAGGTATTTCGATTGTATGTAAGTAAAGAAAACAACATTCATCAGGTTTGTAAACGAAGGCATGGTTGAACAGCTGTGAATTTTCAGAAGAAAATTGGAATTTTCAGAAGAAAATTGGAATTTTCAGAAAATCTGTACCTAAAAAAAACCAAGCTTTGAAAACACAAACAAGCAAAAACCTATACAAGTATAGACATCATTACAACCTTGAATTATGACAGACACACATTATTACAGGGTTACATTGAAACACAAGATCGTATATGCATGCGGTTTTTGCATTTTCCAACCTTGCAAAAAACAAGGCATTATGAAAAATAAAAAGCACTACTACTATCAAAATACAAATTTTTTTGATCTTTTTTTCGGGGTGGAGGCCCACTTAGACATATAATAGTTTTTCACAGGGCACATACTTTTATAGTGAAAGACCAGGGCGCACAACTCGTACTATTGTTGTTATAGAGTTTTCTGCTAACTATTTTTATTATTAAGTTTTTCCGTGCAGGTTATTCTTCAAATATAAAAACCAAGCATGCAGCTAGTACCCCAGATTTAGGATGGATATTTGTTGGGCGATTTGCAGCGCATGTGGGTCTCTATATTTGTTGAATGTGGGTACCACAACTCAGGATAAGCTTAAATGGCAACCTTATAGATTGAATAATACAACCAAATACAACCAAACATATCTGCTTAGTATCCGTCCGTTCCTTCTGGAGCTGGTCCATCGCTTGCGAAACGCGAAATGTGGGGAAGCATGCGAGAATACGCTAGAAGGTAAGGGTTGCGGACAAGGGTTGCGAACATGCCTTATAATAGGGTTTTCCTTCAAGGTGTTAATCAAAACGACTTTTTGACTAGCATCATCGAGGGGATGGATTCAAAGAGAGACTTATAGATTCAAAAGGGAATCACTGAGCGCACGCCCGAACACACTGTTGGACGGTTCGAGTTCTAACAGAATGTGGCTGCTGTTTTGAATGATGACAGAAATTTAGAACACCCAGCAGAGCAGCACTTGGAACCAAATAAATCAATGCAACCCGAATACGGCTCATGCAAAGGCAACTCGGCAAGAAAAAGTCAAACAACAAAAAGAAACCCAACAAATGGGGAGAGAAGGACGGTTGGTTTCGTTTAGTGTTTTTCTTCAGAAAATTATCAGCTTTCGGTGTGAAAAACCGTTGTCAGCAGAAGGAAAGGGTTGAAAGGGAGAGATCCAGTAACAGGGTACCGCCGTGTGATGCTTGTCAAAACAGATCTTTTCCTTCACTTTTTTTCAATAAAATTTTGGGTTTCTCCAACCGCAGACAGTATTTTGTGCTGGATGCCAGCCAACTCTTCTCCAAAAATAGAATACCACGGAAAAAAGATGCTCTTATGCTATTAATAGTAAAGATGCCTATTGTTTTTTTTCGACGATTAGTTATTATTTCGGTTCTCCTTCAAACTTACTTTTTTTTTGTGTTAGTAGCAAGGTTGGGATTGATTGATGACGCCGTTGTAGGCCATCTGGCTGTCGCAAACAGTTACCATGTGTTTCTTGAAGGTTTTCTGGCCCATATGTGCTATAGTTGCAAGCCAAGCAAACCAGAAGGAACCAATTAGCTGGAATGCAGAACTCAAAACAAAAGATGGGAAAAACAGCAAGATTTAAAGCCAATAAAGAGCCAAGATGACAGAAACTACGGTGATAAACATGACGAAATAAATGTGAATAAATGATAAAATAAGTGATGAAATAAATGTGAATAAATGATAAAATAAGTGATAAAATAATGGTGAATAAATGATAAAAATAAAGGTGATGTAGCAGAACCCCAATGACAGGTGATAGGGGTTCACCTCTAAACTTTTTACACCGCGATTTCTAGAAGTTTTGAAAATACAACTGGACTGTTCAACAACAAATGCCCAAGACAATAATACACAGAAGATTCTTTTGATACATTCAGTCTCGAACAAAAACTAAAATATTATTCAGTATCTGCGTGCTTCTAATAGTCATTTCCCAATATGGTTGTGAGTTAGCTCCTAATTGGGCTGCTGTTGTGTCAATCGGCATGTCTCACTAAATGTCTATTTTGAAAATTTATTTCTATTAGGAAGTCGCATCCTATATGCAAACTAAAGATATGTTTTCATCTTGCGGCACATTGCATGGGTTGGGTGTGTAAGAAGTACCGAAGTTTGTGCCAGATGGAAACTGTGACAAAGTTTGAAGCGTAACTTTTATTATACATACATTGCTATGCATTATGTTGAGTACTTTTTTTCCAAAAGAACTCCAAAAAAACATGCGCATCTTATCATCACTACAACAGAATAAATTCCAGTTTAAGTTGGTGGTTTCCTTTTTGGGACGCATAGTGCCGGCTAAGAATAGAGGGGAGCATACAAAAGCCAGCAAAGTGTGGTTCTTTTTTTTTGTGTTTGTTTGTTTGTTTTTATTT
This sequence comes from Saccharomycopsis babjevae, assembly GCA_031125705.1. NCBI lineage: Eukaryota > Fungi > Ascomycota > Saccharomycetes > Ascoideales > Saccharomycopsidaceae > Saccharomycopsis > Saccharomycopsis babjevae. The sequence continues at coordinate 15,283 of JASTVB010000003.1, read as the reverse complement.
TTATGTTTTATAGGGTTAATGCTACTATTTTTATGTGGTTATCGGGGGTCTGCTTCTTGTGCAGATATTCTTCTTAGGGTTACTTTTTCTGTGTGATAAAGTTCTTATTAGTACGCTTTTCTGTGTTGTGTGCTTGACCCAATATGGATTTTCGAGATGGTACTGCTTATTCAGCTTTTTTTTTAATTTTTTGGCTCTTCGAAAACTATATAAAGCAGAACAAATGTCCCAATTTGCAAATGCCAGATTCTGATGTTTCAACTTTTAATATCTTAATATCATCAATCAGTGACTTTAATTACTAAACTCTACATTCTTTACTTAACACCAACAAAATGCAATTCTCCGCTTCTTCTTTAATCGCTGCTGCTGCTTTGATCAGCTCTGCTGCTGCTGAATTCACCATCACTGTCAACACCCTCGGTGTCTCCACTGTCCTTGTTGGTCCAACCACTGTTGTCACCAACATTGGTGGTTTGGCTGTCACTACTGCCCTTACCGATGAAGCTGCTGCTCAAGCTGCCATCGCTTTGGCTATCCAACTTGAAGGTGCTGCTGGTGGTGCCGCTGCTGCCACTACTTCTTCTACTGCCGAAGCTTCCTCTAGCACTGTTGCTGCTGTTGAAGAAGCCTCTTCTTCTGCTGCTACCGTTGAAGTTCACTCTACCAACGCTGCTAACAAGTTAGGTATGGCCTCTGCTGTCTTTGGTGGTCTCTCCATGTTCTACCTTTTGGCTTAAGTCCAAAGTGCGTGACCCATCAGCATTTTAAATTTTTCGTTTTTGTTTAATAATTTATTTCTATTGTCGATTTCGACTTTTTTTCGCTTCAAAAAATACCTTAACATATTTAATGTGACATTTTACTTTTAAACGATTGTAAATATCCTAATATTAACGTGACTTGTTGTCTTAGACGATTGTAAAAAACCTTATACAGCTTATCATGGGCTCTTGCTTTTACACGACTGAAATCTTTTCTGTGCTTGGCCTTTTTAGGACATTTGTCCAAAACACACTGCCCCCGTGGTGCCTAGTTCGACAAGCTGTCGCATGATTCTCAGCTGCTGCACAGCTTGCAAAAGAATTGCAGATTGATGTGCAGATCTGCATTCAGCTTATGTCAAAATTTCACTGAAGGGTTATCAGCACGTGATCACAGGGATGCAAAATGTTTCGTTACGAGCACCTATCGAATACGAGCCCTGTCAATATATGGTTGTGTGCACCGACGAGACAAAATACATGGGTTTCTCTCGTTTTTTTTTTCTTTCTCTCGTTTTCTTTTTCTTTCTCTATTTTCGTTCCCCCCAATATTCGAGTTCCAGTCCAAGACACAAATTGTGGGCTTACGAAAAAAATATACACTGCAGCTGGAAAAAAGAATTCAGAAGTTATTCCCCGCAGGGCTCATACCTAGATTGCTAATTGCCCACAGTTTTTTTTTTCTCAGCATTAGTTAGCCCATTTGGTTGCTTGCTGGAAGTCTGCGCTTGTGTGTGTCTTGCTCTCCTATTTTTTCTCGAACAATTCAGCCTCTTTCCCAATGCGGATGTGTCTAGATCTCAAAAAAGAACCTTTTCTTCAGTACGCTCCAGTAGGTTTAGTGGGTGTAGTAGGCTGGCTGCTTTTTCTGACGCGATGTGTGGCCACATCCTGCAACATTCAAGCGGGACATCAAAGAGTTCAAAACCTGTGGTGCGCTTTACATCTGACAATACGAATATGGTGTTTTTGAGAAGTTGTTGGGGGCTCCGTTTTACAAATTGCGTGGATTCTAGGCTGATATAATAATTATTGTTAAGCTTATTGTTTTAAGCCTATTGTAAATGTTATGAATAGCGCTAATGACTCCAACAAGCCTTTTTTTATTTTTAGCAGGGTTAATTGTGGCTTGTATAGTTATTAATTAATTGCTGTTGTTGTCATTCACTGTTTGTTGTTAGTTATCCACTTTTGACGCAATTATTAATCAGCCGTTGATGTAATCCTTTCTCAATTGTCAAAAAATGCCTTCTAAGCTTTAGTAGCGTAGTTTTGGTGTGTTTAGAACCAGCATTCAATTGTTTTACGGTGGTCAGCTTTATGTAGTTCTACTTTGTATCGCTTTCCTCTGTGTAGCTCTGTTCTATGTAGCCCTATTTTATGTAGCCCTATTTCGCGTAGCCCTATTTCGTGTGGTCCTCTTTTACGTAGCCCTCTTTGTGTTACCTTTAATCTTCATCATTGCTTGTCCAGCTTGATGTGTTTAGCCCATTTCGTTAAACATTTGCTTTTTAGAAGCCCTCCCCCATTTTTTTTTAGCTTTTGTATCTCGGAAACTGTGCCCTGTAGGGTGTCGGAAAAAAAAAGCTAGAATGTTCGATAGATCAAAGCAAAAATAACAGCCTACAGCATCTCTCTCTAAGATATGCAGCTTGCTCCACCCGATTAATGATTTATGACTGACTCGGCTCGCTTGCGGCTTTTTCAGGAATCGCTAGCCCACAGATATCGGTACCATAACACGCTGTCTAGCTTAACATAAGTAACTCACTGCGTTTTTCCAGAATAACCCACAGTCTGAATTCCTTCACAATTTTTTTCAATTCTTTTTTGGCCTTGGCTTGTTTTGCTGTGACTTTAGATCGCCACTTGTGTTGCTATGAATTCTTCTGCTGCTATTCGTTTTGTTATTCCTCTTTGCTCTATGACTCTTTTGGCTCTAGTTTGTTTTTTCGGGTTTTTTCTTTGTATTTTTCTACTCAATTGTCTGCGTTTCAGTTAGCGACTCCTTTTGGTTACTCTCAATTACTTGTTGGCCAGGCGACTTGCTAACAACTAGAAAATATTGCTTATAAGTAACTAAAGTATCCATGAATATCCACAAAACTTTGGGTTTCTTCTTATAGAAGAAATTGCATCCGTTTTGAGAAGAGCTGCACCAGTCTTCAGCACGCTACACGCACGCTGCGCTTTGCCTCTATTTTTTCTTAGTTCTGTCGTTGTCATTATTCTTTTTTTATTTTCTTTTTTTTGCTTTTGTTTTCCTTAACGTGTCTGTGGAAATTATTCGAAATTATCCCCTGACAATTTTTCAACTATAAATATCAATGCAAATCTCAAAGGTGCTTTGCTGCTCCCTCATCTCATAGTAGTTTTTTTTGTCTCCTTTTCCAAAACAAATCAAAGAACGTTAATCTTCTCAATTCTGTCATTAGAACCCTCAAATTAAAATGCAATTCTCTTCCGTTTCCTTGTTGGCCGCTGCTGCCTTGATCAGAGCCTCCGCTGCTGAATTCACCGTTACCATCAACACCCTCGGTGTTTCTTCTGTTATTACTGGCCCAACTACAGTAGAAACCGCCATTGCTGGTATTTCCGTCACCACAGTCCTCGAAAATGCTGCTGAAGCCGAATCTGCTGCTGCATTAGCCATTCAACTCGCTGGAGGTTCCGCCGCTGTCGCCGCTTCCGCTGAAGCTTCCGGTGATTCTTCTACTGCTTCCGAATCCACCGACTCATCCTCCGATGAATCCGCTGCTTCTGCCACCGCTACTGACGAATCCTCCATCGCTACTGATGACTCAGCCACCGCTACTGACGATTCATCCATTGCTACTGACGATTCTGCTACTGCTACTGCTACTGATGACTCCTCATCTGTCACCGACGATTCCACCGCCGCTCCATCTCTCATTCAAAGCAACGGTACTGCCATTGCTTCTTCTGTTAGTGATGCCTCCAACAGCACCATCTCTGCCACTAGCTCTGGTGCTGTTCTCACCAGCTCTGCTTCTGAATCTGAATCTGAATCCACATCAGCTGCTCATTCTTCTGAAAAGACAACCAAGACTTCTGGCTCTTCCTCTTCTGAATCCTCTACTAAGGAAAGCAACTCTACTTCTAAGAACGCTGCTGTTGGCTCCAACGCTAACTTCGTTCAAGTTGCTGCCCTTTTGAGCGGTGTTGCTTCTTTCTTATACCTTCTTTAAGTTTAGCTTGATGGAAAATCTGCCTCCTTTATTGAAACTTTCTCTAATCCTTCTCGACTAATTTTTTTCTCTTTATGTATGTACTATTTCTAATTCATTACTTTATACCCTTACTTTTTTTCTGCATTGGACTTTGTGATCAATAGATATCTCTTGATGTGATTTATTTTTTGATATCATGCAGAGTCAATTAATAAACTTTCAAATACAGTTTGCAATGTTTATAATTGCAAATAATGTTTTCTGTTCTTCATAATACTGATTAAAATACTACTTGAACTGTAGCTAATAATGAATTTTGAGGCTTTGTAAGGCCTAGTTAAATGAATCCTAATCGAATACCACGTGCATATCACATGATTCATAATTCAACCAGCATTTCATGATTAAATAGAAAAAAAAACCCCAGAATTTATTAAAAAATTTATTTTAGATTATTTTGGTAAATCTTAATGATTAACTTCCCAAATTTCTATGGTTATTTATAGCTGTACGTCTATTCTGAATCACCAAAAAAAGTAGTAAGCATGAATGCGTAACAGGTTATTGTCCTTTTTACAACAGACTAAATGATAAGAAGTCTGTATTTTCAATAATTAAGAAAAAATTATAGTGAAGAATACTAAAGATAGCCTGCTTTTCTGATCTTGTATGAATTGAGCAAATTAAGCTGTCTGGGACAGCGCGAAAGGACTCATAGCTTTTGCCCAAAAAACTCGAAACCAGTAGTTCACAGATATATGAAACCAATAAATTCTTTCTATTTGATTCTCCTGATGGATTTTCACTTTTCTTTGAAATCTTTGTGTGATTGCACAGATTCACAATTCAATATTGATGATTTTCTCTATCGCAAATAGTTGCCAAATATCAACGAAATTCGTCAGGAGTTACTCTTCTTCTATACTGTAAAAATGTCGGTTGTTTATTTTTTGTCTAGCATTTTTCAACTTTTATGAATGGTTTTCTCAGGCAGAAAAGTTTATCTATGTAACACTGAACCTTTCTACTGTGATTTACAGTCCAACTGTACCAACATCCATCCATGAGATGCTAAGCAAGTTTGATAAGATAACAAGGTCCTTGCTGTTAATATTAATATCCGTCTACAGTTTTTTTTTTGACCAGTACTGCTTCAATTAGCACTGCCAATTAAGACTTTGTAAACGACAGTATTTCTTCTGATTTAGCTTACAACATCATTCCTTTGGACACTCTGACATTTAGATATTTTCAGCATTAGTATAATGTCAATTTCGACACAAATCAGGATACCTTCTCAAAGAAATAATTTACAATACAATACTAAGTTAAACACCGTGCAGAAAACATCATGGAGTGAGGTTTCCATTGTTTTCTATTTTTTGAAACATCTCATTTTCGATCAGCGGCTATGGCAAATGGCATATTCATAATCTTATCTTATTTTACAAAATAAAATTATAGGAACACTAAATTTAATGACAAAATAGGTAAATGATAAATGACATACATAGAACAAACGTTTGAAAAACAAAACAAAAATAAATAATGATACTTAAAGATAATAAAAGAAAGAAAAAATGTCCGATAATCAATCAAATTTGTATTCACTTGAAAGGAATTATTCAAGCAGTGCTTAAATCAACAAAAGCATACCGATCAAACCACTACCAACAGCGGCAGCAGCACCCATAGCCAAGCTGTTTCCTTCAGCCTTAGAGCTAGAGCTACTACTACTGGTTCCAACTGTGAACTCAATAGCAGATGTTGTGACAACCACTACGGAAGTACCTGTTGTAATGGTTAAGGTGGCGCTTTCGATGTCTTTGCCACTGTATAATGAGTCTTGGGCAAAAATACCAGCAGTTCTTGGACCTTCGGCAACAATCGTGAGATCGGCTCCCCCGTATTCTGTAACAAACGTTGTACTTTCTGTGATGATGGTGCTTATTCCCAAAGTGTTAATTGTCAAAGAAAAGCCTTTGGCTGCTGCAGAGGATGCTAATAATGGTAATAATGTAATACTGGACAATTTCATAGTTGCTTTTATTATCTACTGTTTTCTTTGAGAATGACTGCTTTATGTTGGTTAATTTGTTTTCAATCCAGTTACTAGAAGAATTTTGCGAGGATATTGTTAAATGTGAGCCAATCAACTGAGAACAATCCTAAAAAAATGAACAGGTAAGTTGTAAACGTTGATAAAATAGCTATCTGAAGTTGTACAAGTTTGCGTTATATATATGGATATTCAATTTATGCTAGATTCAAAGTTATTTTCTCAGAAATTTTATCAACTATATGCGTCAGCCTAATTTTCTTTTTCTTGTGTTCTTATTATGCAGAGTAAAAGTAAATTTTGTTTCAAAGATCTGTGGCTTGATGTTTTCTGCAGGTTTTTTCCCTTTTTGGTAAGGTGACAAAAAGCCGAATACTACAAAATCCATAAACCAGATGCTGAAAAATGCCGACAATAGACCAGATATGAAGTTTGAACAAAATGATACATATTTTGTGAAATAAGACAAGAATAGTCTGAATATGAGAGTAGCTAAAAGGCTAAGAATATTATATTTCTTGGAGAGGGCGTAAAAATTGTAAATGAACGCCAGAAAACAATCTCTTAATGAGGATCACTCAAGAAGGGCCGCGGAGACAGTGAAATGAAGTACATGATAACATAAAAAGAGAAAAAGAAACACACAAAGTATCAGAAGACTTTGACATATTGGCAAGACATATCAAAAGCAATTGACTGTGGGTAATTTGAACTATTTCTGTCACCCTACGCAATTTTTTATCACGTTACATTGCTTACAAATATATTTCAGTGAAGTCTACTGCTCGAAGAAATTCAACTATTTCTATAAACCAATAAATATCATACATCCGCCAGATCAGGCAGGTAAGCTGACCTTTAATGCACCGGAGTACGTAGAAAACACAAAAGAGTTCTGTTTAGGTCTAAATTTCGCATTTGCCAAGTATGATTTGTAATTGTTTGACGGGCTGGTGTTGTATTTGGATTCCTCTATAACTAGCTCTGTGCTTTTTTTTTCGATGTTGACAACCTGGGCTGGTGTACCGTTCTTGAAACATGCCAAAATATAACATCCATCATTGGAAAACGTCAACCCGCTAATAGGGTCGTCTGCTAACGAAATCACCGAGCTGCAGCCAAGGGTCTCTGTGGATATCAAGCTAATGTTTCCATCATCTGAACCAACTGCCAAATATCTTCCCAATATGTCGTAAGCTAGATCATTGATAGACGTTACGCTGACTTGTAGCTCGGAGATGGACTTGATTTCTTCTGACTCAATGATAATCTTGAATATCTCAACAATTCCGTTTGAGTAGCCTAGAATTAAAAAGTTTGGATTGTTACTCCACTCTAAACTTGTCACTACTGAGGCACTCAGTAGAATCTTTTCGTATATCTTGTCTTGTCCCGACCTGTCAATAATTGAGAGATGATAGGTACGCCCAGACAAACTTTCCTCATTTCGACTTTCATGGATCACGGCAATGAACATTCCGTTTGAGTTAAATTTGATTTTTTTCGCTATACCCGTAACTTTATACTCAAATTCAGTAATCTGGCCTTTGATATAGTTCCAAAATTTCACCAAACCATCCTCACCACCTATGGTAACAAATACAGAGTCGTTGGTTGGTTCCCAATCAATATCTGCGATATGAGGCTTAAAACGGCTAGTTGGAGAACAGCTATGACAATCACGGATGACATATTCTCTTTTCTTATTTTCCACAGTTGATTTCATTTCATTCAACTCAAACACCGTGACTGAATTTGTACTAAGCGGTGAATAAGCTATCTTTGTTCCTGTCTTGTTCCATGATATCAACGTTGGATAATCCCTGTTTAACGAGGAAGTTCGCAAACTCTTGAAGTAATTTTCATTATCACTAGATATGTTGTTGTTTGGGTTGTTGCTGCTATTGTTAGCTCCTCGTCTGTTGGTGTGATGACTTCTATTGAACAGCATTATTTTCAGGAATTCACGCGAAAAAAAGGTATATGATTCTTTTTGAAAATTTGCTAGACGAGTGACAGCGATTGATGTATCAACTTGATAAAATTTAATTTACTCTGAAGGCAAGTTTCAAACATTTTGATATGTTGCTCAATCGAAGTTCAATATTGAATTTCTCAAGTGTTGAAAATAATGATTTACTGCAAAGCATCAAGCTACTGCATACGAGCACCGTACTTCGCATACTTTGCAATGTAAATATATGAATTTTGCATTTTGCAATCAATATGAATCAATATACTGAAATAGGATTACTCGATTTATTTATGAAAAATTATATCATTTCCACATAGATAAGACGAAAAGTTTTTAGGCATATATATGAAATCCTTTTGGTCAATACTATAGAACCACTGACAGAAAAACCTTTAGAATAATTTATCTTACAGTTTTGAAGTTTTACGCGTTTATATGTTTATCAACATGTTTATATAGAGAAGCTATGTACATGTACATGTGTGAAAATTCGAATGAATTAGTTAGTGAGTTGAGGAGGAGGAGTGTGAACCATAAGAGAACAAAGGTCTACCAAATTGGGTCGATTTATGGGGAAATCACCATTCTAACAACATGCAAGAACTAGAACGATATCTCTCTGATTTAAATGGAATGGATAATAAATATAAGAGCCATTCAAAACGATAATGAATTGAGGGAAAGGGACTGATAAGTAAAATACGAAGGAGTGTGGAAGGTGGCTAAGAAAGCCATTCAATGAATTTAGTATTCGCTCAACAAATCTTTGATTTCTTGGAAATATTCCTTGGATAAGTACTCAGGTAATTCCTCGTTTGTAAGCCACAAGTAATCAGTAAATGTTGATGTCTTCTTATTGTCTAACACAAAATCACCGGCGAGAATGTGTGATTTGGTGATGTACTCCTTGATATCTGGGGATTGTTCAACAGCAGAAAGAGCGTTACCCTTATATTTCAAAACATGTATTGGCTTGCTGGTGACATTAAAAGTACAAATATCATTCTTGCTGATTTCCTGGACGTTCTGCTTGGCAAATTCGTGAAGGGGAGACAACTTGCCAGATGAAGCGTCTTGTGGATACTGGAAGGAAGGTAACTTCCATTGGTTTTTTTTATCTTTGACAACTAAGTACAATGTCTTATCCAAGCTTCTTTCCAAGCTTTTCAAGTCCTTCTCTAAGTCGGCCTTAGTGGTTCTCGAGTTCATGGCTACATTGGTGACTGTTGATCCTTCGATATTACTTTCTTCTACCTCTTGCTGGTAGCCCAAATCAACCTCTTGTTTGGCACGTCTCTCTCTGTTATGTCTGACATCTGGGACACCCCTTGGATAGAACACGCCGTCCTGCTTGGAGACAGGCCACTTTTGGCTCTTTAAGTAACGCATTTCTTGCAATGAAGATCTTTTAAAATACGTGTAGTATGGAAACGTCCACATCAATCTTCTCGATAACTCGTCTTGGTAGTGGTAGTACTGTTCCTCGAACTGGGTGAGTGTTGGTGTCACTACCGGTATTCTTGAAAGAAGCAAAGAGGATGCTATGGCAACCTCGCCCTGTGCTACCGAGCTCACCCCAAACAATCTTCTGCCTGGGCACTGGTTGAGGGCTCTACCAAATTTTGTCTTCATCATTTTTGTCTTCAATGTATATATATCTTCTGCTTTGCGATGTTCTGTCTAGTAACTTATCCACAATATCAAGCACAGTTGCGACATTCAATGTATCTATATCTGTGTTGGCGCTCTCTGGCTAAAATATCCTGGTATTTAATTGATTCTAATACTCTTATTGTATCCAATAGTTATAGGTTCTTTGAAATTTTTCATTCAGAATAGTAAGTATAATATTGAGAGTGAAAGAAAAAAAAATTTTTTTTCATTATACATATGAGAGCTAAAAGAAAGAAAATTTTTAAGAGTCGCTCACAAAAAGGTCAAGAGAGAGAGAAACGGGCACTTAACCAAGATTTGATCTCAGTATGTGCTAATCTTATAGGATAATTAGTAACAAGAAAGGCTGAATTGACCACCAGCAAGAGAATCTTGATACATGAAAACAACTACAATGAGACATGTTTGTAAGATAGAATGTCGGGACGAGCAGCTTGATTTGTTGGATTCCTTTGTCGGAATGGGAAATCTACTTGATACGTTGGTAATTTACGGGATTAACTCAGGAAAGCTGACGTGTGTACAGAGGTATTTCGAAGTCAGACAGATGGAACCCATCTACATTGACTGCCAACGAATCATGTCCTTGACTAAATTATACACTAAGGTTTTGGAGCGAATTGATCAATGGCTTGCGGGAACGGATGACGAGAATGGCAAGGAGCGTGGCAGCAAAAATAACAACGATAGCGAAGAAGCAAATGGAAGCAAAAAGGTAAACGGGACCAGCAAGAACTTCAGAGCAGCTGGTAGCAGACAGAGCAATAAATGCAGAGATGTTTCCACCTTTCGATTAAAGCTCGAGAGGCTTTTGGGGAGCGCAAGAAAGGCTCCCTTGCAGGGGCCCGAGGCCCATCGCGTCGTTATATTCACCAATTACGAGCAGCTCCCGACCTCTCAGTTATTGAATACGATCATAGCATTCAACAAGATCCAGCAAATTACACCCTTAGTTTCTCAGCGGTTGAGCTTTGTCTTCATGTTGAACATCTTTGATTTCCAGTATCAGCAGGGATTTAAAGAATTGCTGAATCATGCAATCTTGTCGATTAATTTCAGCACCTACACCAGGGACCAGATTGAATTGATTTTGACTCATAAAACATTGACCTCCGAGATGCTCTTGGAAAACATCTGCAGATTTCCTGATACAGACCCTGGCGACACCTCGTCAGAATCTCAAAAACAGGTCTTTTGGCAAGATTTTGTCAGATTGATCCTCGATGTTTTTTACCAGTACACTGGATCTGATATAGATTCCATCCTTCAAATCATTTATAAAATATGGCCCATTTTCACTAAAGAATTGTTTTCTGGTCGGTATAAGATATCAGCAGATTTCATCAAGATGTATACGGACAATATTAGAATCTTCAAGGAATCAGAAAGATTCGTGATGATAGACGTAAACAATGACACCTTTCAATTGGAACCCTTTGCTGGTCATATTAATAGTAGTAATAGCAACAAGCTTATGGCGAACGATGCCGTGGATCTTCCAGTAGTATCTAAGCTTATTTTATGTGCCTGTTATTTGGCTGCATACATTCCGCAAAAACTCGATTTTCAGCTATTCTCTAAGATGAGAAATGTCTCCAGTGTGAGAAGAAAGAGAAGAAAAACAAATAATAACACTGGGGCTTCTAAGTTTTTATTAAATAGTAGCTCGTTTGATATGGAAAGAATGATAGCCATTTTGTTTTCGATTTATGAAAACAGAAGAGAGAGCAATACTGCAGATAACGCAAAAATTATCAATTCTGAACTATCCAGTGCTATAGCTCCGAACTTTTTACCTCTTAAATTAGACGTTGATTTCTACGCTCAGATATCGAATCTCATATCATTAGAGTTCCTTAATAAGACATTTAGTTCTAGTGTAAACGATAATATTGACCTATTGAATCCTAAGTTAAAACTCAAGGTAAACTTTGACTGGGACTTTATTCGGAGAATATCACAAGATGTAGATATAAAAATTGACGAATATCTCGTATACTAATCAATAATTATATTTTTAAACAGCATTAATAGACAATATTTTTGATAGATTCAAGTTCTTCGTAAAAATCATAAGTAGTATACAACCATGTATATATCTTGTATACAGGCGCGTGAAAAAAGAAAAATGAAAAAAAAATAAAAAAAAAAGTTAAAAATCAGAATGATATCTTTTGATATGCTGACAAGAGCGAAGGAAACTGTTTCAATGAATATTTCTCGTCATCATTTAATTAGATACAAAAATATTAATACAAACAAGCAAAGTTTTGAAATGTCCAGATTGAGAAGATCGCTCATTGAATTGAACTCCTTGACAGAAAATGAATACTTACAACCTTCGGAGCAAGATCAACTTATAGCATTGCTAAGCGACATATCGTATAAGCAAAACCACAAATTGATTCGTATTTTTGCACTAATTTTTTTTTTATTAAACCCAATATACTTGATTTCGCCATCATTCAGGAAAAATATTTTGGGCTTATTATGTCTCATTATTGTCAACTTGAGCTGTGTGAATATGCTTTGGTTCAATCAATACACTCTATTGAAAGAGAAGTTAATAAAAGACACATTAGATGAAGATGAAATGTCTCATTTAGATTCGAATCTTGCTGGAATTCCTTTGGTCAAGAAGTCTAAGAAGGCAGAAAAAAGCAAAGATCCAAATAGAATAAGCTTACGAATAAAAAGCAGATTGAGTGAACATAATAATAAAGAAATATCCAAATTTATCAGTAGCCTGTTCTTTCAAATTCAAAGGATTAAAGAACTATTCCGCCAAAACCCAAAATACCACATGATATTCCAGATATTTCTAATATTGACTTCTATTTTAATTATATTTCAAAGATTCAAGACCTGTTTCGATAGTGACTGTTTGTTCATCTTTCTACCATTGTTCACTTCAATAACTTCAATGGTTGTTAACATGTGGATTAAGGATTTAGTTAAAAAAATAACTGATCTTAATAACTATAAGTACCAAAAGAAATCTATATAATACTATTATTTGTTTACTTGTGCAAATTGCAAAAAAAAATATCAAAATGGTTCGTATCAATGATAAACTTTTTTCATAATTTATAGTAAACTTTTTTGACGTTTTCTCGAAAGTTCTCGATGGAAAAATATAAACAAAAAATAACCTGGAGAAAATAACCAAAAAAAAAAAAAAAAAAAAAAAAAAAGCAATCAAGCAAATCTTCATTTTTTGTTTAGTATCATCTTCTGCTTTTCTTTTCAAGAAGTAATAGACAATTTTGTGTTAAATAGAATTACAATATTCTGAATTGATACCAGAAAAATATGTGGAATCCATTGAGCATGTTCAGTAAACAATCTTCAGTGGAACCCGGGGAGCAATCTGTTCCCGTTAGTGTGCAGGCTCTGTTGAACAAAACTATTAATCAAATTAACGGAAATATAATCAACGATACCCCCAAGGATGCTACTGCTATTGAACATTTTATAAAGGAAAGCCCAAATTCTCTATATATTATTGATGGCAAAAAGGGCGTCAAACAAAGTATCATTTGCAGAGCAAAACCTGGAGGCGGCAAAACGTAAGTAGCATATAATCTTTATTGGCTTCTATTGCAATGCGCTAGATGGAATTTTAAAAAGTACACCATAATTACTAACTTTCTGTTTTACTTATGATTGCTTTTGTTTTTTGATTGTTTAGCTGTTTGAAATTAGATTACGAAGAAGTTGAATTGTTCAAAAAGATGCAACATTTTGAGTACTTTTGCTCCCTACCAAATGACATGTCTGCCAGCTATTTCGAATGCAGAAAAATTAGATGATTTAATTCAAAATAAGATAATTCATCTTGCTTTTGAATTGAACTTTTTCTAGGATTGGAATCATGAACATAATGTAAATATTTACAAAAAAAAAAAAAACTCATTTGAAATAAGTAGAATTGAAAGAATATACATTTTGAAATATTAATTTTTCCGTAATCTTTTATTGGATGCAATAGTGCTGTTTCTATCACTTCTTTTCTGTTTTTTTTTCTGAAGTTCTGGAATATAACAACTAGTTCTTCCCCCAACTGTCAAAAATTTGACTTCATGACCATGATATGTCTTTTTCAGTTTCTTGCCCCACCTATAAAGCATCAACCAATCCTTGGGGAATTTTGCTACTTCCGCTTCAGTTTTCACACTTACCCTGGATACCTCAATAATACTATCATAAAATATAGAAATATCATCATCACTCAAATTTCCTAAACGTTCTTCAGGATGTATTCTGCTATGATAGAGAATTTCGTCGGCCATCCAATTTCCAATACCGGCAAAATACTCTTGTTTCAAAAGAAATGGCTTCGCTGTTAAATTAGGTTTAGTATGAATGAATTCAAGAAATCCGTCTTTGGATAATATATGCTTGCCGTGATCACAAGGATCTGGATCTCCTTTTATAAATGTGTGATCACAGACTATTGCAGCATCTTTCATTTCCTTAGAGTAATCAGGGCCTAAAACATCTAGTTTTTCAATATTTTGCATGAATAATTCATCAGTGTTGGTGAGCTCATTATTCTCAAAGAATCGAACTTTTGACAATCTTCTTGGATCAATAAACCCTAGATTTACTTCATTATTTTTATCAGCCAACGAAAGCACGAATTTGTGAAATCTTGGTGGCCATTCTTTAGTTACATCATTCGTAGTTTCATTGTTGACTTCATTTTCCTCTTTTGGCAATTCATTTCCGTTTTCATCAGTACCTAATAATTTGAAGACCTTCTTATAACCTCCACTTTCCATTTGAATAAAATGAGTGTTCATATCTTTAAACTTTATCCATCCTGTCATTCCAAAATGCAATAACAAAATGATTCCTTTTGGATATAAATCATCAGATAGTTTCTCTGAGATATCTCGTGTTGTACGAATCCAAAAATATTTACCATATCTTCCAACACTGGTAATTTTATTGTGCAATAGACTTTTACTTATATCATCAGCTGAATGGAAATATAAATCTTGAGCATAATTTTTTGAGTATTTTTTTTTATTTTGAGCTAAGACTGAATCTTTAATACCCGGTGCAGGTTTTAATCCAGGGAAAATTTTATCATCGAAAAGAAAACTTGCACTTTTTATAGTCAATCCTATCACAGTTCTCCTGAGGTTTGCAACTGCATGTGCAACTTCTCCTACTTCAGGCATTCTCTAATTATTGAACAAAAAATTGATCATCCTAAACTATTTATCAGAATAGATAAACAATTCATTTTGGTAAATATTCAGTTTTAATGAATTAATGAAACAAAAAAATAATATAAAAAAACAAAAAAAAATATATGGAGGATGCGAGATTCGAACTCGCGCATCTTACGATAACCGATAACCCAACCTTTACAGGTCAGAAGAATTTAATATTCTTGAGTCGGTCGCCTTAGACCGCTCGGCCAACCCTCCTTAGATGTTTCTTTGTTGAAAACTGAAAATCATGAGTGACAAAACAAAATTCATGTAGAAGCACGTGCTATTGTCGCCGTGTCGTTATAATTCACGTGTCATTCACATGATTCAACGATGAAAATTGGAACTATTTAATCCAGATCTAGAACAAGCAAATAACAACAAATAGTAAAGTC